>BRZM01000028.1:1096933-1257286 GCA_033238685.1 Lates japonicus | reverse complement strand
GTGTGTGTGTGTGTGTGTGTGTGTGTGTGTGTGTGTGGCTGTGAGATGTCACAAAGAAAAACAACCGCCAGATGGCTGTCAGGTATTCCTCCAGGATAGAACCTTCAGAGAGCTGACAGAAAGTGACAACAACACCCCTTAACCTCTTACACACACACACACACATAAACAAACAACAACACTTAGACCCCCACCCCATCAGGACTGGGTGAGATAGACCAGTTTCTTTATATCTCATAATTCACTAAATGAAATTTGCCTGCTTGGAAACTCTTCTCTCCAGCTATACAAACACGCAGTTTAAGACAGAATCCTCCTCAACGATTAATAATTAAAATGTGTAATCAATAACATTTTACTGGCTCTTTGCACAAAATGTCAGCAGAGTGTCATATGTAATTCTTATCAGCTCAATTTCAAGCATCACTATTTTTTCTACTGGTTACCACATTGGCAGGACACAGTCAATAATCAACACTTGTATTGTGAGAGACTGAAAACCCTGCAAAAACACATTACTTCAGTTTGGCTGCCTGTTAAACACAAAGAATTGGATCTTTTCCTATTTCCCATTCTCATGCTATTTGTTTGTGAGTTTCTTTCTGACCACTTGCAGTCACCATGTTTCACCTCCTGCCATTTCACTCCATCTGGTTTGTATTTCTGGTTGGAAACTGATCCATATTTATTGTCTGTGCAGTACATGTCAGTTAGCTGAAATGACACCTGCAATAGCTGAATAAATAATGCTATTACAAGTTAGTATTGTTGCCATGAACACAGTGGCGCATTTAGCAGGTTAAGGTTAAATATTTGCCTCAGGTGTTGGTGGAGACCATAATCAGAGCTAAAAGAGAGGGAATACTGGACTTTTATTCATCGGGTGGACACAAACACAACTCCAAAATAAGCTAAACACATTTGCAATATTTAACTTAATTAAGTCATGATTCAGCAATTTTGTGTTTACAGCTTGCTGCGTTGCCCCCAAGTGGTTTAACTGAAATCCAGAGACACTCTAGTGTTTGTTGGTTCACACAGGAAGGTAATACACGGATGAAACTTCAAAACTCTTCACACAAAGTTTCTATTTTACTACTTTTAGTAAGAACAGTGGGGCAACTCCTGATGAGTACATTCAAGCTTGGCAATGTTAATTTAGCACCAATATTGATGAATATGTCTGCACAGCTGATGGCACTGATGAGCAGAGACAGAGAGCGTGCCTTAGGATGAATTCATCTCTGAATGTCAGTATATTGATTTAAAGGACCTAATCTAGGCCATACTGACATGCTGAGAGTTATAGATGGAAAATTTCTCAGCCGATGATTCAGAACTTGAGCCTGTTTTACTGTTGTGTTGTCAAACATTATTGACACAAACATGTATAACTCAGACTTATGTGATTGTCTAGTGTTAGCACATTCATCAAAAGCCCTGTCAATCCATTTGAGTGTGATACCAGGTTCCAATCATGTGTCAGATTTGTTTTGAGCTGTGAATCCAGGGGCTATATATGTTGCTGCATGTACACATAGTTGGTGAATCGTTGCTGTTAAAGAGACTGTGCCAGGCTGCTTGACACGGAGGCCTCAGATATTCACACTGTCTGCTGCAGCAACTGTCAACAAGATGGAAAGGACATATTTCATTTGGGTGAACACGGGTAGAGAAGACTGCAGCATGATGTGGCTCTGCAAATCATCATTTCAAAGATGATTATCTGAGCTCTGTCCATGCACAGATTCTGGATGCACAAAATTATTCGGATGCAGAGTCTAAATGATTTCTTGGCATCCTCCAAGTGCTCCACCGGTATCGTTGGATGATCCATTTAAAACCTAACAAACTGATGAAAACATGAAATGAAATGAGGCCGCAAGAGAGGGAACGAAAGCTCACTGAAACTATTTAATGAAGGATTTAGTGTACCGAGAATGCCGTGAATTATTTTAAACATGGCTTCAGCTTAACTGACTAAACAGTGCATATCCTATTTGCGGGTGTAGGCATTAATTAATATGCAGATTCTTGTTTTACACCAGAAAAACAACTGAAGCACTATGCATACATGGGTTTTCAGCTTGCAAGGCTCAACAGTAATAGGATTTGAGCCAATATAAATCATTTCCTGCAGTCTGGTTGCTGCTAATAGCAATCACCTCGTGGGTACAACTGCTACTAATGATTTTTAACAAAGTCATAAAATGTTCTTTCAATAAATCAACTATTTGTTTCCTCTATAAATGTAAGATAATAAATGAAAATGCCCATCCCTACAGCTTGCACTGAAAAGCCCCAGAAATGGCCCAAAGAACAAAAATTCAAAGGTGTTGACCTGGCCTCCGAACTCCCCAGATCCCAATCTGATCTAGTATCTGTGGGACCTGCCTAATATTGTGTAGGTCCTTGTCATGCTGCCAAAACAGCATGAACTCAAACAGCAGTTACTCTGCATGTCACAATGTCCAAAAGTTGAGACTTTATGAAAAATATGGCAGCAAAGCATCCTGTCAAACCCTGAACAATACACACTGCAATAAGGAGAAAACAAGCTCGCTCATCATCTGGATAAACACTGCAATTCAAAGAAAAACAAGAGGGCATCTTAAGAAATATGAGGAGACACAAAGAGCTAGAATAGGTAACATAATTGCTTCAAAAGACAGTATGAGCACAGGAAATAAAGCAGCCCTGAAGAAAGTTGTCAACACTTTTTACCACAGTAGAAGAAAAAAAGATCCCATTTTATCTTGAAATTGTTTGCTGTTTCTCCAGATCAAACTGCTCTGCTCCAATTTTAAACATCAAACTGCAAAACAAAGCAGGCATTACATTTTTAATTATGCTTATTTGTTTTGTATTAAGTGATATCAGAAATCACAATGCAGTGTGATCTATCTGACCGCCAGTCATCACCTCCCTAAACAAAGCTATACCTTCAGTTTTACTTGACGACAACATATAACAACATTCAGGAGGTAGAGGAGGTTTATGTGAGTTAGGCTGAGTAAGAGGGAGGCCCAGATATTCTACTCCAATCTCTGACCTGTCAAGCACTCACATGCCCAAAGAATTTATGAGGCCACGAAGTGGGATTCGATGGACAGCAGGAATCGATAACTGAAATTAAAATCTAGCCGGAGCTGTGATGGAGCATCTGTGACGAACGTACACAAACTACTAGTCTATGAGGTGGGGTGGAGTGACAGGAATGGTCATCTGAGATTAAAAAAATCTTAACAACAAAGCATCTGTTGGGTCTGAGTCCAGGCAACAGCTGAAGACACTTCTACACTAGTAAATAAACATCTCTGAGGCACAGTATTAACCAAAAAAGTAACATACACAGCAAAATGGTTGTTTCTTGCAGGGTAATTGTACTGCAGAACTTACAACTGTGAAATAAGGTCCAAGCCCCCGGGGGGAACTGAAGCAGTACTTTAAAGAATTCAAGCTTTTCTGAAGGCAACTGTTACAGCTTCACTCCAAAAAACTGGGGGTTCAATGGGGGCTTTGACAAGAGGTATAATATCTACTGTATTCTTATTTTATTTCTGTCTGTTCTGTTCCATTTTCATGCCACTGGAAATCAATGTTACTGGCATGAAGGAAGAAACACACACAATTCAGACTGACAGATTTATCAACCGTCAGCATAAAATAAATAACCAGACCTCAGACTGATTCCTGAGAAAATAAATGAGAGAGAGACAACTGACTAATCAGTGGGTGGCTTTTCTCAGGATTATGGGTTCAAGATAAAATCCCCTGAGGCCATATCCCTCTTTTACAATCGTTCAGAGATCCATAGGGTCTTTACTGGAACTGTCAACGTAGTGTTGTATCATGCCAATTGACAATTGTAGACAGGGAAGCACCCAGAACCTGGTTTTGACTTGGCTCTAAAATACTAAGCTCAGGGTATTCTTGAGGTTGGTTTTTCATCACTTAAACAATAAATTGATAAGTCAATTAATATCTAGTAATATAAAACAACCAATAAGAGCATCAATAATATAACTGACCCATAGAAGTGTTGAGTATAGATACATTTCTAAATAAATACGTATTCCTCACTGTCAAACACACCTAGTGCATTGAACTGAATTGAAATAAAGTCTAAAATTAGTAAAACCATGAGTTAAATATGCATCAAAGAACAAGTAAACAAGACTGGGAATCTGACCAGATTAGTCCAGTTTCCCCGTCATCTCACTCCTGTTCATCTTCGAATAAAACAACCTCTAAAAATACTAAAAGAAATGCAGTTATGAAGGGGTCATCTATCATGATTGCCCACGTGTACAGTGTTAAAATCAAAGAACAGGGAACGGATCTGAAACAAAATCAAGAGCAGAACTCAACAAAAAGGACAAAGCTTTGTAGATAAGAACATTAGACGAAGTGATAGACGGCCCATCTGCATGTATCCCAACCAGAGTCCTGCTCTGAGTGAGAGGATGAAAACAGCAGGACGGACTGATTGAGTTGTTTGTTGGCTCGTTAGCACTCCTCGGGGGATCTAACGGGCCACAGGCTGACAGTGACAGAATTGCTGCTGCCTTTTAATAATCCAGATAAACTACCCTGTCCCTAAATGCAATTTACAGGACAGCTCTCTACTTCCAGGCCAAACCACAAAGTCAAAATGACTTTATCTTTGATTTTATCTTTAACATCTCTGATCCCAGTGAGTGGCCTAAGCTAAAGGTTGGACGTGAGGGTTCAGACGAGGCTGAGGTTGAGCGGAAGGTCGTTTCATAATTGACTTTCCAGGTAAACATAATGATGGGTTGTGGCTTTGAAGCTTGGCAACAGGCTACTGTAGAGTGGCTTTGAATATCTGCAGGAGGCTGAACTGTAACACAGAGGCTCGTGCCCTACAACTGTGCCCTCAAAAGGTGATAATTAACTACCCAGAGATATCAGTTCATCAGAAATGAACACAATCATGTGTAAACATGGTGCAACATGATCATGGCTGCTGTTTCAAGGATCCATTTTTGATTTTAATAGCAGTTCTTTTCTTCATGATTTTTCAAATATTTCAGAGATTGTAAAAATTATATCATGCTTCAATCCAGACTCCTCTGATGAGGAGCAGAACTAATACACACCAGGCTTTGTCTTTGTTTGTCAGTGTCTCACATTTCTATATTTGTCCTCACATTTTAAGCCAAGCTATGTGCCATGGCTCTAGTGATTGATTGAAAAGCAATGAGAAGATTAATCAACAGTGAAAATTAGCTGCAGCCTCACATGTAAGCTCATTCTTGACATTGGAAACAGGAGTTTGACAAATCTAAAAGTGCTGTGGATCACAACAGCTACCAAGCCCTGCAACAGATCCATGTATATGACCATGGGATGACCTTTAAAGCCCCAGAGAAAGGTGGACCTTGAGTTTCAATTATTTTTGTAAAAACTAAGCAAAAATCCTTCTACACCTTTTCTCTGAATTGAACTGAAAAACAAGTCGGAGAGCTTGTTGTACACATATGAATTAATAAAGACATTAACATGAGGCTCAATGAGGTTGGAACAAAGTGGCAGAACGAATGGATGACTCAGAGTTTAATGCGTCTGACAGAATCTAGAATGAAACAATAAGCAGGGTCAGACGGGTCACTGTGACACTTTGTACATCACTACATAGTCAATCATATTTAACTCTCATCACTCAGACTCTCATTACTGTGGGTTGAAGGCAGAAATGAGAAATGGTGCACAGTATCAGGACAGTGTTATAAGAAATAATAAGCAGCTGAACATTTCATAGTTTGGTGGCTCCTTGCAGAGATATATGAAAATGGTGAGTCCAGAGAAACTATTCATACTGATGGGATTTGGAAACATGAAAGGCCTTTTCCTCTGAGGTGGATGAGGACCTCGATTGTGGAGAAGAGAAAACTCCTGGATCTGTATGCAGCGAGGGAGCCTGAAGCACCGTGACCCAGATAGCATCAGCTGCCCTGAGATTATAAAGCTGCGCCCTCAATGGGATTTAATCGTCCATTTGATTGGACCTGAAGCTCGTTACTGTTCTGACTGGGCCACAGGGCGAGCTGACACCCTGCAACTGTTGGAAGTGAGACTGAAAGTTTCTCAAGTGGAAGAAAATACAAGACTGAAGACAGATACAAAGGTAGATACAAGGGGGAGGCAAAAAAAAAAAGGGATATGAAAAGAATTTTTACTGAACCAAAGGTCAACAGTTCAAAGATATTTGAATTTACAATGGTATATAAGAAGAAGAAAAGTTAGATATGGAAAATTTATTCAGCTAATTTACACATTCAGCAGACACAGAGCAACACTTTCATTGATTTGGAAATGTGTTTGTGTCCACCTGATGAACCCAAGTCTCATATAGCTCTGTTTTGGTCTCTACCTCTCCAGTTCTTTAGCTGCCAAATATTCCACTGTCTTTACCAGCAGTCTGCTGAGGTGTACAATGGGGGTTTATCAGAGCTTGTTTGCTGAAAATGAGATTGATAAACGCGCTGAACCAAAACAGTAAATGTGTAACTAAAAGAAGCTAAAACGTATTTCTCTATTAAATATTCCCAAGTAAATAAGTAACAATTTAGTTTAGTTTAGTTTAATAATCAAAAAATCCAACTAATCTGCTTCTGTAGGTGTGATTTCATTAGATTTGACATAAAAAAACAACAACAACTGCACAACAAGGGCTGCAATGAAAATTAATTTTCATCATCAGTTAATCTGCTGATTCTTTTTTTTAACTGGTCTTTGAAAGGTCAGAAAAATACAATTATGTTTAATTAGAGGTTATGCTGACATCTTAAAGTTGCTTGGTTGCTGCAACTTCCAGTGTTGTTCCACAGCTTATGTTTTTGTCAGGCTTTCGCAGACTTGACACAAACATTTTTTGGGCATTTTGTTCTCAGGGAATCACACTCCTGCAGATGATGTGACCTCTTAAGCTCTGGGAGTTGCTGTGTGTTGTTTTGAAAACTCTCATATCAAAGTGCTAATTGCCAGAACTCTTTCAGAGCCTATAAATGCTGCTAATTAGCTTTTAACCCTCTATGACTCACTGCTTTGACAGCTTTGACAGTCAATACCTTTTTCATTTTGTTTACACTGCATACCTAAAGAGGTACAGAAGAGTTAAAAATGGTGAGGGAATACGGCAGACAGAAAATAAAGAGAAAGGGAAAGACATCAAGGTAAATGGGAGGAAAAAGATTATGAAAGAAAAGAAAATGAAAAAGGCAGAGAAAAAGAGTCAGAAAACATAGACAGGAGGAGACAAAGAGAGAGTGAGGCCGTGAAAGTGGAGAGACTGAGGGAGAAGCTGACAAAGAGTACATAATGAAGCTGTGCTCGGCTGGGAGTGTGAAGGGCAGTAATTTACTGATCAAGGACAGAGATTGATTTGTCACCAGAGTGGGAAAAGAAAAAGCCCATGGTGTGAGTGAGAAGCTTCAGCCTTCTCTCCACAACAATACCGTAAAGTCAGACGGCACCGCATCAGCACCTGAATGCAGAGAAAGCTCGACCTGTGCTGACCCAGACCACAACTCCACCAAGGTCTGCCCATGACAACTGCCAAGTCCGGTTTAATGTTAACACAGGACTAGTTTCAGTTTCGGTCAGTCCAGGTCAACAGCAAACATGAAGGCTCAGTACAGAAGAGAATCTCTACCACTCAGATGCAGCCTGATCCCACAGTTTCTTTTTAAGTTAATCTGTAAAACATTTTCACTTTTCCTTCCTTTCCATTTCTCTTGCTAAAGAACACAATGAAAAGAATAAAGCTAATACTGACACAATAGGAATATTTCACAGCAGCTGTTACAAGCTCCAACTTTACAATTCAATTATAGGAAACACAAGAAAACTTCACTTACCAACACGTTCTCCAAATTTAAGGACAACAGACAAGAACAACAGAAAACAGGAGTAAAGATCCAGTTTGGTTTCAGAACACACGAGAAGAATAAAGAATAAAATCCTGAGTTCACAAACAAATGAATCAATTCTTATTTTCTGTGAGCAGGTTATTAAAACTTGTTCACAGTAAAAAAGGCTGCATTTTGAGAATTACTTTATACTAAATTACTGAAAAAAAAACAGGTTCAAATATTTAGATAAGCTTGTTTACCAGGACAGTATTGATGACAAACAGTTCTCTGCCACTTGTGGTTTGAAGTGCGGCGTACAATTGATTCCTGGTGGTCCTCCAGTTCAGGCTTCAGGCTTACATACAACATGGCCACACACGGCCTTCCCCGCCTGTCAAGCCCACAGCGCACAACAACTCCCAGGAATTGATTTTTTTTCCTTCTTCATTTTTTTGCCTCTGTCTTGTAGAAGCGTCGTCTTGCAGTGTTTTATTTTTTCCCGACCATCTCTTTCAAGGCGGTCCGCCAGCAATCCACTGATTCAACCGACAGAAAATCGATTCAATCTCATCCAAGCCTGCGTTCTCTGAGCTCATATCTTGACATCTCGACTGCCCGGAGAGGTGGAAGAACACAGGTTTGTCTGTTTGACACACACATACAAAAAAGTAGTACTGTATCCCCCTTGCTTTCTGAAGTTTATCTCACCATCAGCAACCCAGGAAAGGTGCACCAGGACTGATGATTATTCTTTCTTTCTTTTCTTTTTTTTTTTTGTTAAATGGTCTCATGAGGCTGTGACAGTTGCAGACAGGAGGTCACTTCTGTCACATCTGTCAGGCTGGAGACAGCTGATATGACAGAAGAGTTTCCCCCAAAAGACCAAAGCACAATATTTACGGTGTTCAGCCACTTGGAGAGATTTGATAGAGCAGAAATGCCAGAGCTGACAAAAGAGCTGCAGCTTTGACCTGGCGACTCAAAGTCCTTTTACCCCTTTCTCTCAACAAGCTGTCCTCAGTCCCTGTGTGCCTACAATGAACTCCACTATATTAACTGAAGAGGCTCATTTACTGTTTTACCCTCTAAATTTGTACAATTTGGGTCTATTTTGGTCATTTCCTATCAGTAATAACACCGTTCTCATTACCTTAAAGGATAGCTTCAGTATTGTTGAACCTGGGACTGATTTTGCTTTTGTGTGTAAATGATTGATAGGTACAGAAATGTTTGGAACCCAGCTACCACCAACATCTGCTGCAGTGTAATCCAAAGGATAATTGTCACTGCAGTGCTTATTTTTGTCACTGACAGACTCAGATTGTTATTCTAAGTGTCTGACAATATTATGATAGGATTCCTACAGAGACAGAGCTTTTTATCAGAGGAAGATCCTTTCAGTTTAACCAGAAACATCTCTATATATCACTACCAACTATACGATAAGAGAATCAAACAGCCACAATAAACTACAAGACATGATCTGAATTCTTGAAGTCGTCCCTGAAATCTCTCTCAGGTGCTGCACATTTTGAGTTGACTGTGTTATAACATGTACACAATATTTTGTTCATCCTGAATTGCTCTACATTCAATTAATATATCTAAAATGTACCAGGTGATTCCTGTATATTATCGAAGCCTCTCCATAAACACAGCCCTTACCTGGGAGGCTAAAGGAAAAACACATCATGAAGTTATAGATATTAGTGGTACAGAAATGGACAGAGGTCAAATATCCCCAACATTATTATATTTATGTGCAGCTTCTCTGACAACAGAAGACTTGAACAAAACCTTTTCACAGACATCTTTTTAGAATTTAGATATTACAAATTCAGGTAGTGACTATTCATTCACCTGAATGGATAGAGAGAATGTTAAAAACCTATTTTGCATGTCTGTGGTGTGTTTGTGCATTTATGCATGACTTGAAGCATGTGAGTTTGACAGTAACTCCACAGAGGCATCCAGGTTTAGTTTTATAAAGTGACTTTGATCAACCAGCCTCATTTTCCTTCCTGGTTAGACGGCTAATGAGAGTGGTTCGCTTTGAGGATAGAGGACGGCTTTGATCCTTGGCTAATTGTCCATCTTTTTCTCTCCCTCTCCCCTTAATCTGATCGTTCTTCAAATCTGTCACATGTGCAGTGGTGGACGTGGGACAGCTCGCCACAGCGAGAGCAGATCACCTCAGCGAGAGGACGCCCTGACAGTGCATCAGCAAACAGGGACACTGGGGGTTTGTGATGGTCATCGAGTTTTGCAAAATAGTTGTCTACTAGTCATTACTCATCTAATGAGAGCCTTTCTGTACACTGTGCCATTTGGAATAGTGAACCCACAGAGAATTATAATCAACTCTGATACTCTATGGAGCATTTCAGCCTCTTTTAGCTCATGTTTTGGCAAATTTACTGCATGGTTCTGTCTAACTCTGAAAGCAATTAACTGTAAATTAAACATCAACGGACAAAATTAGACATTTAAGGAGCCCACAGAGATCTTGATCTTATTGAGCTGATTGCCAAAAGAACAAGAATCAGAAAAACCAGACCAAACACAGAGGTGGTTTTAATCCTCCTTTGCTGACGTGAGGTGTATTTAAAGTTGAAAAAGTCAGACACCTCAGTGGATTTTTGGGAATAAACTAGTAGACAGTCACCATCTCTGCTTAGTCACAGTTTGGATTCTGGTGCAGGATGTTTTTTGGCAATTCTGCCTTAATTAATTTTCTTCTGGGCCAAATTCCTGCTCTTTAAATGGACTTGGCTATGGTGCAGATTGGTCTAAATATTGGCTCAATTATTTTACATTTTGCCCAGCAATGACAGCCAAAGTTTAGCTGCTCTGGAGACTTAATATAGCTGACAAACCACAGTGTGTCTCTACACAGTGCTCGGGATGATATAACAGATTTGTAGGTCAATCAGACTGTAGCTCAACCTAAAATGTCAAAGCCATTATGACTATGACTGTGAAGTGCTAGTAGCCATTACTCAAGTTACGTTAGAATGCTATAGCTTGGATTAATGTGCAGCACGATTAACCCATAGTAGGTGACATTAAATAATTCTTCTGAACATTAAAAATGCTGCAGTGAAGAGAGAGAGAAAAAAGAAAATTCCCACTGTCTGAAGTCTCTGAACTCATGATGAAACAAGAAGGCCATGATGATCATGAAACTATACACCAACCAGCCACAACATTAAAACCACTGACAGGTGAAGAACATTGATTATCTTGTTACAATGGCACCCGTCGAGAGGTGTGATATATTAAGCAGTGGTGGTTGTAATGTTGTGGCTGATTGGTGTATAGTTCCCACTCATAGCTGCATTGTAATTCAGTACAATTAGCACCGCTCTGCTAATCTATTTATCTACCCAAATCCACAGGATGCATGTGACACCAAATATTAAGTGGAGTAGAAGTAGATGCAGCGGATTATTTTAGTGAAGGCTGAGACAGGCGAGCTCTGTGGGAGGAACATGACAGATAGAGATGAAGACAACAGGCAACTAGAGAGCCAAAGAATGCTAATTAATTAAGCCATCACCACAGATGCCACCAGAGCTTCTACACAAAAGATGTCCCCAAATGCCCGAAAAATATGAACATGACAAGTACAGAGATAATGGAATAATAGATTTTACATCCTTTAGCTTTCTACTGCATAGATTTTAAAGCAAAGAGAAACTGCGGTCATAGTTTTAAAGGGCGTGTGAGACTCAAAGATGGCTGTAGTATCAGCTCAGTTCATCTTCCATATAAGTCTACAGAGGTAGTTTTCTGTGGCTTTTCTATCTTTCTACAGGGACGGTTTTCATTTCCCCCATGATCTGTCCAACAGCAGTAAGTAAGTGTGGAAGATGAATGAATATCAGTTTTTAAAATGGCTGCACTGTGGCACCTGCTCCTGCTTCTTCTACTGTGGACCGGAGCCTAAAGATACTAGATTTCAGAGGTTGAGTCGAACAGATACAGGTGAGTTATATAAAATCTGAGAGTGACATATCGTTTTAAATTAGCTATGACAAACCTATGTACTGGGTGGGATATTTTACAGTGTAAAAATAAACATCAGTGCTCTCTGGCAGACAAACTATATGGTTAATGTTTCCCTTCCTGTACTGAAGAAGAAAACAGACAAAACGTTGTCTGGTAACCCACAGTATAGGATGCACAGCGTACCTACAGCATCCCCAGTCTGAATCCAGACAAGAGCCCTTGTTGCTCTCACACTCCTCCTTTTTTATTCCGGCGGCTGCTGATAAAACCACAGCTGGATACGTGTGGGTCAGAGGAGACAAACTCTTTCATTAAAATAACAAATGCCATCTTAGGTGGGAAGCAGCAGTGAAATGCCACGAAGGACCAGAGTTGGTGCTCCATTAATTCTGTTATCTTGTCACATCCTCGAGTACATTAGCATAACAGTGGTGGATAACACTCACCGACTCACATTTTATTTTGCTAACTTTTCTGAAATCCACTTAAAACTTGATTCAACATTTTAATGGAAACACAACTACTGAGATCACCCAGAAAACCAATGTGATAAAAGCATCCAAATGGCACATTATACAGTGCTGTGAAATGACAATACCTGCTCAGGTTGTCAAACAAATTCACACTAACGCACAGTTTGTTCAAATTAATTCAAACACAACCCACGTAGACCTCATGCAGATTCAATGAGATTTTTGTTTTAATTCAAAAACATGATTGCAGATTGAATATTAATTATTTTCTCTCTTGAATAAAAACTGACGGCCGTGCTATCTGAACACCAACCAACACCAAGCGGAACCAGAAGAAATTAATATAGAATCAAAACGACATCTGCTGCATAAAGTTGTGGGCTTGGTACGTGTTCAGGTGTGGTTGTTTGGAAGTCATTTGTTGAGATACTTTTCTACAACAGATTATAAAATGGACAGGTCCAGTCCTTGATTATGACTGGCTGAGCTTCATTTAAACCTGCTGTAAAATACTATAAAACACACTTCTGTGACTGCGTTACAACACAGTCTGCAGGGATTTGTATTTGAGCTGTATCCTGTCATATTTCTACCACCACCTTTTATCTCCACCCAGAGTGGACAAACTACACCCACAATATATGGTAAGTTAACAGTGTGAAGTCAGGTGAGTTTATTTATATGGCACCATTCAGACACAACATAATTCAAAGTGCTTCTCAGTTCACATATTAAAAATAATAATAGAAAGAGTTAAAACAAGTGAATAAATCATTTCAGATCAAAAGCTTGGTTTGGTTTTGATTCTGGGAACACTGAGTAAACCAGCCCCAGCTGACCTGAGAGCTCAGAGATGTATTTAGGCCTGAGACCATTTTTCAAAGTGAGTCGTCCCTGAAATCCCACCGGTGCCCAAACTACAACAACAGAAGATGATGGGGCAACATAACTTCACACTACTTCAACAGCTGCACAGCTGCTTTAACTGTTAGTGAAGTGATAAAATGTTCAGAAAGTTCCACATGGAGACTGTTACTGCAGCTGGTGTGAAAAACAGGCTGAGAGTTGCGTCTTTATCAGCACCTGGACGTCATACTGATTGTTACCAGACAATGATTTTGTTCTTACTGCTCCTCCTGTATCAGGAGCAACGATCTCCACTTCTCAGTTTACTGCTGACTCAACTCAACATGCCAGCACCCCCCTCACCCCTCCTCCCTCCCCGCCTTCATACAAAGCTGTACAGCGGGAAGAGAACTGTAATGTTGTCGTCATCATTTGTTTTCCTGCAAAGGTGTGTTATTGGTTTTCTTTTCCCCAGAGGAACGGAGCAGAGGTGGTGAGTAAGGATTAAAAAGACGCAGACTCCAGCAGAGAGGGAGGCTGGTTGTAATTCTCATGGTAGGTGTGTGTCTGTGTGAACATTACAGAGCAGTACTGAGTAACAAATCATGTTGGTAGGAAAAAGTACAATTTAGCTGAATGTGTGAACATAAAATATTTATTCTGCCTCACATGGTTGTGACCACTTTCATACAGACTCTGTTGTCGTCTAGAAATGTGCTTTTAGCCATATCTGGTACAATGACTGTTCTGTGCTTTGTCCCTGCATAATAAACCAGAAATAAATAGAATAAATACACTGTATAGCATAATACTGTTTGAATTAGTTTTCATTGCAAAAAATATTCACTTCACATTTGAGGCGGGACCAGAATATTTTCATATCTTAGCTTCATCATGAGCTGAGAATAATTAGAGCGTGGCTCCAAAACAAGTTGAGAACAGGTGCAGGATAAAGTCAGTGCTGTTACAGAAGGAAATTTAGATGAAGATCTTCATCAGGCAGTCAAATTTCAAAGGTAATTATTGGATTCATTTCTCTTATTGTTATTCATTTCTCAGTCTTACAACAGATCTGACTCAATATGATCCCTTCACTACAGCAGTTATACAATTCTGTGGAAAACGTCACCTGATATTTCACAGCACAATCCATCACCTCACTCCCCTCAACTGTTAAAAATGATGGTCTTTAAAAACAGATTCACATTTTTCAGTATCAGCCACGACTGAAGGATTTCAGCATCTCTCAGTCTCACAGCCTCTCTCTGCTCCTTGGAAACCAGCGTTCACATCCCTACAGCTGGCGGACCTTTAACGCTGTCATGGTGACACACGTGAGAACGAGAACAAATGAGCTTTGAGCCACATGAAGCCAGTTTCTTGGAAATGTCATCCATGTGCACAGCAGCTCGTCTCACATCTCCTTTAAAACTCTCTCCTTCCAAATACCACTGCCACTCACACGGACAAAGCAGTCCCATTAAACGCACAATTTCAAAGATTGAATTCCAAGAAAAATGTAGGACTAGAAGTATTTAAAACTTGGTAACCGGCCCCCCAGATGTAATGGGATGTACTGAGCAGTCCCCACAGCAGAAATATTCCCTGAGCGTTCACCGAGGGCTGCGGAGCCAAAGAGTGCAAATTGAGCTGGCACTGGCCTTTAGAGGCGTCAGCTGTGATGCTCATTTCCTCTGGCTTTGCCACCACCACTGATCCCTGCATGTCTGAAAACTAATTCATCACCCCAAAGCCAAATTTAATATCCCCCAAGCCAAACTTAATATCATTAAGGGCAATCATCCCAGACACCGTCTGGCTCTGAAACTCGTCAGATCAGCCTAATGAGACAATAACACAGAGAAGTTTCACTCCAAAGTGGGAAAGTTGACCGACTCAGCCAGACTCTCCACACAGATACACCCGGTACTCTTCACTATTGTCTCTCATTTCATAGACAAAACAATGAATCAGTTGGTCACAGAGAAACAGACTCAACAGATGAATCAATAATGAAAATAATCAGTTTCAGCCCCACAGTTAATTGGGTTGTTTGAGCCGTTACACCAAGTTTACATCCAATTATGACAATAAATAGGCAAATTAATTAAGAGATGAATCTGTTTTCTCTTGTTGAACAGGAGATTTTTCTGTCATCCATCCATCTCCAATCATTTCCAGCAAATCAGTGAAAAAACAAAATGGGTGAGGATGAGACAGCTCGCTGTACACCACCCACAGTTTGCATAAAATGCAGACACTGGGACAGTGACAACTGAGGGTGCATAGTAATAATGTGAGAGTGGCATTTATACTGCCTAGTGGTTTAGTGCTACTGCTGGATTTCATGGTGGCTTTGTCCTGAGGGGCTGTGGCTGTTTGGTGTACGCCGCTGACTGTCACGCCCTCTGACAGAACAACGCAGCGCCCAGATGGCACAGCTTATCTGTATGCTGCGCTGCTCCAAGGACAGTGGCACCAGGCTACAGCATCTCTGAGGATGTATGTCGGGCAGGAACACTGGCCTCCTCCACCCTGCCCCTGACTGAATACTCATGACTTTAATGCCTCCACTCACAGCTACCAGTGTCCTTGAAGCAGTGCTCCCAAAACGCTCATCCTTAAGTTGATTCCTATGATGAAACTCGACAGCTCAGAGTAACCCATGGTTTATCATGTGGCGTTCAGTGTCACGCCCTATAATGATTTACATATCGTTACCTTGACTGAACTGTTTGAATCATAGGTTCAACCACAGACAAAACAATAACTTTATTGATCAAGTCAATGGTTGATTGATTGTTAAAATCTATTTGGCAAACATGTAGAAAAAAAAACACTGGCTGAAAAACTTTATATTCAGTGTCTTCATCTTCCTTTACGTTCCAGTCATGTTGTTACATTTTCATTCAGACACAGAGGTTTTTGTTTTGTGGAATTCAAACTCAAATATTGTTCATTCTTCATCTTTGTTAAATTTTAAACTAGATTACCACATTTTTCTCAATCTTCATTATTGTATGTATGTTCAGTTTTATCCTGTTTATCTCACCATGAGTTTCTAGGAGAAGTCTCAGAGTTTAGCTTCCTACCTCTGCTGATCAGGCTTTTATTCCTATTAAATTCATGTATATCTGATGTAGATCTAAGCATGTCCTTAAGTACGTATGTGAATGTCTTTGTGTAAATATTATTTCTTTTAGAATTGTTTTAAATATGAATGTGCAGTGAAATACCAACAATTGAAAAATACAGCTCATTTAAAGGGAATATTTGATGCCTTTCTTTGTCCTATAGGAAACAGTGATGGGCATCTTTCACTATTTTCTGCCATTTTATGGACCAAACTTGATTTGATCAAACTTCTACATAACAACTGTGTAAGCTGTAAACTGGACTGACTTTCAGATGAGTTGTGTGGTCATAAATCCAGTTCGTATGTACGTTTTAGACCGAGATTTAAGGCGAGCACAGAGAAACTTCAGCAGATGAACGTGAAAACAAACTGTGTTCGAGCCTTGTGAATGACACTTATCCATATTTTACATCATGAAATGACCCACAGACCTGCTCACCAACATTTCTACGTTAGCTCATTGACTTGCATGTGTGTCTCCAGACGAACGCCCAGAGGGGCTGTTAAGGTCCCCACCGCTACGACGCGAATGATAACAAGGAAAGGTTGATGATGTGTGAGCATGACACTAAGCCCTTCAGCCATCATCGCCTGTCCTCTCAACCTCTGGAACGTAAAGGCCTGAGTCAGCGAAGAGTCCTCGGACAGATGGGAACGATCTGCTCTTTTAACCACCAGCTGGAGCAGGGTGAAGGCCTGTCTGGCGTTCTCTGCTGTGGCAGGTGGTAACGCTGATGACCGGAGAATTTCATATTTTTTAACTACCACTTAGGAAGTGAATACTAGCAATACAGACAGCTCATGGTCTGGAACAATATGTGATACAGGATTCACTGTCCAAGGGCCTTATTACTGATTAATCAGTTAAGCGTGTGCTCCAGCTATCACAGTACCCTTCAGCACACAGTGACCTCAGCAGATGTCTTTATTATTCCAACAAAAAGTGCAAAAATATTTAATTTACTATAATATGATCCAGGAAAAGCAGCTAATTCTCACATGTGACGATTGATTAACAAAACTAATTTTGTTTTGATGAATTTATCCATGAATTACAGCTAATCCCTGCAGCTCTACATTACTCAGGATGTTTTAGCCAAACTGAAAATGTAGAGAAATCCTCCTTAAACTAAAACAAGTTCCCTTATTCATTCTCTCTTCAAACTGTTTTTGTGATAGTTTTTAGAGCAAAATTCATGCTTCAGGCAATTCAACATGACAGCAGCTGGTGGCTGTACTGTACTGTCAAAAGTAGCAAAGCACCAATGAAAACACTTTCAAAACCTTTAATCCTGGGGGCGCTGTAAGTATTTCAAAGTAGGACGAGCATTTAATGTTTAATTTCTTAACTCTTAAAGGCACAATAACACTTTTGGCTAAAACAGGATCTTAATATTCTCTTTTTGTTCTCTTTTTGTGCCAAATATCCAAACAGGACTTTCTTCAAATTTGTCTTGAACGGATTAGATTTTGGTGCTCAATGGTCAAAGGCAAAAAAACTACTGTCAAGCAAAATAAAACTAAAACTAATTCAACTAGTTCAAATCAAAACAAGAATTTCTTTAAATTAA
This sequence comes from Lates japonicus, assembly GCA_033238685.1. Lineage (NCBI taxonomy): Eukaryota > Metazoa > Chordata > Actinopteri > Centropomidae > Lates > Lates japonicus. The sequence continues at coordinate 1,239,372 of BRZM01000028.1, read as the reverse complement.
ATTTGTAACTGGACTCTGGAAGCCTTTGCAGACACGTTACCTACAGGCTGCTACCTGAAGACTTCAGGTATTTCATCACCTGAGCAGACAAGTGTCCACACCTGGGTCTCCGTTAGAAAGAGGAAGGCACTTTCTGATGCACAACAACGAGGCAGAAATAGTGATGGGTGTACAAGAGGCCAGAGAGTCAAACCAGTAAAGCCTATGTGTCTGTTATCAACAGGAAGGAAGGGTTAACTGAGTCTAAAACTCCCACACAAATCACTGAGTGGCAGATACTAAAAATATACTGCACAGCACCTGGTGGATCTGACGCTGGTACAGAGTGACACAGGGGAGGACACAGCATCAACATTCAGAGGTTTACTTTGGGTGAAAGATGTAGTGAGTCTCCAGGTTGGATATCTGCACTGATCTCCTGATTCAATCTTTTTAAAAATCTATATTTAATCATTCAAATAAAAACTACAATTAATGTGAAAATCGATTTTTTATCCAGTCCTAGTAGTGTTTGCTTTAACCTTCTCAGAGTTTAGAGCTGAGGATAGTTTTTATATCAAAACGGCAAGAGTGAAAGAAAGAGTGTGATTTCTAAATATCAAGAGCCACAATATTAACCGCGTCTTAATAAGTTACAGGTTAAAGTTTCAAACTTTGTCAGCTATAATGGTTGCCACTGAATTCATCTGGATGTTACTTTGACAGATACAACCCACCAAAGATAACACCAACTACACTGAATAGCTATTTGTGGATAATTAGTTACAATTTTGTACAGAAAAAAATCATCACGTCGACACAGAAATCATATAAAAATCTGACATTACCATAAAACTGCCTAAAATGGCCTGTCTGATGTGACATCTTCAAAATGTCTTCTTTTCTCCAAAACCCAACGATATTCAGCTTATTGTTCTGTAACATGAGGAAGAGCAGCACATTGTCAAATCATCAAATATTTGTCATTTTAACTTTAAAAAATTCATTAACTGATTATCAAAATACACATGCACATCATCATCGTTAAAACCTATAAACTCTGGGATTACATAAACTGATTGACATGATTATGCTTGAAACATCCTTATCTTGTTTAATACTATAGAGAACATTTATACAACCTGGGAGTGTGTTTTATAGACAATCATTTCTGAAAAACCTCTGAAATCATTCTGCCCTAAATGGAGTTTTTTTTATCAGATTAGTATTTAAAGAAGAGTTGGATAAGAAGCCAACAAAGATGTTTTTTCTCTCTTTCTGCTTTTTCCTGTCAATCAAAGTCCAGGTCTGGCATTTCCATGAGCTAAAATTAAATAAGAACACCTCCTTACAGCTCTAAACGATGAAGCCTCATTCAGAGCCACCATGTCATTGTCAGTCATGCTAAAGTATTAGAATGAAAACCAACAAAATGTTGCATTTTTGAGTATTCAAGAGACTCAGTGAATAGCCCTGAGTGAGTGCTCCTCTTTGTGAAATCATACCAAACAAAGTTTTTAAACCAAGGCTTCTCATCACTCCAGCTCCAGAGGGATTCATGTACTTTTTCCATTTGCAGTTAGTATGACTAATGCTCTATGCTGATAGCTCTAATCAATGTTTTTCACCAGTAATAGATGGCAATGCATAGCAACTCTGCGAGCGATGGATATCTGATGACGCACACAGCTCACAAAATCAGATCCGAGTGCTGGACTGAAAAAATGTTCAGGAGGTTCACGCGTTCTCAGGCGTTTTATCCTGTGCTCTCTGATGTCGCGCTGTAGGGCAGCTGCAGGCACGTCTGTTCATGCAGTTCAACTAAACTGATAAAAGGCTGCACCTGCCTGTGCCAGAGTCTAAAAGACATTTTCACACCTGTAGTTCGGTTCATTTGGTTTGGGCTGAGGAAGGAAACGATGCTACTGAGATGACACGGATGCTTTTTAGTTCTCATCTGATTCGTGTTCACACAGACAGAGCTGAAGTCACGCAGACGAGCAGACAGGTTGTTCAAAGCATCATGAAGATTTGGACTGTCTCAGTGTCTTCTGTCTCTTCAAGTCCCAGACTGACTCCATGATGTTGAGATCAGGACTCTGTGGGGGCCAGACCATCTGTTACAGGACTCCTTGGTCTTCTTTTCTCTGAAGACACTTCTTCATGAGTCTGGATGAATGTTTAGGTTCGGTGTCCTGCTGCAGGATGAGATCAGATGCCTCCCTGACGATTCTGAATGATAGAGCTAAATATCTACAGTGCCTAAAACCTTTGCACAGTACTGTATATGAGGTGTGATCAAAAAGTTCTGGCACTGTCCCTGTGGAGCGTGTCGCAGTAAAGTGATTTTGATAATAGTTGTGTTAATCCTGACATTAAATAACAAAAGTCAAAAGACTGGGAGCTGAACTGAAAAGAATACAAAGAAGCCATCACTGCCTTAACTTCTCCACAAAAAGGAAATCCTCCACGCTGAGAGACACTTTTCACTCTGCATTATTGACTGTTGGTGGCTTTGACTCTGCCTGGGGAGTGTATGAAAGCTCAGAGTTTTATACAGGAGGTGTGGCAGCCGCAAAGCTCAGTGGTTTTCAAACAGGGGACAAGAAACTCTCAGAGAGTCTTTGTAGAGTCCCAGTAGGTCCTCTGCAAAGTGACATATAGTTTAATGTCACTTGAAGTTACCTCTCTACCTCTCTCTCTTACCATTCTGGTACTACTACTCCTACTACTACCATGTGTTAGTAGAAGTAGGAATGTGCCATGTAGCCCTAATTCTCAAATTCCCACAGTATTTATTAATTGTGCTCATAAACATACAGTTGTGTGTTGTTTGTATTATTCTTGGGTCAGGACTCAGTTGGGTTTTTTTGTCTCAACCCACAGTGGCCTTGTAAAGGGCAGCAGAAACAAATTTAAAAAACAACAATTTCCTCTCATATTTCTTGTAATATCCCACCATCCACATAGGTTTCAGTTTGTGGTTTTCCAAAGGTCCATAATTTCTCATTTCTGCCTTGACCTCAATTCATCAAAAAGAAAATTTAATTGTATTTGCAGTGAAACACAAAATTATATTTTAAAAATCGAATTTTAAATGAAACAATGTCCCTGTAACTCCACAATTGTTTAAATGGACATTTTCAAGTAATTGCAAAAAAAAAAAAAAAAATTCTTTTCAGTCTGCAGATTGTCCAAAGTAATTTGTCAGTATAGTGAGCAGCACAAATCACCTCCGTCGTACTGGGTGAAGCATAAATCACACATTTTTAAATCTGTGCAAACAAAGGCAAAACTATGGCCATTTGAAACACAAACAAGCTATCAATGAAACACTGACAACCTGATAGCACACTGTTTATTTCCACATCCAGCAGTTAGAGAGCAACATTATCATTTATCTGAAGCCATGTTTGATCACCTGATAAATCTAAGTCCAGAACTCCTTCTCTTTTAGCTTTGCTTTTGGTCTCCACCACTTCTTGAGGGAAATATCTGGCTCTTTAGCTGCTAAATGCTGCACTATGTTCACCAGCTGGACTCTAACTGAGTCTGTCTGCTGAGAACGGCACTGGTAGAGCAGTGAGAGTGAGAACAGTAAGGCTCTGCACAGTGTAAAGCTCAAGATACACTGTCCGTATAAAAATATCAGTTAGAAAATGTTTTGTAATTAGTATTTAATCCAATCCCTCACTATAGCCTTCTCAGGTTCAAAGAGTATTTTGTTACATATAACCTCGGGGCAGTATAAATACCAACCTCTGACAGACTTAACAGTTTGCTCTCTACAGTTAGACTCATTACGATTCACTCTGTCTAACAGCATGAGCTAAATGTAAAATGTTAATGGGAATATAGATGTAGTCTCCTCTATAGCTTTTTACATGATGGGAGGCACAGAGCTCTCTCCACTGAGACCTTGCCCCCCCCCTCAAGAGGGTGAACCACAGAGAGAGCTGCAGGCGTGGAGCTACAAGCAAATAAGACAGTGCAGCGGCTCAGTCTTCAAATACAGCGCGTCTTCAAAAGCTATCTCCCATTTCCCTTCTTCAGCCTTGACAGAATAAAGAGTGGTGGGGGTGGACTCAAGACATTTCCATAGACACACACTGATGGCTGTCTGTGTGCTTTGAAATGTCACACCAACACATTAACAGTGGTTTACACTAACATGCCGCTTAGTTTAAGTTTGCAATTACAGGCTTCCTGAATGTACAGAGGAAGAGGGCAGCGCTGCACTTGTATGTGACAGTTTTAGGAGACTCTTGATTCTTGTTTGTAAATACCCATATTACTGCTAGTTTGCTGGAGACAACAGCTCCACAGCAGCACGAGGCTGTTGTGCATCGTCAATATCTCCAGTGAACAGTGGGTGCAGCTGTTTCTTTCTTTAACTCAGCTCTCAGAAACGCAGTGTTGATAAAATTCTCTTTCTGGCATCGCCCGAGTCGAGAGGCTCTCTCGAGGAGAGGGAGAAAAACAGGCACAAGTGAGCATGACCGACCCTGCTGAGTGGGAGGAAGGCTCAGCAGGAGGGGTGAAGGGGGAGAGGAGGGGGAATCATCTGTATCCCTTTTCCTTTTTTCACATTTCCATTTCGAAGGACCCCCAGTGGCTTGACACTCAGCTCTGCCTTTCACAGGAAACGGGCCAGCCAAATGCAGCTCTCGTTCTGGCCTGTGACTCAGGTGGTGACTGAGGTCTGCTGAGAGGTGTTTGAATATATGGCAGACAGGAAACTGGTGGGACGCAGTATTGATTATGTTGGTTCAGAAGTGACCGTGGCAGTGAGTCAATAGGGCAAAATGTTTGCACCTGAAGCTTCGCACAAAGGCCGACTCTCTGAGAGCAAAAATAAAAAATATAGTAGTGTTTGAGACAGAGAAAGAGTCTGTGGGGGAGAGAAATAAACAAAGCTATGAGAGTACGAGAGAGAGATTCATGATCTCAGTATGGTTTGAATGCATAAACTGCTGTTCATATGAGGTGGATGAAGGAATGTCAATAAAGGCAACACAACACAGACACAAAGAGGGAGAATAAAACTGCAGCTCATCATGAGGCAGTGGAGAGACAGAAAGAGAGAGCTGTCACCGAGCCAAAAGAAGAAAGAAGCAGAAAAAGAAGAAGAAGAAGAAGAGGAGGGTGGGAATGCAGGAGCAGGTGTGGTGAGGCAGCGGGGGTGTTTACCTGGAAGGCCTGCCAGAGCTGATCGGCCAGAGCGCTGATCTGAGAGAGGATGTGACGAATGAGAAAGGACTTTGACATGCTGCTGCTCCCCAGTGTGATCAGGTACCCCATCAGCTTCTCTGCAGCCTGGAGCTGAGGTTTGGAAAAACAACATTTTACTGACGCTGTCCCCCTAAAGCTTTCTTCTTCTTCTTCTTCTTATACCAACCTTTACAACTTAATATTTCTACCATCCATGAGCCATGGACTGGTTAGTATAAATATGAGCTGACAGTCAATGCCTTACTGATTAATGATCCTGCAGGGTCAGCAGGAGCTGCAGGTTTACCAGGTTAAATTTCAACCTGTTTCATGATCACATCAACCACAGTATGAAAGTACAATGGAAAACTGGTAAATAAGGCCACGAAGTTCCCAACAGAACATTTCAGCTATTCCTAATAATATAATTGCTTTGATAACGCAGCCTGGATAAGAGAGCAGATGATTGGATTAACCAACAGGAAATAATGAATTCATTTATGTTTTTGCTAAAATCAACACTTTCCTATTATAAGGCGATGATCTTCCTCATATACTGTAGCAGCAGCAGTGACAGTGTTTGCTGCAGGCTCTGACTGAAAAGGACTGAACAGCCTCCTGCAGCACAATCCACTGTCACAACAATCCCACTTTTAGTTTACAGGTGTCTCCAACAGGTGTCTTCAAATGTTTTTCAAGCCTTTTCCAGTGCTGAAGATACCAGGGAACTACATGTATGAACAACTGCAACGTGACAACACAATGACTATGATGGTTTTGACTGTCTGTTCATTTGCTGATACCCATTACAATTTCACAGAGTCCAAAGCTAAATCTAAAAATGTCTTGTGCTGCCTGACCAGCAGCCCAAAAGAAAGGCAGCAAATCATGACATCTGAGAGTCTCCAACCAGTCCAGCTGCAGTGAATTAGCTTGTGAATTCATGAGTTATCGTCACAGTGACGAAGTGTTACGTGATGAACAATGTGAAAACATGATGCTTCCAGCCACAGCTGACGTCAGCTCGGAGGAATAAAAATATGTTTAGACACAAAGACGATGCTGCTGTACGTTTTTTTAAAAAGACACACTGAGCAAAAACCTTGTAGCTTCTGTGTCTTCAAAACAGCCAGAGGGAAGAAATGTTCAGTTCCTAAAGCAACGCTGATGATGCCACATTTAAACAAACACTGGTTGTTTTCTCAGTGTGGTAGAAACTATATTTTCATCTAATGCATTTTGAATGTAGCTGAAAATCTGGAGCCTGGAGCAAGGATGAGCAGTGACACTTCTATTTTTCAGATTAATGGAATTGACCTTAATGATTATTGACTATTTGTTATGACAAATATTCAATCAATGGATTTATGAGAAACACAGATCCCAACGTTTGCCATGTGTGCTGCTATTATTTTTAAACTCATTATTAAGAAGCTCTAAAGGTAATTCTGCTGCTGATTATTCTGTTATAATAACACACACATCACTCAGGAAACCACCAGCAAAGCTGAGCAACACTGAGCTGCTCTAAGGTTTACATATCAGTTTTACATCCTGTCAGAGGTCTGGAACAATAACACTGGAGTCTACTGGTTTTCACTAAAATAAACATCTTATGACAAATGTTTACTCCCTCCAACAGGCTAGAAAAATATTCAAGACTTTGTAAATGAAATTTCAGTCTTTCTAATAAGGTTATCTTCAAAAGTTTGGCCAGCCCTGGGGAAATCATATATTTGTGTTGATTTCTGACCTGAAACAAACCCCTGCAGCAAACAGACATTTAAAAAATGAACCTTTCTTCAAATGTTAATGCTCACACCCTGATGCCAAACACAGTTAGCTGCTGCTACAGGTTTTAATTTTACTGCTCCTGGAGGGGGTGATGCTTAACATGCACACTCACATTCATCAACCTGATTCACATTCACTCCATTTTTCATATATTTAACAGGGAGCAGCCCAACACATCCAAACTGTCCTCTGTTGTTGTGCCAGTGGGCAGCTCCACAGCAGCAGCTAGAGATAAATTGTTTGGCTCAAGGGCGTCAGGACAATTGCTGCTCTTTATTTTGGTGTGGGGAATTCAACTAGTAACCTTGCACAACTCTGAAAAGCAGAGTTTAATCTGCTGATCAGAGAGGCGTGTTTGGCTGCGTTCTTCAGACAGAATCAGAGACTAAATAAAAACTGAACCTGAAATTGAATTTGCTTCGTATTGCCTCGGCTGCTGATTACCCCTGAGAGCTGAGTGATACGAGGACATCTTGTGAAATTGTCTGGAATGATTATCCTATAAAGATATTAATTCATAACTTCAAACAATTGAAGGGAGGAGATTGTTATTCAGTTCTTCAGATCAGATTTTCTCAGGCTGTAGACCTCCATTTTAGACTGTCTGACCTTTTGATGCACAGGCTCGATCAGGCTTGAGACAGGTACAAAGGAAAGGAAGTGATGCTGTCTTTAAAGTGTTGGTTCTGGAGTGAGTTCAGCTTTCTCACCACTTCACTGATTTCAAGCTACACTATGGCCTTATTCTGTTTATATCTCTCTGCAGGAGTCTCTCCCATTCAACACTTTCCTTATCCTTTGACCTGTTTTGCTAATCCTGGTGGCAGCAGTGTCATGCTCCAGAAAGTCAGATCAAAAGCACCTCAGTTACTCAACTTCCTCCAGTGACCAGGCGATAATGAGGCAGGAAGGAAAACAGGGCTACAAACAACATATCTTTCCAATTTGTTGAATATTTCCAGGATTTACTGATTCATATTTTAGAGACTATGGAAGTGCATTTATCTAATTCATTTATGTTTTTCATGGTGTTTAAAATGTCTGCAAAATTAAAAAAAAAGGTTATTTACACTCTAAAAGTAACACAGCAGGCTACATCAGCTGCCTTAAGTCAGTTTTATTTTAAAATTTACAATATACTACATTTATTCAGCAAAAAACTTCCTGTACTGCAGAGACATATATGAAACAGTTTTATATAACTTATAATTTCTTTGTCAAAAACCCAAAGATGGTACATTTAAAACAGAAAAGCAGCAAATTCTCACATTTTTTAAGAAGCAGGAAACAAAAGAGTTGAAAAATAACTTTTTTATTATTTGTTTTTAGATTAAGACTATGTCTATATCAAGCAGTCTAAATTTGAAAACAATGTGTGTCCACAATAGCATTTCTAGGTTGTTTTAAACACTTTAAACACAGCAACATGAAAATTGCTAATTCTCTTCTACATCCTCTTTTCAGAGGATGCACAGCTTACATCTGGTGAGGAGTGTTAGCATCAGTTCGGGTTAAAGCAACATAAGGTAACTTTGGGCTTTTACCCATGATCCCCAGCTTCACTGTAACAAACACACCAAACTCTGTTTCTGGCTGGACATTTTCTAAGTCTTTCTAAGTTTCTAAGTCTTTTTAGGCTGAGGGAGATCACACCTGCTCACCAACGTTACATAGAGCAACAACAGGTGTTCAGCGGGAACGACGGAGGTTCCATGAACCGTCACAAACACAGATACAAATGAGCCAGCATTTTGAGATTTACACAGTCTGTGAGATTTTGACAAAGCTTTGATTCAGGCGAGAACAATGCCATTTCAGTTTGGACAGAGACTGAAACAGAGAGACAAAGATTTATTAATTTAACCAGACTAATGTGGACATAGTCATAGTTTTAGTTCTAAACACAGCAGGCACAGTCCTGACTATTCTAGTACTTAATTCACCTCATTGGTTCCCAGTGTGATACAGGATCAACACACCTCCACAAATAGTCTACAAAGCAGTGGTTTAGCTCCCCAGTTCATGTTTGACCTGCGTCACTGATTACAACCCAGTCAGACCTCTACAGTCATCAAGTCAAGATTTTCTAACTGTTGCTAGAAAAAGATCCACATCCGTTGGGTGAGGAGGCTTTTAGTTGATGTCAGTCACGAATGTGTTGACGTTCAACAGATTCCAGGTTCATTACAGCCTTTGAGTGGGAGGTTTTTTCTTGTATTTTCTCCAGTGATTGCTGCATTTTCTTTTTTTCCTACATCCTTCTGTGCGTGACATGTTGGGGTATGCCCTTTAAAAATGTATTTTTTTATTCCATGGAAAGCAAAATGTGACTGAGGATGACTAACGGCTGTCAGTATACTGTATAAAACCTGTTTTCAAGTTCTTCACTCGTAGGAGAATTAATGTTGAGATCATCTTACAAAAAAAAGCCTAACAAAACTTTACATTTATAATCCCATTCTTTTATGTTTACAGGGAAATGCTGTAGCCATAAACAATGACAGCCAGCTTTGTCTGAGAAATTAATAGAGCGATATAAGGTGCACTTGAGCTGTTTGGGGTTGAAACACATGAGGCGAGCTGGATCCAATATAGGAGAAGGCAATAAAAGTTCTTCTAGTAGACAGACGGATGACACGGTAAGATGAGGAGGGTGTGAGGCCACATGAGGCCAGCCAGACACTAAACTGTTCTCCTCTCCGAAAGGTTATTACATGAAATATGTCTGCAGTCGAACGCAGTGGGAGAATGACATTTGAATGACACCACTTGGGATTCAGGATCTGCAATTTCATCGTCTGGGCTCTTCATCTTGTCCAATCTCCTTCCTCCTAGACCGTAACAACTCCTCCAGGAATGAAACCGAGCCAGAAATAAGAGCTCTCCTCGTGGACATGAGCAGCTCTGAAGGCAGGACCTGCCGCTGGGTAAATTGCAGCTTGCACACTCAGATCATGAGCACTACAATGACACTTGGAGAGAGGACTCTTATTCTGCTGTTTTCATTGTTTGACCACAGAGATGGGGTTTTGGAAAAGGGCCGTAAATTACAGTGGATTCCCAACAGTAACAAACTGTCTAGAAGAGCAAACTAACAGAGCAGCTCCCCATCTGTAACTGATACTTACCAGGTGGTTTCCCATCATGCTGTACCAAACTGTAAGCGATGTTTGGGTCCATTAGCACATTTAAAACGTACACTCAAGTCTCACCTGTCAGAGATGAACTGGACTAGAACTGAAACAATGAATTACTTGTCAACAGATCTCCAGACAGGAGATTACACTGCAAATCCTCCTCATGTTGTAGGGATGAAAACTAATTTTCACACTAAATCACTGCACCTGTATGTACCTGTATGAAGCAGAACTACAGGAGCCTGTGGAAGACATATCTAAAACCCATACTGCGGACAGGGCAACTCACCCTTCTGTCACCACAACCTAATCTCCAAGAGCTGTGATTCATGTCCACAGACGATCAGACTGACTGACTTTCCTCTTCCTTTGCAGACAAAATGGCACGTCACATAAAGGAGAGTTACAGTGCAATTGTACGGACACACTCACCCACACTCGGATCAACACAGGGTAACATTAACCTCCACTGACTGACAACCAAGACAAGATGGAAGACAAACAAAGGAAGTGAGTCAGGTGAGATCAGGTTGAAAACCCTCCACAAATTTATAGGTTAAAGAACCAGCTGTAAATTAACACCGGCTGATATCAAACTCAAACACAGTAATAATATCCTTTGCAGGTGGTGAACAGAGTTGGTAATAGTGACCAAAGAGTAGAAACTGTACAAAATCACAATATTCTTTCTCTCTTCATACTGTAAAATAAAGGAAGCACAATGGAAATCCATTCAGTGGTTCATGGAGACACTGTATCCCTGACAACCTTTTCCCACTACAGATAGAAAATTGTTTTTGAGCAGCGTGCTTAATAGATTAGTCTGGTGTCAGAATGTTTTAGAATGGTGTCCCCATGCAGTGGAGGGGTTTTCCTTCGCTGGCACTCGTTGATTTTGTCAGGAGTCTTTCCAGTATAATAATTAGCCCTGCCCTTCATCTCTGACCTCTCCCTCCATGTCTGAATGGTCTCAAACAATCAGTTTGACTGGCAGAGCGATGGAGCATTCACCGAACATCAGAAACAGACAGAGTTTATTGATGGGCATCCTCAAAGTCATTTGCAACCTCCTTGTTGAGAGAGTTGAAAAGAAATCAAGATTTATAATTGAGAAATTATCTACTGCACATGAAATGTGATGGAAAACATAAAGCTTTGTGGTCAAAGTCAGAGCTTTGACATGTGAGCAACTACTTAAGCCACTGAAGAAGACTGAATTACCAACCAGACAAAGCAAGCAGATAAAAGTCCCAGGTTTACTCCATATCACTTTGATCGACAGCTGGTGCTTATGGAAAACTCTGTCACTAAGGGCCCAACAACAAATCTTTGCCCTGGGTCCCTCTTGGAGGTTAATCCAGTCATGCTACTGATATTTTGGGATTTCAGACATTTGGAAGACAAAACTGAATTCTTGACTACAAACTAAAAATGACCTTTTGGTCCAAGTAAAAACTTTCTTGAAAAAATCTTGAAGAGGGCAGTAGCTCTCAAATTAGTTTTCAAATGATCACAGAACTAAAAATAGGACTAAATTAATGATTTTGCCTGTTTTGTCCAGCTGACTGCAAACCCATTGCTCTTTACTTTATTGACCACCATTTTCCTTGGTACACTGTAAACATTTACATTGATTTTGTACTTTCAAGGCAGCCAATACTTCTTGATCTTTTTAGTGAGAAGTTAAAATCAACTTGCAGGCACTGCAAGGTGACTGAAGTTCTCATCAGGACCACTGTCCTTGTGGAGTTTAAAGTACTTTTCTGATACAGTATTACAGGGACTGTTTGATTTGGATAATAGTATATCTTCTTACCAGTAATCTCGGTCTGTGCTTCTTATCCAGAGAGACTGCACTCAAAACGAAACTCATGAAGTAGTAAATCGTTTGGATGGATGGTTGGGTCAGCAACACTTTCGCGTTTTAACCATGACAGCAATGAACTGTAATGGTTAATAATGGTTTAGTTTGGAGGACTTGTTCATCTATAGGCTCTCCAAATAACAGGAAAGAGATTTAGTTGCAAGTTGGCCTTCAGGTGATAATACACAAGCACTAAAATGACCTGTCGATGTGTTTATTAGTCAGTGGACATAAAATGAATCAACAAAAATACAGAACATTTCCCAATTTTCCATATTTACAGTGTGAACTAAAGACAAGTACATTTTTCACTATTCAGCTAATTTGTGTGCCAAACACACAATCGACAGATTATTTTAAATAATTGTGTTTTGCAGCCTTACAGTAAGCTCATTAGAATTTAACATTGTCAGCAGAAAATTCATGGCAGAACACAAGAGGATCTGTTACTGCATAAATGAAATCATAACACATTATTGGAATCTTTTCACAATAAGAGTATTAGCTGTGTACAGTACTTATAAGTTCTTATGTAAAAATGGATAAGTAATGTCAAACATAGAAAAGTGATATCACAGCAGCAGCAGTTTGGTTCAGAAACCTCAGATTTTAACATCAGGTTTCAGTGCCAGCTCCTCAGAATCAATGTGCACAGGCTCCTTTCCAAAGCTGCCTTTTTGGACTGCAGCTCACCGATCATACAATGGGGTATCTATAATAGAAAAGGCAGAGAAACCAATTTCTCCAGGCACAGTGGCCTCTATATACCAGAATGCGATGCAGCCACAAGGTGCTGCATTTTGAGCAACAGGCACAGCTGAGATCAGTGACCCATATCGCCCACAGCTGAATGATCACATTTTAAAAGCTATTTCTCTGCCCGTATACGCCCACATTTGACTCAGAGTAACAGGTTCACACCCCTTCACTCAGGCCTCGTCAAAATACACTCTGGCAAAAAAGAAAATAAAACTCACTACAACGAAAAGATGAGGCAAGCTGAAGGAGAGTAGAGCACATCAAAAGCATTAATTACACATGCACTGAGCATCACGGATCTGTGATATCAAATAGTAGTAGTATCAAAGAGGATTTTACTTTAAACAGTGTAATCTCTCTGCAAACACAGCTCCCTCTATAAGGTGCTATGATGAAAGGCGAGAGACTCTGCATTAATTTGGTGCCAAATCTAATGGGAGTCTCACGGTTTGTCACAAAGCTCTCATCCATGGCTGCTATTTAAGAATGCAAGGCTACAGGTTCTCACACTCTCAGGAACCTGTTGGACTGTCAACAATGGTGTTTACATCATGTGGGATGGAAATTATCAATGTTTATGATTCACGACGGCAGCTGACAGACCTGCCGTGATTTTAACTCATTACTGGAGGTTCAAGCTGTCTTACTGACTCTCTTAAACCCAAACATCAGAATCCCTGAAGCAACTCCACACCGCCAAAATAAAGGCTGGCTTTATAAAAGCATTAACATTAAATAAAATGGGTTTTCCATTGTCTGAATCTGACTCTGAATGAGGTTTAGCTTGGAAAACTCATGTTTTATTCATCACTTGTGAATCTATGACTACTACATGCTCCCTTTAAAATGATAAAGCACAGATAACGTCATAAGAATTAAGTACTGTCCCTCCATAATAATCACAAACTACTGAGTCCAACTAATGGCATTCCTGTTTTTCTAATTCACTCTACATTACTGTGATTGGTTGTCTGACTCTAAGTAACCTGTCCTATAAGGCTGTAAGACAACTTGCCTCTGTGGGGGCATTTCAGTTTCTCAGAGACAGATTGGTGCCGCGTTAATGGAAGTCCTCATTAAATTTACATTTTTTACATCCTCCTCACTGCTATCATCAGTTTCATTGACAATCACTAAACATGTCTGCGCCGCTTCGGAAGAAAACTCAGATTTCTTCACTATTAGTCATGACAAATAGAGAGAGGGAGTATTGCTGTAAAGAGGAAATTGCCTGCAGCCATTTTAGTTGGGTAAGCCCTTGTCTGAGTGTTTAGTAAGAGCCAGATGGGAGAACTTCATCCCTGTCATCTCAGGCTCACTTTCATCTCCATTCCCCAGCTGCCAGGCCCTGTCATGACAGTAACATGTGTGAGGCGGCGAGTGACTTTTACGATTGACCGTGAAGGTTAATTTCACCCTTTATGGACTCAGTGAGCTTTGAATGAAGGTTAAAGCTAATAATAGAGAATGTTGCATTTTATTGTGATGAAAATATTCCCAATGTCATTTCAAGGGCTATAAAGGATCAAGCTGGTGCATTATGAAGGCTGAGAGCATGTGGTGTCTCATCCCACAATAATGACAAGCTGCAGTTTCTTTATAAATAAAAAATACAACTATTGACTTCTTTTGTTACCATTTCTACGTCTGTCAGTTGTTCCCATTCTAGCTCTGCATGTATGCAGTTTACAATGACTAAGGTGGCAGATCCACCACTCAGATTTATGAAACACTGAGAATCGTGCAAGAACATTCTCATCCTCAATCTTTTTTCGTCTGTGAGGCTTGAAACACACCTACAGCTACACCTACGAGCAGGTTTCAGAGATCTGAGGATAACACGAGCACATTAAAAATACCAGGTGTAAACACAAAGATCAGATTGTTTATCATCAGGATAACATATCTGGATCACATTTTAAAACCAGGTGTAAATGGGATGTTTGTGTTTGATTTGGAAAATAAGGACACAATCATCTAAACTCTTCAGATACCAAGAATCTGTTGCTACAGCCCCATGCACATTATTTCAGCATGTTGACAACAGAGCTTCACAAACCTGCTGTGCAAAAACAGCCAAACTTTCACTGGTTCCAGCTTCTCAAACATGAAGATCTGCTGCTTCTCTCTGTTTTAAATCATTGGAAACTGAACATCTTTGGGTTCTGAACTCCTGGTTTGTTGGCCTAAACAAAACTCTGCTTGAGTGTCTATCACTATAGTCTGTCATTTTATGGATCAAACAATTAATCAAGAAAAAAAACACAGATTGAAAATAATCATTAGTTGCAGCCCCAGCACTTTGCAGCTGCTTTACATCTATCAAGACAATGTAGTTGCAGAAAATGTATTTGGCCCATTTTACCCTAATCAAACTCTATTTGCTTTTCAGTGGACTAATGATCAATTTTTACATTTGCCTACGAGCTCTCAGCTGCTGCTACTGAATGCATTAAGCTGAGTCGACACATATTTTAACACAAACACCAATAATCCTTTTCTGCCTTGATAAAATAAAATATGATGAAACTTTAATGACGCTTGTGGGAAATTAGTTAGTATTAAAAGTTGTTTTGGGTAAAGTTAATGTAGCACTCCAATGTTCCCCAAGGGATGACCAGTGGTGTTCAGAAATAACTGTGACCATAGAGAGAAATGATTTCATTTTTAGAGTAAAAGTTGATGAAGACAGAAGATCCCTGACAATACTGTTCCCATCTGACATCTGAATCTGATGTACATTTTGATTTTCTGTTTTTACGTTTATTTGAATATCTAAGTCATGTCCTTGCTTCCTATGCCTTCACTCCGGCCTCAGCTTTTTAGGTTTCCTGTCCATCTGTCCCATTCTCATGGACGTGATATCTCAGTAATGCCTTGAGGGAATTTATTGAAATTTGCTACAAACATTCTAAAGTTCAAGGTCCACAAAACAAACAAAAACTAGCACTTAAGTGGGTGTAAATTGCAGCAGCAGTTGCTGCAAGGTTCTTTCTCAATACTGCATCAATTCCAAAGATTTTTGTCCCTATCAATTATTTACACCCAAAAACAAGTTCAAAAATAGTGAAGGTTCAGAGACAATCTTCCTCTTGTCATGGAAACTGCAGGCTCTGCAGTGTAGTCTCAAAGGACTGGTTTCACATGCATGTTTTGTTTTGTTAAACTAACGTATGTTTCAATGACTGAGTGAAAGTGATTACAACTCATTTCATTATCTACACTGAATGAAGTGCAGAAGTTCAAGGGTGGTTCATTATTTACAGTAAGTTCAAACATTAATATGCAAATGTAGCTTCAGACAAGGTATGTTAATAAGTATTGGAAGATGATTCTGATGCATTGTTTTAAATTGTTTTAAACAGTAAATGACCAAAAAGACTGGATTAATTTTTCCCTTTAATTATGCAGCTCTAATTGTGGAGGGTGATTTTCCAGCTGTGTGTGGCCACTGTGGTCAAATTCATAGAGAAATATAGCACACATGCCAACATCCCCTCCCTGTGGATCACATTACTCACCCTGCTGGGCTGATTACTGTGAAGCAGCATCTCTGTCAGCTCCCTCAGTGACTCCTCCACACGTCTCATGAACTCCACAGACGGCAGCCTCTGAGAGCAGAAGAGGTCCATGGCTCGGGACGCGACCTGGCAGGCCTGCAGGACAAGGTCCTGAGGTCCCAGTGGAGGGGGATCCCTGCACGCCGCCACCACCGACTCAAGGAGCTGGCACACAGTGTCCACTAACACTGACCCTGCATCCACATCAGGGCTGAACCACAGAGCCTCCAGGCCTCTGTTGTTCCCTTCTACTCGGTGCAGGGCACACAGTGACTGGAGGAACTGCACATGGGGATGCAGCACTTTGTCCTGAGGACCTCCGTGGTGACAGGAGGGAACTGGCAGCTGAGGGACAGAGACGGCAGGCTGAGGATCCTCCAGGAAGAGTTCAGGAGTCTCTGAGTCACAGCCTGGTTGAGGGTCTGATGGACCAAACAGATCCCGTGAATTGTCCTCCACTGCACTGTCATGACCTGGAGTAATTCACACAAACACAGTGGAAAAAAATCAGTCTACAGCTCTACAACCACACACATGGCCCAAATGCATGTGGATATACTGTCACACAGTTCTGGATATACAGTATATAACAAAACTGAGTCCATCAAGATCACTGAATAAAAACATCTTTATCTTTATATCCACCATCTCCTTCAAGTCAAAAAGTAACTGAAGGTCAGGAGGTCACTGAGACCACATCACTGGGACACCAGTCTGCAGGTGGCAGACAGACAAAACACATTCAATATTGGTAGAAGAGATACAATTAGATTATCATAGAAATTAGCATTCATAATGACAATCATCTAATTATGTCATAACCATTAAAGCACATAATTACAGTCAATTATTTCCAATATTATCCCAGTGATCACCAGGGCTCACTGTGAGGAAGCAGTTTTTAACCTTGTGTCTAGTGTCTCATAAACCACAGTGTTTATATTTTAGACTCTGACTCAGCCTTGTTATGGTTCTTTTCTAAATATATATATATATATATATATATATATATATATATATATATATATATATATATATATATATTTCACACAATATCATAAACATCAAAACATTAGGACCACACTTCTTATTTTAGAGGGAAATTGTGCTAAATTATACTTTCACATTTTCTCTGCAAGTGATTCTCTGGAAATTGTAAATAGTTTTTGCTGTGGTGACACATTACTGCTGAAGAAATATAAAAGAAAAACACAGAACAAAGTCACCCAGACAAGGTTTATGGAACTTGTACCACAAATATGTATTTACTAAGTTGGTAAAAATGCTTTTCACTCATGCATACATGAAGATAAAGAAGTATTATCCCCTTTTTAGTGAGACAGTGATCCTTTGTTGTATCAGTGGGCTTCTGAAAATCTACATTTTAGAGGTTTCAACTCATAACTCTGAGAACAGGTAGACCTTGGTTATCATTTTCACAGGCTATGCTCCTAAATGTCTCCCTTCAGCCCTGGGGGGTTTTAGATTTAGGACGAGTGTTTTCCTTGGAACAAATGCTGTCATAAAGACAACAATATTTACAACTTTGTGTGTGTATGTGTGTGTTTTATATGGAACGGAGGGCTGTTTGAAAATAACATATCCTCTACTGGGAGTGTCACCTAAAATGGACATTTTTTATAACAAAAGGAATGAAATGTAATACGTTTTCCATGGTCACATGAAATGAAATGAAAACAAGTCAGTGCTATTTACCAAAAGCATGAATTTATATCACGTGATTAATCTGTAACCATGACCTGGACCTGGATAAGCAGCAGTGGATTCGTGGATAAAAGATTAACCAACTGAAAGTATATATCTAATCAACTGAGTCCAAGGTCTGAAACATAGTACAGTCATAGCTGTAGATTTTTTGCTTGAATCGCAGACAAAAACATTTTCTAACGAACATTACTGCCAGCACCAGGCTAGAAAAAATTTAAAAAATGAACTTTAAGACTAAGTGATCACTCCAGTACTTTATAACCAGAGCCTTATTTTCCCTGTGTTTCTACGTGTAGAGAGCCAATTAATAACTTTTACATATTATCAAAACTATGCCTTGAAATATATACTTACACCCCTACATTATACCAGTCTGATGAGAAGGAACTGAGACTTTCCTTTCTGCAAAATATACACTGACCTTGTCAGAAGCACATTCAGCCACATACCTGAAATAACAACATTCACGAGCTTTATGTATGTGATCATTAGCAGCTCTGTGTGATAACCTCAGGACAGGAGGCTCAGTGTCTGAGCACTCGTGTCAGATTGTGTCTGTCCTTGAGATATCCTCCCCTCAGACTAAAGGCATCAGCAAACACAAACTCTGTGCTTGTATATCTTTATAAACTGTCTGCACTTTTTTTGACATGAGCTCACCTTTCACTGGCTTCTCCTGTCAGCTTCTCTGCAGGTCACTGAATGAATTATTCTTACACCTCCACTTTTCAAGGGTGAAACTGGCAAACTAAAACTGATAAACACAACAGATATCTCCCAACAACAAGAAGCAGTGTTGCTGTTGTTCCCACTGTAAATGACTAATATTCATCTTATTTTTGGTACCTACGCACATGGAGAAAAGGCCTACCTGCCGTCTCTGTGGTGCTCTTTGTGTTTGACGTCACCCTGGTGATCAGCATCTCCTGCCGCAGCCTCAGCACCTCCTGCTGCAGCCCCTGGGCTTTTTCCTTCCAGCTTTCATCCTGGCTCTTCAGCTTGCAGGCCAAGGCCTCGGCGTGCTCTCGGCCACTCATACCTGGAGGCTTGTTCTTTATTATCGCCACTGCCAGGGCGACTTTGGCTTTCATGAGAAACCACGCCGCTTGACTCGCTCCTGTCAGAGAGGACAGAGTTGTTTTTTTTATAGAGGATGGCAAAAAATAAATAAATAAAAATCTGACGACTTAAGGTTGTGAAGCAAAGTGACAGTGAAGCACAGCAGATAAATAGAGATTCACAAAAGTCTAAGTCCCCGGATGTTTTGGTTTCAGAGAAACTGTCTGACAAAGCACAGAAATCTACCAATCTGTCCAGTTTAGCGACTCTAGGCCTGCAACTAACAATTATTGTCTTCAAATTGTACTTAAGTAAAGTACTTGAGTAAAAGTACTTAGTTACTTTCCATCACTGTTTCAGATGCGGTTATATCATTACTAGCTAGCGTTCAAATCTTACATGCGTCCATTATCGGACAGTCAAACAATAGTCAGACTATAAACAGCGTCATTGTTTACAGCCGTTTTGTATTTGGTTGTGACTTTCCCTGAAATCCTAACATCAGCCTTGTCCTCCATCTGTGTCCCATAATGCCAAACTGTGAAACAATACGCGGATTATTCCGGAGTTATTTACAAAGCCGCTTCCTGGTAACCACGCACCGTTATCTTAAATTACTGATCATTTATCTGTATTGTTTTTATTAGCTTAACCATATAATGTGTCAGAATAAATATCTTCCTACAGACAACAGCTGGAAATAACACAACGGTAGAAAACAATACTCAGTTTTAAAGTTAGCTTTAGAAACCTGCTGCTAGCTTAGCACAGCTATCTTACAACACAACTGATGCTAAACGGATTTACAACGTTATATCTTCACATTTCTAACGTCAACAGTGGAAATAATTATTTACCTGTTAAATGCTCCTCTTCACTCTCCATTTCCCGGCGGGTTTGCTCCTCAGTTCCCCCATTAAAATATAACAGAACAACTTTTACGATGCTAATTTAGCTTCACCTGTTGCTCAGGTGTAACACCGGAGTCTGCGACCAGTGACCCTGAGAACTCAGTCCGCCATTTTGTTTCAAAATAAGTCACGTGTCAGAGTAAAAGCTTTCAAAATATGTTACGATATTAAATAATGTTGTAAATTCATGTTCTATAATTATCTTTATTTATGATCTTATAACAGTTGCTACCAATGTTGACTTTCCTGATGTTTTTTTTTTCCTAAATAAAAATAAATAAATAAAAAGTCAAAGAAGTTTTACAGGTTACACATTACAGCACAATAAATTTTGAACAGTTTTATTAATACATCCATAAAGAGCAATTTGGGTGACGAGCTGTTTACAGTGAACACTGAATACAGCAGGCAACATAGCAACACAAAAGATAAAAAGCTTGACATATATTTGATTACTTCAAACTGTGAATTATGTAAAAGAAAAAAAAAGACGGAGACAGTCCTTATAATAATTAAAATAATTAAAATTTATAGTATATCTGGCCTAAATAATAAATAAAACTGCATGGAAAAACAAATCAATCAAGTGTCTTTTTCATTTCTAATTTTATATTTATTCCAACTCAGACTTAGTCTTTCTACTCAGAAAGAAATAAAAATCACAGAACAGACACAGTACACACCATGAAGGATATATAACCTACGAAAGACAAAATAATGTTGATGATGATAACTTTACCAAATTAGAGGTTAATGGTCTAACGTGCGTCTCTGGAGCTTTACAAACCTGTAGCTTCACACTGGATGAAGATGGACGACATCAAAGCTTCAGTCTGGAGAAATATCTTTTTTCCTGAGAACATTTTGAGTATTTCAAGGTGTCTGCTGAAAAAACCCCGACCAGCTCTTCTTCATTTGTAGAGGCAGCAGCTCGATACAGAGGTCCTGCTGGATCACTGAGCCCCTCACCTTCTCACTGAGACCGAGGCCGGCCACTTTCCCACTGAATCTCATTTCAGCCGAGAGCGTCCACGATGTGATTCCCTCCGTCAGTGCAGAGCCTGCAGACGTACAGGTGAAGGTCAGCAGGAGCTCGACTGGAAAATGGAGGGAGCTTTGCTTTGTGACTCAACTCTCTGCTCACCAATATGATCAATACAACACCCGCTACAGCTGCACAGTGTGGACATAATGTGTGGATACTGTGAGGGTGAAATGAGGCCTGATTAATGATTCATGTAGAAAATCTCACTTTGTGCTGGAAAATGTTGCTGTTGTTTGCTGAAAGGAAAAAAGACCCTGCCTGACTTTTCAACCACAGCAAAATAAATAAATAAATACAATTTTCAAGTTTAAATTTAGTTTGCACCTAACAGCTCAGTCATGATCATTTATATCTGTCTTCATAGCCAAGGGTCCTCAAAGACAACATTTCTGGTTGTATCTTCATTGAAACTTAACAACAGACACACAAGTTACCAATTCATTTTCTCACAATTGATTAATCAACTAAACCTTGAACCTCAACCTTGACCTTGACCAAGTTTCTTTTGACTTGGTCCCACAGACACTGTTCTGGATTATTCCACCACTGAAAATAGTCCCAAACAAATACAGTATATTATGCAAAATCATCAAACCTCTTTCAGAAATGAAACTAAATATGTATGAGCTGTTTTTAAAGATTTACATCTTCAGTAGGAACCAATGGCCTTAGTGCTGAGAGCCACAGAAGGAGGGAAGAATAATGGAGTGACACATTGTTGGTTTTGGTCTTTTCAAGGGAAAAGCAAAATATAGAATCACACCAGCTTTGTCTTTTAAATGTGGGTTCATTATTTACTTTCTGTACTAATGTGCTGCTCACAGGTCATATGTCCACTGAAGGTGTTATCGGGTGTCTGTCCATATGAGCTCTGGTGTCTTTATCAATACCAGTGACTAATTTTGAAGAAGATGGTTGAATCTTATCTATAACAGCCACTGTTGTCATTTAGGATGATGTAGCAGGTGTGTTTCTTCAAAAAGAAATTGTGTGTAAACGTCTTCAGTGTTGAAATCAAAGACATAAGATGTATAATTCAAAATAAGATGTTGGTTTTTAAAGTGCAGCCTGAGGCAAACTGTCTTTCAGCCGTTCTGTTCTGCTCCATCACTTTGGTTCCCCCACCTACTAGAATAAGCTACACCATGTAGCTGCCAGAGCTCTTAGACAAACATAAATAAAAATCAGCCCCCCCCAGACACTTCCCAGACAAATCTTCTTGTTCCACATCAAACATTTAGGAAATCAGCTCCTCAATTATGATGAATCTGTCCTCTCTCCTCAGGTCTTTGAGCTCTTACAATCTCATTACACAATCCATCATGCTCTGACATTTCCCTTCCTACAAGCTGCCGGCTAATTGAGACGTTTGTACAACAAGGCTCCTCTCTGAGAACTGGTCAACAGGCCCGCGGTGAAGGACCATTAGCACACAAATGTTGTCTGTCAGTGTTTGTCTGAAGCACACAGATCGTCTCTGGGTTGTTTCCTCAGCCCAGTTTTTTTTTGTCTTTCTTGTGCATGTAAACATCTGTCAAACCCTGTCGATGTTCAGGGGAAAGTGCAATATCAGCCCCTTTCTTTCAAGTCAATGATAATTATGGTCATTTCATAATGTCAATCGGACTTAACAGGCTCTTAGAACAGGGAGAATGAGCAGTTTGTTTACCCTTCGTGTTAGTTTTTAAAATGTTTTTAGCTTGGCAGGAAGAAAAGCTCTGGCAGGATTTAGTCGAAGGCCATTAGGGACCAACGTGGTTCCAACGACGCCTCAGTTACCTGGAATTAGGAGGTGTAAATACCTGCAGAGTCGCCTCAAAGTCCTGCCTGTGGTAACAGACTTCATGCTCTCTTTGTAGTGAACTCCATGTGGCAGCTGCCGAGGAAAACACAACAGTTGTTTGTAATACAGAGGCAGTAGCAGTAGAAGTAGTATTTCTAAAAATGAACAAAATCTACGCATAAGTACTCAACAAATGAAAAAGCCAAAGACTGAAGTGCAGGATCTGACAGCCTGAAAATGTTGTATTCAGCTGATAACTGTTCTTTGTTCTTGGTCAGTCTACAGCCTCTGTATGAGAATATATCAGCAGCAAACATTCAAAATCCTTTGTGCTAAGATCACACCAGAGGATTTAAAAACACATACATTTATTACAGTTCTGATATTTTGAAGTGTGACAGATGTTTCTATGTTTGGCTGTGTTGTCAGTCAAACTCTGCTCACCGCCTCCAGACTTAACCTCTAAATATTGCTGCACAGGAAGTTGTTCTCTGAGCCTGACTTTAATGTGTTTCTTGTCCTTACTTTGGATTCAAAGTTTACACTGTCACCTGGGTTGATATCAGTTAAAACTCCAGCTCTGAGTACTGCCTTTATAACTTCTGCAGTAGTTTTTGGTTTCACTGAGTTCAGATTGTCTTTTATTTAGGAAATGGAGCAGATCTGCTCAGTAAAATCCCTGTTTTTGTCAATGGAGTCTGGTAGTGATATATAGAGATGTTTCTGGTTAAACTAAAAGGATCTTCCTCTTTAATAAAAAGCTCTGTCTCTGTAGGAATCCTCTCATCATGTTGTCAGACACTTAAAACAATCGGAGTCTGTCAGTGGCAGAAACAAGAACTTTAGTGGACGGACTTTGATGGACAGTTGTCCATTGCATGTCCATTACATTGCCTCAGCTGTGCACAGTGGTTGGGTTCACTGTTTTTTGCCCCCATCAATCATTCACACCCAAAAACATGGGAACGGAGGCCCAGTTTGAAGTTATCTTTTCATGGAATAAAAATATATTTCTTTAAAATCCCGGTGAGTGTTTCTGAGCTGGTCTGGATTTAAATCGACATGTTTTCCAATCACAAACTCACTTCACCAACCTTCAGGCCAGCACTGCCTCCATCTGTCTGATGCACATGTCAGGCAGTGATAGCACTACTCAATTTATTTATCTAAATGCAGTCTCACATCCAAAACCACGGCAGTGCGGGAGTTATTTAGAATTTTTCAGAGCAGCAGATCATTGTGGTGAAAGCACACAGGCCAGCCTCATCACACACACATTACTAACCGATCACTCGCCATATTTTGGTGGAAATGTTTATTTAAATCTTCACAACACCAGGAACTCCTGGCTGCTCTCAGTGGGACTGAACCACAGATAACAAATGACTTTCTTTGGGGCTGCTACGTAACCTCTGACCTCTTTTCAATTCTGTTGGTGACTCGGAGCATTATCACAGGAAACTTTCTCACTCCCACTCAACTCCTCCATTATTTAGTAGTTGGAAATCTGAGCTGGCGGGGGAGATTCACATCGTCTTTTAACTTCAGTGGATGGAAAATGTGTATGTTATGTAAAAGGAGTTTAACCCCTCGAGCACAGTGGTCCCCAGACCTGTTTGGCTTTGTGCCCATTAAAATAAAGGAATGTCTACAAGTTCTGTTTAGTTCTATTTGAAGAACTTTCCTGTCACCTGTAGCACAGCTGGGTGTAAATTTGATCATACATTTGAGTGTGAAGTCAATTCTAGCTGCTACATTGCAGCTGCAGCAGTTAAGCTGACGCCACACGTCTGATTTATCCAAACCAAAATAAATGGATGGTTAAATGGTCACAGTCTCAGTAAATGACCGTGTCATGGATCAGTAGTTGAGATTAATCTGATGAATTTATGGTCCGTCGTTTGCTTCACGCTGGTACTAATCTTACTTATTGCACTTTTACATGAATCTCTCCCAGAGCGCAGAGTGAAGTATCTCTGTTGTCGTCACCAACCGAGAGAAATTTAACAATGAATTATTAGCTGCAGGTTTACACTGACGGCAGGAAACTCCTGAGCTTCAGAATTACAGAAAACCACGACAGATCACTGAACTAGCTCCATGTCTGCTACAGCCTGGGATCCACTTTTTCACTACAGCATTTCAATCATAATGAGTGGTCTATTGGCTGCTAGGTGGTGGTCTTCAAGCATGCAGTGCCTCATTATGGCAGGGCTGTTTCATGTGTGTAACATGACTAATGAGGGATGGGAAAGTCGTCTGTATCTCTGCATCCAAAGAGGAAAAAGCTGCCGGGCCGAAGCTTCCTCTGAGCAACACGAGATGAAAGCCAGGGAGCAAAGCAGAGAGTCGTGAACACAGACCAGAAGTACACGTTTAAAATGGGCATTTACGAGGGCAGAAGAGGAAAGCTCCTTTCCTTTAGTTTAGAGGTTAGCTGCTTAAAGTTTTAAGGGCCCAGTGGCCCAGACTTCCACTCCGCAGGTGGAGGTGTTTTAACTGGACAATACATGAGATGGTTATTCTCAGTGTCTGACAACATGATGAGAGGATTCCTACAGAGACAGAGCTTTTTATTAAAGAGGAAGATCCTTTTAGTTTAACCAGAAACATCTCTATATATCACTACCAGACTCCATTGACAAAAACAGGGATTTTACTGGGAGCTGCTGGAATACCACTGCCTCCATCTGTTAGTGTGTCTGTGTTACTGTGTGACTTTCAGTGGTGGAAGAAGTAATCAGATCCATTATGTAACTAAAAGTGTCATATGGCAACACAAACAATATAACGAACTTGGACAATTACCCATTGGATTACATTGCAAAGATTTCTGTCTCTATGAATCACTTACACACAAAACATTGGAAAATAAGGTTCAAAAGTAGCAGATTTAACTTTAAATGTCAAATATCCCGTCTAACAGAAGCTAATTCTGCTGCTGGAGTTGGTAAACAGCCTGACAGTGGACAGTGAGATTGTGGAGAAGTTGTCTGGCACACTTTTTTCTTAATGAGGCTGCAGTAAAGTCCATGATGAATCTGATTTGGTGAAACTTAGTTTCATCATTCAGTTTCATCAGTCTGGATGACTGAATGTCCTTTTCGATCCAAACTGCAGAGGCGAGAGACAGAAAAACAGTCTCTTCATCTCCAAGGCAACTGGCAGCTTGAGTGTGTTGTGTGTTTTTATTTCAGTGTGAGTTTGCATGTGTGTGTCTGTGCACAGTGTGTGAGAGCCATGAAAAAAAAAAAAGAAAAATCAAGGCTGTTGTAATGTTTCCCTTTGGAAAATCTCCTCTTTCAATTAGAGATTTGGAGGAGAAGCTCCCTGAAGCTTCATCATGGTTTTTTTTAATCATGCTCATTGATTCAGTTGTAATTGGAACAAATGATCCAAATTGAGATTTACCCTGTTTAGAAGGGAGGAGGGAAAAGCCCAGTGCAAGAAAATTAGCACAAAATTAGACGAGTAACGTCAGTCTGAGTCTGTGTCTTTTGTTTTATGTGGTGCCACAGGGACTGACTGGTAGGAACTCAGTATCTTGCTCAGGGACTCTTCAGCAGGGTGGAAGCTTGCTGATATGAAAACTTAAGCAGAGAATTCAAGGATTTTCTCTCCAACATGAGTAATCCCTCTGTAGTTGTCTCCTCAGTTTTTTATCTATCTGACAGTTTTATTTTCTGGGGTGTAAAGATCAGTACAGCCTCACAGGGCAGCTAATACACTAGGTCTGAACGAAATATTTTTTAAATCAAAAATGGATGAAGTGACTACAATGTGACAGTTGTCGTTCACGGTGACAAACCCACAGAGGTTTATCGACAATTCTGCAGCTGTTTGGAGCTTTTTAGCGTCTTTCAGCTCGTTGGTTTGGTTTGACAGCAGAACCACAGCATCAGCTGTTTCAGTAAATGTGGGAACATAACACACAGACAGGACAGGTGACAGATTAAAGGAAAAACCCATGTAAGGCCATGGAACACCACATACTGCAAGTCTCTGAACTCTACTGGGGTGAAGGAACACTGTTCTTCCAAAAGATATTCCCTCTCGAAGATCAGGGAGGGTAGAATCACTCTGAACACACCTCACACCACAGGAGAATCTGACAAGATCATCTTTACAGCCATCAGATAATCGGGCATTTGCTGACTTTGATCAGGAGGAGGGATTCAGGCCGAAAATCAGACAGATTATCTTATAGTGTGGACCCTGCTTAACACATCACTCCAAAATCTCCCATAGGTGTCAACTTGTATTGAGATCTGGTGACTGTGAAGGTCACATGACCCGTCTTGCCCTGTAGATGGGAACATTTTCATCCTGTTTCTGAAGTTTTCCTTCAATCTGTCGTCCATCTGTATGTTTACATTCAAGTAATGAGAAACAAATCAACTATGAAAAAACTGTTAGTTGAGGAGTTCTGTTCATATTGATGAAGAGCAGTTGTTTTGTGTGGGATGTTTAGTGTTTTCAGTAATTTTAAGCTCTGCTTCCAGCTTTAGAAGAGGAGCACGAGATCTAGTTCAGAGTCAGCACATCTTTTTTAAGTGCAGCACCTGCTAATGTCAGTAGTCATTATCTAGTTTCATGGACGTTATTGACAGTGTTTTGTTTACCTGTAGTGCATCCATGTGGACCGCCGTGTGCTGCAGACCCTTATTGAGCCCGTTACGGCCTACTAGTCCGGACAGGCTGTCATTGGCGGGGGCAGGAACGATCTCAGTGGGGACTGACTGACACAAATACCCACCGAGCTGCCGCAGAGAGAGAGAAGCCCGGCGTACAGTCAGGAAATTGCAGTCAATCAGAGCGTAGCTTCGGTGTCGATCCTAATGAGTGTAGGAGTCTCACGTCTGCGCCGAGTCGCCGCCTCCTCCTGGAGGACTTCCACTGCTGTCAGCACCCACTAAAACAGACAGGAAGTCTCAGAGGTGGAGCCTGAGGAGCATTGGAAATAAGAACGAAGCCGTTCCTTAGACTCCACTTTGCTCCTAATGTGTGATGGGTAGAAAAGTTTGATTGTCCTCATTGTCTTGGTTGAGGTTTATAGATAATCAAAAAGCCCAAAATTACATTAGTCAAACTTGAGTCTGTAAAGGCTTCAGTACGACTTTAAAAACTCTTACATTAACTTTTAACTGTAGTTAAGTTAGAAATCGTTCTTAAACCAGACCAAACCAGTATACTGAATTTTAACACTATAGAGGTGTCGCACTTGACTCAGCAGAGTGGAACATTACGAGACTGACAGAGTCCGTGAGTGAGACTGTAGCACCTCCAGTCCACTTGGTGGCAGTAAAGCACCTCTAAGCTGGTTTGCCAACTGCAAATAAATAGTAGGTAAGAATCAGATTCATCAGCTTCAAATCCAAAATGTTGCCACACTGGCACAGTTTTAGTTTTAGTCAGAAGTTGGTTCAACCATTTCACACAAATCAAACTGGTCGAATCTCCAACACCGAACCGGACCAGCAAAACCCAACTCTACTTACAGTACAACCCTTTGAAATACAGATGTACATATATATAAATATAAACATTAAAACCAGTAACTGGTAACCAGTGACTTATCATTGTATTGTCTAATTGATTATTTCCACCTATTAACTATGAATTCTGTCTATTATATTTAGAAATGTAGCAAGTAAATCACTAGAAATGACACCTTTGCACTCATTCTGGATGAAGCTAAAAACTGTTTACTACTCGTCTGTTTAATTCAGTTTGAAGATTTCCACCTGTCATACGATGTGTGCAACACATCCACAGCCACTTTCCGCCTCTCGACTCAGTGAAGAAGCCTCTCAGTATTCTGGCAGTGTCTGGGCGGGCAGCGGGGCAGCGCTGGCTTTGTGATGAGCGTCTGAACTATGAAATCTGTGCTAAGTCTCTGGCCTCCTCTGCAGGTCATCCCCGGCCCGCAGCAGAGTGGAACGCAGCTGTGAGAGGAAGAAAAAAAGACTTCTGAAGTCCATGTTGGGCTTTGAAAAGTGGAGGAAATCATTAGGATGTGGTTTTTCAGTGGCTGAGAGGTACAGCGGGATGGAGGGAGCTGAGGCTTTGTGTCCACCTTAAACCTCTGACCTGTGAGTTTGTGGGAGTCCGGAGTCGTCCTCGGGGGACCACACAGTCGACTGGTTTTAATCTGAGAGTCACACTGCAGAGGGAAAGTTCAGTTTCACTCACATGTTGTGTTTATATTCAAATTCTCAGTCATGAAGTCCATTTAAAGGATTCATGAAAGTACAGTTGGTTTGTTTTGTTCCTGTTCCTGCTCTCAGATATCTTTCTTTAGGGAACAGAAAATGTGACATTTATTGTAGATTATAGTGTTTTTATTGTGTATTGTGATTATTTAAGTCAGACAAGAACGTCAGTATCGGATAATTCTGCAAACCTGTTTTTGCTCATTATTGATGATCAAAGTCGTCCCTTGATCAACTAATGGATTAATGGACTTTGAGCTCATGCAGCTGTGTGTGTATTTGTATGGGTGATACTTTGTGTGTGTGTCTCTGCCTGTGCGACTGTGTAACAGTCTGTGTCTAATAGACTGGTTTTCTGTGTGCGTCGCACCGAATGTTAATGTTTACATGAATATGTATGAAGTTGGTATTTATTCCAGTGACTGTGCGTCTGTGTGTGACTGTAGAGTTTGTGTGAACAGTGTCACTTACATACAGTATGTGTGTGAGATGACTGTGTGCTGCCGAGTTCGGGCCGGGCGACGAACCAAATTTAATTCAAATTACTGACGTTATATTTCTCTGAACAGTCCAACTTCACTAAATCACAACTTTTAATAAATAAAGCCAGTACATAGTCATAGCCCTGCTGTTTAGAGAGGTTAGATTATCATTACTGTTCGTCAGCCTTTAAAATCTCAGGATATGTCAGTCATGTGCACATGAGGATGTGGCTTTCAGTGGCTCAGATGGATGAGGATAGACCTGATTAAACTTCATGTGGACCTCTGACCTGGGAGTTCGTGGGAGTCCTGAGTCGTCCTCAGGTGACCACACAGTCCACTGGTTAAATTCTGTTATGTGCACTGCTAACAGTGAGCTGAAGCTAAAGATCGCACCTCATAGAAACCATATAGGTGCTTCATAAGAAAACATAGATCTGTGCAGACTCTGGGGACACTGAGGACGATCCATGTAGATGTAGATCTGGTCTGGTAAAGTTCAGGACACAGACACAAGATGATACAACAGAATAAAGACAAAGAGGTGGATCCAAACACACAGACTCACGTCTGTCTTTGGTTCGTCAACAGCGAAACAAACTTTCGTTTTAATTGAATTCTACATCTGCTTGCTATAGCTTCACATAGTGTGTGTGTGTGTGTGTGTGTGTGTGCAATAGTCAGTGACTTCATGGGTGTCTGTGTGTGTTTGGCTCCTAATTACACCTCGAACTCGACAGTCAGGCGGCTGCACAGCTCTGTGAGCCTTACAGCACACCGTACAATATGTTTATGAATCATTGTTGAGCTAGCGAGGGGTAACCAGGGAGCTAATTAGCCTTCTGTGTAGCTTCCCGCAGTTTTTTGCTAATTTTTATTTATTTCTCAGCACGTCGAAGAAAAGTTTTCAGAGAATACCTATGGATTGTGGGGAAACAGTGGCATATGTTTTAAATATTGAGTAAAAGGAATCAATACCCTGCTCAGATCATCCACAGAGCCTCTGCTGAAGCCTCATGCGTCTCTGAGACTGTTCAATCAGCCTCGTCTCTCCGTCTGATTGGGTGTTTGAGTGATAAGTGACAAAGACTCCACAGCTCCCGAGGGCCTCTTTAGAGGTGGCGACATCTCGGCGGAGAATAAATGGATCAGAAGTTTCAGATGTGGAGAGAGAAGGTAACAGCTCTCACCTCGAATAATGACACACACACAGACTCAGAAATCCCACTTTCCTCCTTCAGGAAATGAGAAGCGTCTGTATCTGATTCTGAAGTTTAGGACACGGACAGAGAAACAAGTGATTCGTTTTGGGTGCAGATCCAGGTCCAGTGGCAGCAGCTTGTGGCCATTTATAAAACACAATTTGTTTGTAAGTAGGAGAGTTTATTTAGTGGCAAGTTTTTTTACTTATTATAAAGTAAATGCTGATTGCACTGTGTAACATCGCCATCATAGTTTAGATTGGTTCCCTATCAGCCTCTCTTTAACCATGCACTTCTGTCTGCCACCAGGTACGAAATCTCCCAGGAACATGAAGGCTCAATTTATGGCACAAAGAAAACAGGAAGAGGACAGAGCTGCAGTTTTCCTCAGGTAGCAGAAAATCAAACCAGTCAAACCACTTGGAAACAGCAGAGGGAAAAATTTGAAAGGTTTGTCTGTTTCCACTTTAAACTGTCGAATGCAACCTGCAGTTTGAAGCCTCACTGATAAGTGGATGAATAATCAGCAGCTATTTAGATTTCACTCTCTAATTCAGCCTCCCGTTTATGATCACTTCCTGTTTGTCTTTCGTTCTCTCAAACTTTTTTGCGCCCACTCTGAACAGAAGCTGCAAGTTAACTGTGTTTCACTGTGGTTCGTCTCTGAAATGTGGTTGGTAGATACAGTTAGTGCAGGTGATCTGATCACTCCGACACTGAACTGAGATTTTTTTTAAATTAAGAAAGAGTATTTTTATTCTCTGCTCCCACCTGCAGAGATGTTGCTAGGCAACCTCACAAACACACTGGCTATCAGGAGATAATGTGTGTGTTACAGTCACAACTCAGCAGCGTCAAACAAAGTCTCAGAGGATAAAGACGTTTCCTCTGTTTGTATCTGATCTCTGAGCTGTCACTGAAATATAAAGGTATCAGGATATAATCACATTAACCTCAAATGAACTCTCTGTTATTTTAAATGTGTCAGTGCAGAACCATCACGTGACATCAAATTGTGTCTTTCACCAAAATTTACTGGACAAACTTTACAATTATTTCCAGATACAGCTGCATGTCGGCCTCTGCTTTACTTCTCTACTTTGACAAAAACCACCAACAACAGATCAATAACTGTATAAGCTATTGAACCCAGAATGCCATTTATCTTGTACTCAGAATACAATCTAAACTTTCATCACTACTCAGCACTGCAGCTGCCATGACTCCTGGCCCAGAGGAAGATGGATAAAAGAAGTCACTTTCTGTAAATATCTGATATATATAATTGATTATTGACCGGATCATTGTGTCAGGTGTTCGTCTTAACTTGAACTCAGCTGGTGTTTGCAGCCTGTGGCATGAAAAGAGTCTCGTCTTATATTATTAGTTTGATGCTTTATGATGGTTTGTATTTTAACGTTGTGTTCACAGTGTGCAGGATTTCACAACCTTTTTCTAAAGTCTAAAGTTTCACTGGAACCAGTTTTGATGGGTTTTTTCAGCAGCTCTTTGGTTGTAAATTTGCTCTTGACCTGACAAACTCCGCTCTTCATTTTGTCGAGGTTTGACTTGACGACAAAAAAATCAAATTCATGATCAAACCTGTGCTTAAAAACTGGCCCTGCTTCCTCTGAGGTGATGTGAGGACTGAGCACAGATGGAAGTTGCTGTCTAATGACAGAAACATCAACATCAAATATGAGTCAGCCGCACAGGGACACTGATGAATTGATACGGTGGAAACTGATTTATCTTTTTGACATCACCTGTCACTGAGTTACTTTTCCCCGGTGAGACCTGGCTGCATCACAACCCGACTCCCAGCAGAACTTTGCCTTTATTGTTGCTTTGTCTCTGCACTGATGCCACCAACACAAATCCTTCCACGTTCTTTGTACTCTGTAATTAAAGCGATTCTGATTCAGAAACTGCACTTCCCCCATCCATCTCCTATAATTATTTTTGAAGCCTATTTTAAGTGCAGGGTTATTAATCATGTCATGGTTGAAGTACTCCTGGGTCTCTGAGCACGCGGGCAGATATTTCCTTTCATAAGCATGAGGCTGCTGTTCGTATCGCGTCGTGTCAAAGCCACTTCACACAAAGTTAACCATCTGCCTTTTGTTGTCTCGACTGAAGTGAGATCAAATCTTCACAACAAACTATCTGGAAGACATCTGCATGAGAATTTAGGAAGAAATTTGAATGTGTTTAATTTGGGCGGCTGTGTTCAAGGAATGTTTTTACCTTTACTTCTTCACCTCCGGCATCAGCCTGTTATCTCTGCTGTTCCTCCTCTTCATGGAGAGAAATCCTCCTCCTCCTCCTCCTCCTCCTCCTCCTGCTGCTGTAACTCTCTGCTGTCATTCGCAGTCCAGCCTCAAGGTTAGAAAAGTGGGCGTGCGAGAAGCAAATCACTGGTTCAAACTTCCAGACCATCTGGGGAAAAAATATGGGAGAGGGACGAGTGAATAACGTTCCCTCCTCTTTGTCAAAATGTTTTTCTTGATGTCTGAATTGACAGTTTCTTAGAAAACAGTTTTCCAGTCAAGCGATAAACATCTGACCCGAGGACAGACGTTTTAAAGACTGACGTCTTTGAAAGAACAAACCAATCCTCCACACTGTCGATCACTTTTGGCCCTCATGGAAGATTCTACTGTTCTGATGGAGAGGGAAAATAATGAGCTCACAGGCAAACCACCACTTCTACTGTGACAGAGGAGGATAAACACAAGTGAAAAAGCTAATAAGCTACAGTTTGGCTCTCTCCAAACAAGACCTTTACTCTGCCTGGCACCCAACCATACAGTGTTTCCTAAACCACTGATCCAGGTTTAATGTAGAAACGAGGCCTTAAACCAGCCAGTGGAGAGAGAACAGCACGGGAGTAACACTGCAGCTGAGACAAAGAGGACTGACTTACACCAACTTGAAGGGAATTACAGCAGTCTAATGGACAATAAATGAAGGTGTGGAGAACTTTCTTTTCAGATTCTTGCGCCAGAGGAAACACTTGATTTTGATTTTGAAGTTAAATCAAACTCCTAGTTGATCAGCTCTAACTCCACCTTCTAAACTCAAACTTTTCTTTGTCAGTAAGTGATAGTAAGCTAAATATTTTTGGAAAGTGTGACGGGTGTTTTACATTACTTACCAACATTCTACAGCTTTGTGTCTGGAGCCATTTTCTCAAACGAACCTACTGGAAATACTCGTTTGGTTTCCAATCAACTGCTCTGGTCACACATCGACTCAATCACACCACACTTGGAGACATTTGCATCCTGACATATGGCTCCTCCAGGTAAGGCCTGGATAAGTTCAGAGTTGTAGTCCATGTGTGAGAGCAGCTGTAACACTCATCTAACTGCTGACAAGAAAGCAAATAAACGTATTTCCCAATGTGCCGAACTACTACAGCTCAATAACTGTTCCACAATATATGAGTTTTGCTGGCTCCCTGTCGCTCATTTCAAACTTTACCCAGACTGTACACAAACTCTGCTGCAGTAATTTAAAGCAGATGTTTGAAACTACAGTTCTCCCCTCATACTTGTCTGGTTATGGACGTGGTTTAGACCTGTAAACACAGCTTCCTGAGGGTCGTTCGTTTTCGTCTTAAACTACACTCGTCTCTGTTGGAGTGAGAAAACTTTATCTATCAAAGGACAGAAGGTCGCACTGATTATCAAGCAATTAGAGCAACATGATCATTACAACCTACAGCTCGACATGTGACCCGCAGTTTGATTGGCGTCATGATTGGTACTTTCCAGCCGTAATAACAACAGTGACAGAATATGGAGGTCAGAACAATTATAGATGCGAAAAACTGAGAAAGAGTTGAGAAACAAAGACAGCTGAATTTTATAACAAAAATAATGTATAGATTTTTGACTGTTTTGAGAGATGTTGAGGGTATTTTCAGGATGTAATTAAGAATTGTGACCATTGTAATATATTGTTTTGGTTATTGATTGATTATTTCGTCTATAGGACAGTGAAAATAGACCTGACTCATTCCCAGAGATCGAGGTGATGTCTCTTTAAATCAAATTCCAGTTTAGTTGACCAAAAATATTCAGTTTAAAGTTATATAACAGAGAAACTTCGTGATTTCTCACGTACGAGGAGCTGAAACTGGAGAATGTTTTTGTCTTTAAAAAAGATAATCACTTGTGTTAATGTGAAAACATAAAGGCTTTTTTTCCCCTGAAAATCACAAGAATTTAATAAAGTCTACTCTAGTGACAAAGTACAATATGAGAAGGGGAGAGAAAGAAGAACAAACATGATGAAGTTTGGTTTGTCATCAGTTTGATCTCAGTCACTTTTCTCACTATTTCTGTTGTTGCACTTAGTTTCCCCTCAGAGCTCCAGTTAAATCCGTCTGATTTATGCATCAAAAGCTTTTTATTATTTGCACAATCTTTTTCTGTCTTCCTCTCTCATCTGTAAAATGAGCTATAAAACCTCCTTTTCTGGAAGAACTCTGTGCTGCTTTGTCTTTTTTGAGCTGTATTGATTCAGAAGCGGTGCACCTGTGGCTGAAAATTACATCAACGTGTGAGGAGAGCCACACACTCTCCATCATTTGTGACATGTTGTTTTGGAGAGAAACCCCTCCTGGTGTTTCCTCGTGTCCCTCAGTTTGATTTTCCTTCGACGAGGCCTCTCCCTGACGCCTTCTCCATCTGTTTCGGCTGATTTCAGATGTGGACGGGGGATGACAGATTGAATTGAAGCTGAGGTATTGACACTCTTGACAGACCACGTTGTCCTTCAGGCAGATCGCGCCTCATCATCAGACCTCTTCCACAGTGTGTTCGCTGTGGGAGGCTCGTTGCTGGCAGCTGACGCATGCTGGCGGCCAGAGAGGGGATCGTGACGCAAATCACAACACGTGGGCAGCACTGTGGCGGTGGGTGGAGAGCCTGCTTTAACCTGAAGTCTCTCCTGGGTTGTCTCAGGTCATGGAGTCAGTGGAAAGTTCATCAGGTTTTAAAAAGAGGGTGTTTTTTTCTACCATGGGTCCATAAATCACAGCTACTATGTTTTTTTTCACCAAATGTTTCTGGTGCTTGACATCCACCTCTGATGAAGCAGGCTGTGTAGGCATCATTAACATGACAACAGCAGAAACAGAAGGGGCTGCTCAACCAAAACCATAACCAGTGATAAACAAACCTGAGAACCTCACAACTGCTGTTTCATCACTTTAAAAAGATGATTAAAGGCTCTGAGAAATCAAAAGAGGATTTTAAGGCAGGTCAAGAAACACTGAGGGAACTTCTGGTGCCACAGTGGACCTTAAAGTAATTTCAATAGTTTGGGAAGATTATTTGGGAAGGGATGTTCAGACTGTCTCATTTTACTATTAGCACCTTAAACGTTTGCATAGTTCTGTACATTTGCCAAAACAACCAGTCTTCATCTTTTTTGGTATCTCAACACTTTGAGGGAATTTCCAGAAATCTGGCACAAACGTTCACTTGGACTCGAAGATGAATTTATTAGACTTTGTGGTCAAAGGTTAAAGTCACTTTGACCTCACAAAACACAAGAAAACACAATAATTCACATGCTAATTAACTGGACTGGTCATTTATATATTACATATTCTAGGTTTAAAACACAGATTTCACTTTTATGTCACTTGTCCAAGTACGTTTTCTTCATCTCATTGTGGTGTGCCCAAACTGTAATGAGCTTACTGGCCTCTGGGGTTGGCCAGCAGAAAACACCCACACACATATATATATACTATATATACTATATATATACTTTATATATACTTTGTGGTGGACCACAGGGAGCAGCACTGAGCCCCTCCAACACCTGAGGACGAACTTGGACAATTGACAGCCGACTCACATTTCCTTGTTGCTCTGAATCTGGAGAGTGTACGTTATTGATTACACCGTTTTTCATCCATGTAATTGAAAACAAAAGTAGTTACATTAGTTATTGATGATGAAAGACACCGTAAACTTCAGTTTTCACCAGTTTGTCTCTAGAGCAGGTTTGTTGTGACTATTCACCTTCAAAAATCAGCAATTACACTACAAAAAAACAGTAGACGTGCTCCAGCTTCCTGATGGAAAGACACATGAAAGTCATGGAAAACATCAGTGCCACAGTTGGAATCAGTTCCTGTGTCCGCCCTGCTGACGTGTCCTTGAGGAAGATGCTGAGTTCCCCGTTAGCTCCTGGGAATGCAGCTGTGTGGGCGACCGTGACCTCTGACCTTCCCCAGTGAGTAGATGAGCTTCCTGCTCAGAGATCAGAAGAGTCGCTCAGACATAAATCGAACCCACATTGGGTCGTTATCAGCAGGGTTCAGTGTACGCGGTCATGTCAGCCGCTTCGGCCCGCCGACTGATCATCTCATTATCGCCACGATCGTTAGAAGGTCGACGCACTGAGGAGGAGTTTTCATTGATTAGTGAAGGTGTTAGCCTGAAGCTTGTCATGGGACTGTTCAAAGGGGAAGGATTTGAATCGCAAAGTCAGCTCTCCTCGTCATCACCAGCTGTTGGCGGGGTGCTCTTGGGCAAGGCAGTGACCTTCAGAACTGCTCCAATGAAGCTGTTCAGCAGCTGTAGCTGGACATTGTTAAATACTGCTGAGTTCGATCAGTTAATTTAAAATTAATCATGCATGGATAGATTATACAACACTGGGGAGAGACCCCACACCCTTCTGACACAGGAGGAAGACCTTTGACACTAAAAGAGACGCAAAGATGATATGTCTCTTTGTGGTCATTTTGTGTCTTTTTGTAGTTGTTTTGAGTTTCTTTGTGGTAGTTTTGTGTCTGCTTATGGTCATTTCCAGAATCAGAATAATTTATTGTCATGCACAGTAAAGGTAATCACTGGACAATAAAGTTCTTGAAGCTTACAGCACCTGGTATTCCCAGGCAATCTCCAAGTACTAACCAGGCTCAACCATTCTTGGCCTCCGAGATCGGGTGAAATCAGGCATGTTGCAGGTGGTGTGGCTGTAAGCATATTGTTGATTTAGTGAACTGTAGGGTTGAACACCATTCTTCCAGAGGATTTGGACCTGGTGTTTTGATGATGGTGGAAGACAGCGCTGTCAATCCTCCACAGGTGTTCAGTTGGGTCGAGATCTGGTGTCAGTGGAGGCCATAGCACATGATTCACGTCATTTCCATCAAACCCATTCAGTGAGCCATCGCTCTCTGCATGGAGGCATCTGCATTTGCTGTTTCTCCACTCATTTATTCAGATTTGTCTGCTAATTTGTCACATCTGTTCAAACAAAAAAGTGAAATGAGTTTTCCGTCACCTTCGCTGTTGTGTGAACATCGCACATTTAACACAGAGCTAGATGAAGAATGAATCCATCAGGGAGCACTGTCACCGTGTGGAGAATGAATACAGGACGAACAGGATGAATGCATGAAGGAGGAGTTTTATTGTACACTGTAACTGCCTGCTACATTCTCATTCTCCGGATACACTCGGCCGCTCTCTGGTGAGCTGTGGTTATCCATCAGCTGGAATAAGGAGGGCTGAGAAAAGGCTGCGTCACTCTGCTGTTCTTCACACCCTCATCCATTCCTTTTATTCCCCCAGAGCTCCTGTCAAAATGACCAAACGTCCCTCTGATAAATCTCCACCTCCGCCTTTATTTTTCGTTTCAAACATATACAGAAATTTAACGAATAGAGGAAAACCAGGGTTGTATTATTCTGCCCTGACATGTTGTGGTGTGAGAGACACTGACACAGAGCAGGGAGAGTGTGACGCCGCTCGTTTCCTGCACTCTACTGCCCTCTACTGTGAAAACGACTCCTACTTCTTAATAGAACCTGGTGGGGAATAAACAGAGGCCACCAGCAAAGAGATGCTAAATCTTCCCTGAGGCTGACAAATCGTTCAGTCTGCCAGCTGCTGAGGCAGGTGTGGATAAAGATTTGAGGCAGATGAATAGGCTGCCTGACGTGTTGAGACAATTAACAACTGAACCGACCACAAGTTTATTGCAATACCTATAATAACCAATGGTTTTGTCCAATTGACAGATATTAACATCCACCTCTTTGGTAAAGACTGACATATCTCAACAACCACTCAATGAATTGGCACAATATTTGGTACAAACATTCATGGTTCCCAGAGGACAAATCCCTATAACTTTAGTGAAACTCTGACTTTTCCTCTAGTGCCATCATCAGGTCAAAATTTGGTGACGAAATATCTACAAAACCAATAACATTCTCACCAGCCTCAGCTGTAGTTTGTGCAAAATAGCTAATGTTAGCATTAGAGGTAAGTGGTTCTACCATATACCAGAGGATATTTACATGATTTGAAAAAGGACTGTCCATTTTTGATAGTAGCCAGAACCTGGTTCAATGTTTTAAGACCAATACCTACCCATCGCAAACCAACAGAACCTATCCTTTAACTATTACTAATGTCATTCATGATATTCTCAGAGACTGATGAAATAAGAAAACAAACAGGGACCTTGAACCACAAGAGTCATGTCAGACTTTCATTAACTGAGCTCCACTCAGTCCTGCTTCTCCTTGCCTCAGTTATTGTAATTGGATGATTGTGTCTGACTTGATTTGAATTAGTTGTCTTAATGAATCAGGCAGTAAACTGTCCCACAGTAGTGGTTAGCATCTCTATAATGAATACAGTCTTGATTAATTCCCTGTAGTGTGAGTGGTGCTGACCTGCAGCTGACCTCTGACCTCCCTCTGAAGGAGGAGGGCAGTTCAAAGGCAGGGACACCATCAAGTCTTCACATCACGTATACAGAGGAAGAGTTGATTGAGGCAGAGCATAAAAACTGTTGGCTAATCAGAGTTAATACTACAAGTGCCTTGTTTCATTAGAGTTGGGCGTGGACGGCTGTAAAAGAAATCAGTCCTGATGCCGTTCAGGATTGTGTAACCTCGTTTGGAAGCAATGGCTTGATTTATATGTTGAAGCTTTATATGTCCAGCTTTAACTTTAGTAGTGATTGGTGGATAAGACTTTGTTCTTGTGAAAGATAACACTGGACTACACTCTCTGATGTTCCATTATTCATAACACATCATCTCATTGGTTAAAATTCATATACAGAGTATCAGGAGTCAACTTCTGTTATTACACCCTGCCCCAACGCTCCTCCTTTACTGACTCATTTCTTGCAGTTTGCCGCCCTCTAGTGAGACAGGACCGTCTTCCAAACTCCCTCTCGTGATTCACATTTTAATAAGAGGGAGCAGCAAAGGAAATTACCAGAAGCCGGCAGCCACATGCTGCTAAATCTTCCCTGAGGCTGATAAATCTGTGCAGTGTGCAGGCACTGCAGGAGGCGTGGTGGAAGATTAAAGTGGAAACACAAGGACAGATACTGAATGTTTGGTTTTATGTGTTTTACAGTTTGAAACTTTGTCTTGTCCTCATTTGGGAAGCTCAATCATCTGTTTTACTATTCATATAAAATAACAGTTATGTTCTTCTTAAGCACACACAACTACATTAATTCCACCTCATACAGTGTGTGTGAGCTAAATATAACATCAGTATGAGGACAAAGGCCTGAATTACAGTTAAAACCTCAAAACAAACCATAAACATGCTCTTCAGAAACAGAACCTAAAAAGTGTTTTTTTTTTCTGTTTGAACTAGTTGAATTAAAGAAACCAAAGCATTAATCTGAAGGGTTTTAATCTTTAAAAAACAGCCATGGGCTGGGTTTCTCAGAACACATGGAAACCTATCCAAACCTAACGTGAATAAAAACTAGAATTACGACCTCACAGTCCAGTTGCACTTAATTAGTGAGTGAATTCTTGAGTTGTGGCCAAAAACATGTTTTATGAGGTCAGAGTAACCTTTGGCCACCAAAATCATGGTTGAAGATCCCTCCAACATTAGATGTCACTGGCTGAAGAACAACAAGAAAAGAACAAGCTGCTTGTTGAGCTGTTACGCTTGAAATTGAAGTGAAAATCATCCTCAGAATCACTCAGTGAGTTTCAACAGTTGCAAAATAGAGTTTTAAGGACTGTCCAAGTCCACAGACAGTTAAACAAACACTCCCTTAAGAAAACACAAACATGATAAGAAGTAAAACCAATAACAAACAGAAACACATACAGTCAATCCCCAGTGCTCGGAAAAGGCAGTCAGAATAATAGCCCAGTCTTGTTTCTGTGCTCTAACATAATGAAAGCCTGAAGGTGAGGGACTGAATCAGTGAGTTTATCTGACAGTCTGATAACTGGCGCACACACAACCGCCTCAAGTTATCTTAAAAAATACGACAATAAAAACACAGCAAAGTTAAAAAGCTTATTTTTGATCTGATCTTCTGCGTTAATGGGGCACAGGTGAGGGTTAACACTGTTCTATCACACTGTACAGACCCCACCACTCCTGCTGCAGTGAGGCACTTGCTGATCCAGATCCTGGTAACATGCAGGATTCAATCCTTCACACTCTGCACTCTAAGTCGCCTTACAACCTCTGATATTCACACTGTGCCACCAGTCCCCTTCACACCCGGATCATCTCTCAGACTGCTTTTCAATTTTCATTTTGGACGTGTTGGATGTCAAAACAGCTCTTGTTAAGATTCAAACCTGTGACCTCTGAGTTTCCGAGCAAGTGTCCTACCACCCAGCGTTATTAGACCTGACTGACTGCAGGCAGGTTTCAGTGATTTAGAGCAGACTGTGGATACTGTCTTTAACTTCTGTCAGACTGAGGAGCTACTTTTAGCGCTGGGAGTTACTCTTAGAGAAAACATTTCTGAGTTACGCCTGACGCCTGTTACATCTGGGATTCTTCTAACTCAGCCCCAGGAGCAGCTTTGGATTCAAATGTTGTAGACTGAGTTTACTACTTGACTTACCCTCTTTCTTTATCAGGTGTCTGAAGTGTGTT
This sequence comes from Lates japonicus, assembly GCA_033238685.1. Taxonomy (NCBI): domain Eukaryota; kingdom Metazoa; phylum Chordata; class Actinopteri; family Centropomidae; genus Lates; species Lates japonicus. The sequence goes on along the minus strand of BRZM01000028.1, from coordinate 1,197,721 downwards.
GCGATGCACACGAGCTATAAATACACTCAGCAGAGCTGACTGCTGATAGCTGATAGCTGATGGTGTTTTTTTTGTTGTTGTTTTTTCCTGCCTAACAGGGATTTTAAAAAATTAAATGGCCTTATTATTCATTTTTAATAACATAAAAGTTTTGACAGGGAAGAAATTGCTGAACAGCCATTAACACCTTCCCTCTGTTTCTTTACTCTTCACTTTTTCTGAGTGGTGTTAAAGTTTTCCTGTGCACCAGAACCGCAGACTGTCTCCTCCCTGCAGCCCACAGCGTCTGGTTTTATTAAAATGTGTTGGAAAGACTCCAGAGGAAGGTTGCATGGGCAGACAAGGAGACACTATGGAGAGTCCTGAACACAGTAACAGGCACGAGGAAACAACGCAGGTGTACAAGATACAGGAGCGTCTGGTCACAGAGAGAGAGAGAGAGAAGAGGTGGAGACACAAGGGAGTCCGACAGTTTTCAAAGAGGAGGCCAGATTGAAGCTGGAGTTTCTTGTTTTCCTTCCTCTGCATGTTACGGAGCAGTGCAGAGGTTTATGATGATCTTTATTCTAAAATAAGCTGCTGGTAGTTTGTGGATGTTTAAATCAGCAGCTTTCAGAACCTTTCATACCTGAATCTCTGCTCTTTAGTTTGGTTCCTCTGCTCCTGTTCTCACTTTAATCTAGTACAGTTTAGCTTCAGCATCTTCAGACGCCTCCAGAGGAGACTCTAACTGTCTTTGTGGTACAGTGTGTGGTGGTCAGACTGACTGGAGCCAGAGCAGGAAGAACGATTGCAGATCTGATTAACAGGGGAGTGGCCTGACCTGAGACATCTGACTCTCTGATCCAGTGATGTTTATTCAGAGACCAGATGGCTCTGAAGTTATATGTGCAAATAATAACAGTACAGTACAGAGTAGGCATCAGTACAACTACAAAACACACAGGCCATACCTAGAAACTACTATATATATGCAGCCATTTTATCCAAACTGTCTGTAGCCACCAGCATATAAGACATTACACATGAACAAACTGAGAATTAGCTCACACAACTAAATGAGAGAAAAAACAGTGAACTGCTCCTTTAACAACTAATCACATGACTGGCACCAGTCTGTCTCTGCTGCTCTCATGTGTGTGGACTGAGACACAGCAACACAGCAACACAAACATTAACAACAAATCTCCGTCACTCTTGGAACAGAGAAATGTAGCAGCTCTGCCTGGAGGGAGGAGTGACACACTTACAGCTGATTGGTCAGGCGCGCACTGAGACACGTTACTCCTGTTTTTCCCTTACATTTTGCAGTCACGCACCTTTCTCCACAGGTCATAGGTCATGACTGGATGTTCATCCTCTCATCGTCACATGCAGTGCACCTGGTTGTCCACTCATTCATTCGGGTTTTCCTTTTCTTTGTCACCATCTGTAGCTGATGATGTTAGAAATAGTGGCGGTTAAATTGAAAATACACTCAGATAAAGTCTTCGGTGATCAATGTGTCAGTGAGAGATAAGAGAAGAGGAGGCGCATCTTAACGACCACAGTCCTCCTCCTCCTCCTCCTCCTCCTGTGAGGCGCCTCCTGCTTCTCTCTGTCTGCTCCGCATGTAGCTCAGCGGGGTCACAGTGAGAGGAGCATCAGGAGCAAAGACAACAAGAAGAAAAAAGCTTCTTACCTGTCATGTAAGAAGGAACTAGCCGTGTATCAGCCACCGTCTCCGCTTTCCTCCTCCAGTGTTTTTGCGCGCGGCGGACCGCGGAGAGATGGACGCGGTGCGCCCGGAGCGGAGCGCTGTGCCGCGGCTCTGCCTCCTCCTCCTGCTGCTGGGCTCCTCCGTGCCCACCTCGACGGCCTGGGACCTGGTTCTCCTCCACACCAACGACGTGCACGCCCGGGTGGAGGAGACCACCAGACACTCCGGGAAATGCGTCAACAGCAGCCAGTGTTTCGCCGGCGTGGCCCGGAGATCCACGGCGATCAAGAGGATCCGCAGCTCCGAGAGCAACGTGCTGCTGCTGGACGCCGGAGACCAGTTCCAGGGGACCGTCTGGTTCAATTACTACAAGGGAGCAGAGGCCGCGCATTTCATGAACAAACTGCGTTATGATGCCATGGTAAGGGACACACAGAGCTGCTGAATAACCGCAGGTAGATCAGAAACTGAAAGGATCCACACACAGTGGAGAGGATTTACACAGTCACTGAGAGTTTAATGTGATGTTGTGCATAGATAGATCACAGTTTGTACAAACTGATCAATGCATGTGCACGTGTAAAGGTGTATTTACTGTACATATACTGTCTGATAATTAAGGAGTTAATGCAGTTCTCTGGGATCAAGGTTCAGTTATGTTGTTTGTTCTTCACTGTTCCACCTTTTTGTTCTGATAATCACAACAAACAGCAAAAAATCCTTTTTAAATGTTTGACAGCAAATCCTCAGACACTTGAGGAGTTTAGTGAAATGCTGTAGTGATGATAAAGATCAGTAAAGTCATCAGACAGTAAAGGAGCTGAATCACCATCATGATTTAAAGAATAATGGAAAGCATCAGATAAAGAATAGAAAGAGAGAGTGTGTGTCGTCATGTTTACAGTGAAGAGCTTAATGATGTGAGACAGAGAAACCACAGACAGAAACCATCCACCTCCACTCATCAGAGGTCTGTGTTCACCACAGAGGAGAGGCTGGAGCTGATTTATTGATTTGGTTTTAATTAGCTTAATTGCAGCAGCTCAAAGAGAAGTGTTTTAATCTTGGAGCCAGACTCACACACATTAGTTTGGTGACTCATTTTAATGGAGTCAGGAACAGAGTCTGTGCTGTTACCTGATGAGGAGTCACACAGAAGTACGCTGACTGAGAGCACTTCCTGTTTTGTTGGTGCTGATGTACAGAATGAGCCCTCAGCAGATGAATGTGTAAACAGCCTTCTAGTGACTCACCAATTAGTGCAGAGTATGTTCTTATCTTGTTGTGCAGACCTGGTTCTGTTGAGGAAAAGCACACGGTTCAGAAAACAAGTCTGGTGACTGAAGAACAAACAGGAAGACTAGAGTGAAACTAAACTTTAAACCACAGAGATTCAGTTAATTCTAAATATACTGAGAGCTGATCACACCGAGTCAGGCTGTCATTTTTAAACCAAGCAGAGTCCTGACCCAGGTCAGGTCATATCTCTGCATGTTGGAGATCTGAGGTTATCTCTAAACCCTGGCACACTTTGACAGTGCTCCTCATTTTTTCCATGTTGGTGCCTCTTGAAAAAATGAAATGACATTTCTAAACCTTTTTGAATCCAGATAAAACCATCTGAGTTAATCACTCAGAGACAAAACCCCATTCTTTCAGTTCATCACTGAGTTAAATTTAGAGGAACCAGTCTGAGTCTGTGTTATTTTGCCAAAGCAGGACTTTTAGAGCTAAAATAAACGTCCATGTTTGGTGAGAGCAGCTGTCTGAACGTCTCACTCTGCAGCCCACCTCTTCATTTCATGTTTCCTTGTGTTTTTCAGGCTTTTGGGAATCATGAGTTTGACAATGGAGTGGAAGGACTCATGAAACCGTTCATGGAGGAGATCAAGTGTCCTGTTCTCAGCGCAAACATCAAACCAGACCAAACTCTGGCCCCGACGTTCGGAAAGTCGTACCTACCTTATAAGATACTTACAGTCGGTGACCAGAAGGTGGGCGTGGTGGGATACACGTCCCAGGAGACGCCTGCTCTGTCCAGACCTGGTCAGTGGAGACAGAAGTTTATGTCTGTGATTCCTGTTTGAGAAATATAAACAAGTGATTATACTTGGCTTTAGTGGCTGTAAAGTCCAAAAACCAAACGAACCATAAAGTAAATGGAAACTCTTTGCTGAGGACTGAAGAAACACAAAGCTTCTGATGATAAGATGCTGATATTTGTGCAGAAATTTAGAACGTGTGACTGCTGCTTTAAGAAGCTACATGTGCTCTTAGAAGGACATTACAGTAGTGGAGGTGAGAGATAACCATGGTCTGTATCAGGAGCTGGGTGGTGTCGTATGCAGTAATATAAACCCTTCTGCTTCTGTTGTGTGGTAACGCGTCACTTTCACGACTCATATTTGAGATCTGTGTGGGTCTGACCACAGGAAGGGATGAAGCTGACAACACTAACACTGTGTTGTGTCAGAGCTGTTTGGAAACAGGGAGGGTTTGATCAACGGGTGCAGTCAGAGGTGACAAAACATTTGGCTTCTTAACAACTGGTGGAAACGATAATGTAATATCAGGAGGAAGGAAGGAGGCAGCTCTGTTCTGTCAGTTCTTCCACTGACTGACAGCTGATGTCTTTGTGTTATTGTGTCATTTTTCTCAGTAATAAGTGACTTAAAACATCTTTACACCACTGCTGCTACTTTTCTTTTGTCCCCGATAATTTGTGTAAATACTTAAATCTCAGTGTTTGTGCAGGTTTAAAAGAAACAGTGTTTCTGAAAGTAGAGCAGCCCTCTCACCTGTCCCCTCCTCTCTCCTCTCACCTGTCCTCTCCTCTCCTCTCACCTGTCCTCTCTCCTCCACAGGGCCACACCTGCGGTTCGAGGACGAGGTGAGCTCCCTGCAGCCGCATGTGGACAAACTTCAGACGCTGGGAGTCAATAAGATCATCGCTCTGGGTCACTCTGGTTTCACCGTGGACCAGCAGATCGCCAAGAAGGTCCGCGGAGTCGACGTCGTCATCGGGGGACACACCAACACTTTCCTCTACACAGGTACGGAGGTGAATACAGCTGTGAATCCCATCTTTATTTATCACAGACAGTGAACTAGCATGGCTCCCGTACATACACCACATTCAGGATAAACCATGTTTTCCTCACCAGTGGTAAAAAGCTTTACTTGCTGTAGACTGTAGTTTTGTTCTTTAGCTAAAAACTCGCCTGACATCTTCATGTATAGTTTTAAATGAGCAGAGATTCATCTTGTAGAGTGTTAGTTGTGTAACACTTTCTGTCTGTGAGCTCTCTTTCTGTTCCAGGGTGGGAGGAAACTATGAGTCTTTATACTCGTGGCTTACACAAGTGTAAACATGCTGTGGTCTCCATAAATAACTCTGTAGTGTTATATATGGTGAACAGTCACTGGCCTCACAGAGGAAGTCAGTTGTTGGTTTTGGACTTCAGGCCACAGAAATGCCACAGAAATAAAATAAAGAAATAAAATGTTTCTCTGCACAAGCATCAGGCATTGTGTAAGTCAGAGGAACTGGTATGTGGCCCCACTGAGTGTGCCAGACCAGCACTTAGTCACTGTTTGGACTTTGGAGAGAGTGTCCTTGAAGCTGACAATGATGCATTCAATATCTCATGCGAGGAGCAAATATGTGCTGCTGTTGATCAGCGTCTCCTTCGTTTTGTTCAAAACACTTTTACGTAACTCGTCTCTGCTGCTCGGTTTCACTATGGAATCAAAACAAGTGTGATTGGGTGGGAACGCTGGGATTTAGTTAACTTTTCCTTTTAACGCTGTCAGTGTGTGTGACGACCTGTGTTTAACTTCCTCACAGGTGACTCATCAGATCTGAGGTGATTTAGTCAAAACCAAACCCAGTGCTAACGTCCTGACCACAGGAGTGACAGCTGCTCTGATATTAGTCTCTGAGCTGACAGTTGTGGTGCATTCAAAGACTTCCTTACTGTACTCTTTGAAGGGATGCCTTCATGCCATCAGTCATTACATTATGCTTATGATATTCAATTCTATGTTTTTGGGGGGAGCTTCACAATAATCAGCCTGTAAGTGCACACATGAAGATGATGAGTCAGAACCAGAGGTGATTCTGAATGTGTCAGAGCAGCCACATGACTGAACATTTTGTTCATCACACAACAACTGATCCTGTATCAGCAACTCAGTAACTTATAATGACCCTTTGAAATATACATTTTAAAGGCACGTGTGTGTGTGCCGCAGGGACACCAGCAAAAGCAGCAGTGATTCTGAATGTGTTGGAAATTAACATGCAATAATTAAGGGAAAAAACTGACGAACCTGCGCAGCCTAACTATTATTAGAACTAACAGTGTTCACATATTTTACCACCATAGGCCTTTTCAGTCATTTCTCAAGCAGAAATCAAACGTCTGTCTGGTTCCCAGCCTCTCAGATGTGAGGATCTACTGCTTCTCTCTGTTTTCTGTCATTACAAACTGAATATCTTTGGGTTTTGAACTGTTGTTCGGACGAAACAAGACATTTTGAAGACGTCAGTTTGAGCTCTGGGAAACTGTGATGAGCATATTTTACGGTAGATTTTTGTTGATTTGACTTAGTTGCAGCCTAAATGTTACATTTTAATAAACATTGTAGTTTTAATCAGAGAAACATTTGTGTCAGTGCTGTTTCTGTTCATTTCCAGATGTTGCTGTTTTCAGATTCTCATTCCTCAAACACTTCTGTTTCTCTGTCCACACTGTTTTTTTTTTTTCCAGGAACACGTCCCTCCTCTGAAGTCCCTGCAGGTCCATATCCTTTCATGGTGAAATCAGACGATGGGCGGCAGGTTCCAGTGGTGCAGGCCTTCGCCTTTGGGAAATATCTGGGTTATCTGAAGGTGACCTTTGACAATGCTGGAAATGTAGTGAAGTCCACAGGAAACCCCATCCTGCTGAACAGCAGCATCCCACAGGGTAAAGGACACAAGAGGACTCTGCATCTGTGTCCATTACTCATCTGTTTTTCTTCATCTTATCTCCATATTGTAGACAGTGTCTGAGCATTATTATCTCAACTCACTCTCAATCTGAATAATGTCTGGTCCAGATCCAGAGGTTCTGGCTGATGTGGAGGAATGGAAGAAGAATCTGGCCAACTACTCGGCTCAGGTGGTGGGAAAGACTCTGGTCTTCCTGAACGGGGAAACTGAGGAGTGTCGTTTTCGGGAATGTAACCTGGGAAACCTGATCTGTGATGCCATGGTGAGTCTTTATAACCCTGAAGACTTTTCATGGATCATTAAAAGAACACTAAAGTATTTCATATTCATCCTCTGTAAACTAGAGAGCAGGAAAGATCAGGGTTTGGTGGAGACTGTGTTTAACTACAGCCAGTGTTGGACTTTCCACATCTGCCAATACTTAACGGCCTGTGTGACGTAAATTTAATTATTAGAGTGTAGAGAGACTTTGTTGTGTCTGCGCTTGTCTGCACATGCATCCTCCATGTGGATTAGAAGGAGTATAATAAGATTAACTGCAGCTGTCCATGTGCACGTGGGAGTATAATTGAGGCTTGTAACACTGAAAAGTGTTGTTTGTGTTCTTTCTACAACACAGTGTTATAAGCCTGGTGTTTGACTCTCTTCTGTTTGCTTGGTGCGTTGTAGTGTTCGCCTCAACTCTTCAGAACTTGTAGAAACTCAGAAAGACGTTTTTGTGCAGAGAGAGACTGAAAACAACCAGTCTGCCTTCAAAGATCCACCGACCAACTCACTAATGAACAATGAACTAATGATCTTGTTTTAGTCAAACGGTAAAAACAGTCATTTGTGGTTTCAGTGGGAGTTACATGCTGCTTCTGTGCAGCGTCTCCAGCTGTGAGTGGGTTGCCAGATACAGTCAGCGAGCACAAATGATGCCACCAAACCTGGCAACCTCACTGTGATAACTAGGCTTCAGGAAGCAGCACAGAGTCACTGCACTGCATGAATACATCACATTAAATGAATTCTCCATCAGTAGGAAGCACATACAGTAGATTCAAAGACTCACAGAAACATGTATCACTGAGGGAAACCATCTCCTGTCTCCGCCCTTCAGATCGCCAACAACATCAGATCCTCCGACGGTGTCCAGTGGAACCATGTCAGCGCCTGCATCTTCAACGGAGGCGGCATCCGGGCGTCCATCGACGAACACACCAGGAATGGTTTGTCACTGATTTCCATGGAAATCAAATGAAAACAGAGCAGAGTTTTACTGCCAGAACACACCAGGAAAAAAAAACTTACTTTGGCTGGAGATTTAAAATGACTCACTCTGTCCTTTCCCGCAGCGAGTGTTGAGTGTTGAGGCTTTGTCCTTTGTCTTTGTGATACAGTGCTGATGTGTTGTTCGTAGGTTCGATCACCATGGAGGACCTGATCTCCGTCTTACCCTTCGGAGGAACCTTTGACCTGGTGCAGCTGAAAGGCTCCACGCTGAGGAAAGCTTTCGAACACTCAGTGAGACGATACGGCCAGGGCACCGGAGAATTCCTACAAGTGTCCGGTATCTGGATTTTAATATAATAAGCTAATAATAGACTAATAATAATAATTTATCAGGGAATAATCAGACTGAAGATGTTTCCTCCAACAGGATTTCACGTAGAGTTTGACCTCTCCAAACCTTCGGGACATCGAGTGAAGAGCCTCAACATCCTCTGCACAAAATGTCGTGTCCCCCGCTACGAACCGGTTCAGGACGAGGCGGTTTATAAAGTGGTGATGCCGTCCTACATGGTCACTGGCGGAGACGGATTCTCCATGATCAAAAACGAGACGGTCAAACACAACAGCGGTGAGACTTGTGGATATTCACGGGGGTTTGTCTGAGATGTTCACTATGGCAACATTTATTTTAACATTTCTTCTCTTGTTATTTTTATTTCCTCTCAGGGGATCTGGACATCTCAGTCGTGTCCAACTACATCGCACAGAGGAAGAAAGTTTATCCGTCTGTTGAAGGACGCATCAAGATCTACAACTCAGCTTCTGGACTGCGAGGACAAACTGCTCAGCTGGTTTTACTTTCTCTGGGTCTGCTCTGGACTCTGTGTGGGACCATGTAAGACTCAATCCACCCAGAAAACACAAGAGGACAGAGAGGAGTTTTTAACCAGACCGTTTTTATAATGAAGAAGTAACAGCTCTGATGGATGTAATTCAACAGGACTGACAAAAATATCAAAGGGACAACAAAAGGGAAGCTCTAGTAGCCAGACATTTTCCAAACAGGTTGGTTGGGTTTTGTCTTGAGATCACCATCACACACACCTAAAAGATCAAAGGGTTTAAGCGAACACTTGCTTAAAGGCTGCAGTTCCTCTGATGTCCACTAAGACCTCTACTGAACTGAATCCACTTCTTAAGTCGGACGTCACAATGACAAAATACTGTTTCTGGGTCCAACTTTGCAGAGGCTCTCCTGTTTTCAGTATGTCCAGTGTCATTTAAATAGATCTGAGTCCACATGGTTGAGATGGTCACAGTCGATAAATTTCCATTTTTTAAACGGATAAAGAAAAACAAAGTCAGAGGCTAGCAGATGCTAACATTAGCCAGCTAACCTAGCTAATGTTAGCACCAGTATAGATTTTATTGGGTGAATAGTTTATTTGGACTCAGATCTATTCAGACAACACAGGATGCTGCACAGCACCATCTTGAAAACAGTAAACAGAAGTCCCCAAATTTATTTCTCACTTTTTCCACAAACAACTTTTCGTGCTGACAGTTTTATTTTTGCTCTGCAGAGATATGAATCCAAATCGAACAAGCTTCAAACCATTTGTTCAGAAACCAGTTTTAGCAGGATTCTGAATGTTTAAAGAATGAAATCACAGCAGCTGACCGGCTAACAGTCGAGCCTTCACTGCTGATCTCTGCAGATACAGATTTCTGATCGTTGTGAATGTCTGAGCAGTAAAATGCATTGTAGTGCTTTATTCAAGAGGTTTATCATTTTCTAATCATTTCTTGAAGGTTAACTGGAAACTGGAAACAAATACGTAATTTGGTGCCAATTCGATGGAAAATACAGTTAGGCCCAAAAATATTTGGACAGTGACACAATCTTCATGATTTGGGCTCTGCATGCCACCACATTGGATTTGAAATGAAACAACTACAACGGAATTGAAGTGCAGACTTTAAGGTTTAATTCAAGGGGTTGAACAAAAATATATGATTAAACATGTAGGAATTGTAGCTATTTTTATACAAACAATCCTCATTTCAGGGGCTCAAAAGTAATTGGACAAATAAACATAACCCTAAGTAAAATGTTACTTTTCAATATTTTGTTGAGAATCCTTTGCAGGCAATGACTGCCTGAAGTCTGGAACCCATGGACATCACCAAACGCTGGGTTTCCTCCTTTGTGATGCTTTGCCAGGCCTTTACTGCAGCTGTCGTCAGTTGTTGCTTGTTTGAGGGTCTTTCTGCCTTAAGTTTTGTCTTGAGCAAGTGAAATGCATGCTCGATTGGGTTGAGATCTGGTGATTGACTCGGCCATTGCAGAATATTCCACTTCTTTGCTTTAAAAAACCCCTGGGTTGCTTTTGCAGTATGTTTTGGATCATTGTCCATCTGTACTGTGAAGCGCCGTCCAATCAACTTTGTTGCATTTGGCTGAATCTGAGCAGAAAGTATATTCCTATACACTTCAGAATTCATCCGGCTGCTTCTCTTTTGTCACATCATCAATAAACACAAGTGACCCAGTGCCATTGGAAGCCATGCATGCCCATGCCATCACACTGCCTCCACCATGTTTTACAGAAGATGGTGGTGTGCTTTGGATCATGAGCTGTTCCAATTCTTCTCCAAACTTTCTTCTTCCCATCATTCTGGTACAGGTTGATGGTCTCATCTGTCCAAAGAATGCTGTTCCAGAACTGGGCTGGCTTCTTCAGGTGTTTTTTGCCAAAGTCAATTCTGGCCTTTCTATTTTTGAGGCTGATTAATGGTTTGCACCTTGTGGTGAATCCTTTGTATTTACTCTCATGAAGTCTTCTCTTTATGGACTTCTTTTTAGACTTAGATACTGATACACCTACTTCCTGGAGAGTGTTCTTCACTTGAGTGGATGTTGTGAAGGGGTTTTTCTTCACCATGGAAAGGATTCTGCGATCATCCACCACTGTTGTCTTCCGTGGACGTCCAGGCCTTTTTGAGTTCCCAAGCTCACCAGTGCACTCTTTTTTTTCTCAGAATGTACCAAACTGTTGATTTGGCCACTCCTAACATTTCTGCTATCTCTCTGATGGATTTCTTCTTTTTTTTCAGCCTCAGGATGGTCTGTTTCACCTCCACTGAGAGCTCCTTTGACCGCATGTTGTGTGTTCACAGCAACAGCTTCCAAATGCAAACGCCACACCTGGAATCAACTACAGACCTTTTAACTGCTTAACTGATGACAGGTTAACGAGGGAAGAGCCCATGCAGCCTTTTTTTTTTTTTTTGCAGCCTTCTGAGTCAATTGTCCAATTACTTTTGGTCCCTTGAAAAAGAGGCGGCTACGTATTAAAGAGCTGTAATTCCTAAACCCTTGCTCCAATTTGGATGTGAATACTCTCAAATTACAGCTGAGAGTCTGCACTTTAAGCCCATATTGATTATATAATTGTATCCTGAATATGTTTTCGTAAACAGCTAAAATAACAAAACTTGTGTCACTGTCCAAATATTTTTGGGCCTAACTGTAGCTTTGTGTTGTGTAACGTCTCTACAGCAGGTTCAGACTGACTCAAGGTCACCAGGGTTTTGATTTAACTGGAGTCCACACTAATACTTTAACAGCTTCACCTCTATTTAGTGCCAAATTACACAGTTCTTTGTTGGAAGTAACAGTAATTTACAGACCAGAACATCTGATGTTTAGAAGCAAAGTCATTCTCACAATCTGACTGTGGAGTTGTCAGAAACAATTCTTAAGATATTTTTCTGTGGTCGTATAAACATCTTTAGTTGGATTTTAGAAACTGGGACTTTTAGCCAATGAATGAAGACATCAACAAAACGGGAAATGAAAGAAAGAGAAGAAGTAATAAGTACTATATTCAGAAGTACTTTAGTAGGATATTACCGACAGAAGTATTATGTGAGGTGATAAACTTCAGCCTTTGTTTTGTATTTCCTGGTACAGTGGTCAGACTCTTCTTTACCCACAGCAGCCGTCGACTGAACACTGACTGAGTCCATCAGTGCTGAGCAGACTCTCCTGTGTGACACCCTCAGTTTTTAACCAGAGCCGCTCAGTGAGAAAAAATGTGAACAAGGCCTCCTCTGTGTGAGGGATCTCCCGAACAACACTCGCTGCCTGTTAATGCTCGGGAACTCCTTGTTAGTCGTTTCAGTGAAACCCGACGCAGCTGGCAGCAGACTGCGTCGTCACGAGCTGCCAAACGCATGAAAACAGCCACATTAAGACTCACTGGAAACTGTTCGCTCAGCTTCCATTTAGTGCAGTGGAGTTCTGGGAAAAGATGAGGAAACTGAACTGGCAGCAGTCACATGGGAGTCAGTCTGAGTCACAGTCGGGACAGAGTTTTTAATTTTTAGCTTTTTACAGTTTAGTTTTATATTTAGTTACCGACTGAAAGTTTAACCACAGGCTCACCCAGAGGTTTCATGTCTTGATGACACTTTCTGTTGTTGTTTTACAGTTTTTAAACAGCACTGATGCAGTACCAATATTACAGTTTCAGGTAATACTGGTAAATACTCCATTACAAGCAAAATGTCATGAAGGATCAAAGTACTCTGTTTGCAGTAAAATGTCGTCTGTGATTGATGGATTGGAACTATTGTGACATAATTTCATACTGCGATAAAAATTATATGAAGTGATATAAAATGATATAATTTTCCTCGATAGAAATGATAAATGTTCAATATAATTAATTTCCATTTTCTGCCTCATATTAGTAAAATGTTTGACTGTTTGTCGAGTGTTTGTCTTGTTCTGACCATAAAGAAAAGTTTAAAACCACAATTAACTTTCACTCAGGAGAAAATCAGCCTTTAAACTTGAAGGAAACAATGAGCTGTAAAATAAAGTCTTATCAGTAACTGGTGGAGTTGAAGTCTGAAGGAGCAAAAACTTGGACTGGACACCTACTCAGACTAAAAGCTGCTCAACATCTGCTCTTTTAACACGGCTCCTGTCACTCTAAGTTCACCATTACCCCGTGAGAGAGTTCATCTTAAATTGGAAAAGTTGTTTTTGGAAGCACAGACACATCCGTCTTTTTCTAACTGATAAAGTTGAACATGTTTTCTGCAGCAGTGTGATTAATCAACAGTTCAGCTGAAGAAATAAAACAATAACCTGAACTTTACCTGCACGTGAAGTTGACCAGGTGTGTCTCTGAATTCCTCAAATGTTCCTGGAAATATTTAAATCTACTGCAGATGTTTAATGACTTTTAATAATCATTCTCCACAGTGACGTGTAAACACTGTCACTGGCACTGAAAGAAAACACAGACAGAGTTATCTGCAGTGACATCAATAAATATATAGATCTTTTTATTTGTGCATTAAAATACATTGGAATGTAGAGATGTTCCCAGAGGTTGAGGAAATAGTTGAGTATTGCACTTCCATGGTCCAGGATGTGGATACAGTGTTCAGTTCATATGATGGTGAGTTCCTTCGCTCCCTGCTGAGGAGGAAACACCTGCTTTAAGCTCACTTCAGACACAATCTCACAGTTGAAACTTTCGCTCATGTCTGATCAATAATCAAAGCTGATCAAATTTATAGCATGGGAACAGGAAGTGTAAACAAACCTGTTTCAGATTTTTCTCATTATCAGTAACTTTGAAATTCTCTGAGGCACAGTCAGCAAAAAAGTTAAATGAAACCAGACCTGGTCAGAGAGGCAACTCTGGTTTCAGGTGACTGGACTGAGCTGAAACAGGAGAGTTGAGTTTATCTTGTTTCTACAGACGAGTTTAAACATTTTGTCATTTGGAGGCTTTTAATGTGAAATGTGTCTCCCCTTGCTGGGAAACACTGGGATGAATTGATACTCTACGTCCTACATTAGATCCTGTATTAGTGTCCTGTGTTTCTCCATCTCCTCTGACTGTTCCAAGAATTCATGGTCTCACTCTCTCAAACACAACTCAGTGACGTTGTGTCTCTTCCTGTATTATGTCTTTACATTCTCCGCTGTCACTTGTTTACCTTGCTGAGTTCAGGAAACAGCTCCTGCACGGCGATGTCCAGCAGGACATAGGTCATCTGAAGAGACAAGGAAACAATAAATCCACTGCTGTGAGAGGAAACTGTTTCTACAAGAGTGCACTTTAAATCTTCTTGGACCTTTTAGTTCTGTTACTCTCACAGCCATTTAACATCTACTAGTTACACTGCTCTGACATTTCGTAGCGTTCCTTCCATCCTGTAAATCTGTTTATCATGTCTTGAGTTTTCTTCTCTCCTACACAACCTCTAAGATAAAAGCATCATCTCTTTATATTAACTGTATTTTTTGTGTGGACACAAACAAACTTTTTTCCAGCTGCTTGTGTTCAGAAAAAAAAGCATTTGAGAACTTGTTCTGTTATTCTGTTGAATTTAACCTGAAGCGGTTTGGTCTGTTGTAACACCACCACAGACTCAGACTGTAATAAAGAAGAACAGTGGCTGTAAGTCGACTCTGAGTGCAGGTACGCACACGTACTGTACCTGTACAGTCACGTACTGTATCATCTTTACGGTGTTAGAACTGGATAGATGTATAATTAACCATGTTTGCCAAACAGCGTCTCTCTCCTGAAACAGACTTTTCTAGGCTCTGGGACAGTTTTCGAAATATTACACTGGAGACAGCTCCTGCTGAGTAAAGGAACTCACAGCTGGTTAGCAAACAGCTGTTAACCTTGGTTAGGTAGTGACTGCAAAAACTCACGTAAAGCACAACAAGCTTACCAAAGCTTTACCAGACTGATATTTCCTGTTTGTTTCTGCTGTCATGGGTTACCTGCTTGTTGAGGAGTGGCTGCTGGAAACCGTCAAACAGGAGTCGGATACCTTCGTATTTTGCCTCCTCGCCGATGCACTTTCCCACAAAGTCTGAAATCAAACACACAGAGTTTAGTGAAGCTTTTCAACATGGAACGGCTCATCTTTTGTTGGGGTTGATCTGTCTCGGCAGAGCACGTCTGGCTGTAGATTTCTCACACTCCTGAGTATAATAACAGGGAGTGGTATTAGTATTAATAAAATGACATCTCATCCTTATCCAGTGAAAAGAAATGACTGGGATATGTCTGTATATTCAGTCTGCACTGAAATCTCAGCTCTACACCTAAAACCTGTCTTTTCATTGAGGGTTTTTGGGATGTAAACACGTCCTGAACCTGGCTGTAGAAGCAACAATCTGATCTCTGTATCTTCCATCTTTGAATGTTTGAAGTCTTAAATTTTCCAATAAATACGCAGCTGCTAGCTGGAGTCAGACCAGCTGAGGTGTTAAAGTTGGAGAAGTGACAGGAAGTGCTTTGTAAACTGTTTACACTGTGAACAGATTTAACTATACTGGTCTCCCTGAGGAGGAAAGACCTTTTATTGCTCATTCTATGTGTAGTGACAAATTTTATCATTGCATTATTGACTTTTAACTACTCTATCTTGATAATTAAGACGTTTGCAGTTTGGTTCCAGGTGTCAGAGATATGAGCGGTTTATTTCTGTTCTCTATATCTAGATTTAGTTCCTGTTTCCCTTTAGAAAGGTCAGGAAGTAACTGTGGATGCACACTCTGATAAACTCTACATAAACTTTAAGTAACACTGTGGACAGTAGAGTGTAGTTTTCCAGGAGGTGGTTGATGAATGGAGAAGCAGAAAAGTGCTGAGTGTTTCCTCCATGTAAATTCATATTTGCGCCACATTACTACCACAATAACATGAAGATGTTGACTTCAAACTGACCTGGTAAATACTTCATCATCTCCTCAAACGTCTGCTTGGCTCTCATCTGTTTGTCCTCTGTGGTTCGTTCCTCACTGTTCTCACAGAACACGGCGTCTGCAGGAACACACACTCATTACTGGTACGTGACAGAAGAGACTCTTCACTGCTTTACCAACTCTTTGATGAGCTTTTTTTGAATGTCTTTGTAGAGAATGAAATGTAAATTTGCGTCACCCACTGAGAAAGAAAGGGTGGACATGCTTTACCTGTAGTCTGCTTATCCTAAAGAACAGAAATTAGAAATGCTGGAATAATCCTTGGAAATGGAACTTCAGGCTCTTAATTTAACACCAAGGTTTAACACCTTACTGCACAGGTAGTTTGATACCTCTGAGCTGTGTGATGAGAGACACCATGCGGTGCTCCTGGAGGATCTGCTCCAGTTTGGACTGCATGTACTGGTCCATGTAGGCCTCAAACGTGTTCTTGAACAGGATTCTCCCTGCAGCCAGGATGTGATGCAGCCAGTCCGGCATGTGGAACACCACTCTTCCTGTAAATCAAAACATCTGTGTCTGAAGAGGACACATTTTCTCAAGAACAACTGGTAAAGCTCAGAGGAATTCAATCCTTCTCTTCTATTCTGTGGCCTCCCTCTTGGTATGTAAGTCATTTAAAAAAACTTTAGCTTCAGCCTACACCCTTTCGTTTTTGTTTTGGAAATGGAAATGGAAATGATGTTTTCTTTTTTATTGTTTCTTTCTGTTTAAAAAGGAAATGGAACCAAATAAATAAATAAATAAAATAATTTTACTCATGTAGACATCAGAAATGCTCTGAACGGTTCTACAACTGTAACAAACTGTTCCATGTTGGTAGATATGAGACAGTCGTGTGTATGGGTGAGGGAGTGGTGTGAATGAGAGCCTGTGTGAAGATAATAAATCTTTCATCTTGCTTGTGATTGATGAACACGAGTCATCCATCTGTTTGCACTGTTTAGTGTCAAATGTTTGTTAGCTAATGTTAGCCTCTACCAAACAGCTTCAGGTGCATGAACACCTCCCTCTGGACTGGAGACTGGTCAACACTGAGTTACATGTAGCTGGGAAAACTAAGACCTGCTGCTCTCAGATTCGTGATCTGGATCAACAGATTGTTTGTCTTTTTATTCGTCCAACCTCTTTGAAAGGTCCTGTGCAAATAAACTTGTCTTAAACAGCTCGACTGTGAAGCTTCCTGTGAACGTCTGCTTTAGTTTCTCTGTAGTCCTTTTTTCATCCTGTATTGTTGTTGATGTTTATTTTGTTGTTTCACTTCTTTGTTTTGACACAAACTACACACAGAGACTAAAACAGTGAACCTGTTTTGTTCAGGGAAACTTCAGATGGTTAAAGAGAAGTTACTTCTCAAAAAGTGAAACTGATAAAAATAACTTTAAAGGTTGTTTCCTGTTTTAAGAAAACAGAGCTCATGCTTCAGGCCTGATGATGTTTTGTTAACCTTTTTTTTTTTCAGATTGGTCGCCATCACTTACCAACATACATCATGTAGTCGTACATGCCATGAACAGTGACCAGTTCCATGAAGTAGTTGAGGTTGTGTTTCCTCTCCAGGCTCTCTGACAGGTTTGCGTTGTTCCTGAACAGGTTGTTGAAGAGCTGCAGGGGAAAGTATCAGACAAACTGTAGAAAATGAAGAATCACAACAACACCAGAGATGACTCAGGGTCTGATCTGTTCAGTCTTGAATCAAAGGTCTGATCTGTTCAGTCTTGAAGTCAACATCATGTCCAACTGTGTTTCTGTGTTTTAAAGGGTAAGGCTGGTGTTATTCTTTATTCCTTTTGTTATCAATAAATCCCATGAAAAGGCCAAAACCAACAATGTGTTAGTTCATCTGTCAACACCTTCTGTCCTCTGTCTGTGGCTCTCAGCTCCAAGACTATTGTTTCCTACTGAAGAGATAAATTCTCAAAGATACCAAGTTTGCTGGTGGTGATTCTTCTGTTTATACAGAGATATTTACACTTTTATACTATTTCTAGTTATTTTTCTGCATTTTAGGAAATGTTATGTTTTATTTCTGTAAAATAGGTTGTTTTCTTTTTTCTTTTTTGGGTTTTAGATCATGTAGAGTTTGTTGTTTGTAGAAATGATCTGTGGGATGGATCACGGCAATAACAGTAATATTAACATTTCACTCATATATTAATATATTAACACTTCATGGCATTATTGGATTTACAGTATTTGTATTTGATAAAATACCTTGAACTGTCATATTTACTGTTTTCGTTGTATTTCATTGACTGGATCTTATCTATACACAGTTTCTCATATATTGATAGCACAGCATATAAAATTACATGTATAAAGGATTTCACCCAAACCATCCACCCCTTCATAGAGTTAAAAATACCACTTTCTTCCCTGACAACTGCTCATTAATCCAAACTGTCTCCGTGGAGAAAAGCATAAACATACACATAGCTCTTCCTTCCTGAGGAAACTCCTTTTCTCTCAAATCTGATAAATGGAACAAGTCATTCTCTGTAGGCTGACAGGAAACCTCCTCCTCCAACAGTTGGTCTAAATATCTTTAGATAAGGAGTTGAAACAAATCTGTTTGCCCTTTGAATTTGTCTTTTTTTCTTTGTTTAACCATTAAGCCCCAGGATATTTTGGAGGGGAAAGAAATTCTCAAATTCAGTAACAGCTCCACAGCCGTGAGGCCAAAATGAACAGCCTTGGGCTCTGTGGATAGTTGATATAAAATGTTGAGATTTTAGGACACAAAGATTCAAACCGTTCAAATCACTCAAAACTACTCAGGTATACTTTACACTACATCTACGTTCAGAGACCTTCTGGAAGTGGCGACAGTGGGTTGTGTTTTGATGACAGATAGAGCCAGAGTGTCTGAGGAGTCATGGGATTTACCAGCGTAGCAGTGGCAGGAGAATGAAAGAGTAAACACCGTGCTCCGGTTTCAGCAGGAGAGAGAGGTTCACTGGGCGTTCTGTCAAACATCATTTGTTATTTTACCTTCTTGTTATTCTCTGCAGTGGGGCTGAGGATGGTCAGCTCAGGTCGACTGGGCTTGGGTTTGGGTGACTCACAGGAGTTGAAGAAAGACTGGATGAAAGGCTCCAGGTTCTGTCCTCTCTGGAAAACAGTCGGTTTCACAGTCTTCAATATCATCATCATCATCATCACATTGTTGAACTAGATTCACTGGGAATTCAGATGTCTGTATTTCCATCCTACAATAATGATGGAAATGCTGACGTTCTCTTTGTTGCCCTGGCACACACTTACTCTACAATACAAGGAGAGTTAATGAAACAAAGGAAGCTTTCTGAATTTCTTGATTTTTCCCACACTGGTACAGAGAGGTCAGAGATGAGGGTCAGCTACATTACAACACCCCAGGAGTCTGTAGGCGGCTGGAGGTTTGCTGATTATTATTAATGATTATTCATAAACTCAGCTCCTCTAGTGAGGAGGAAAGTCTCTATCCTCACCCCTGCTCCTCCATGTGGAGCCTATTACACACTACACATCATCCACAGTGACCTAACACTGTAAAAACAATTACTTCATTCAAGAAGAAGCAGAAGGCAGACCTTTTTGTTTCACCAGAAACTTTTTATCACTACCAGACTCCATTGACATAAAGAGTAATTTTACAGAGCAGATCACACGAGCTGCTGGAATACAGCTGCCTCTATCAGTTGGGTTAGTTTCCAGAATATGAAACAGGAGACTACACTTTGGATAGAGAATTGTACATGGAAATAAGGACAAACTAAAAATACTACTACTATATTCACAGCAACATTTCAGCTCACCAGGGACTCACCTCTTTTATCAGCTTCCCTGGTACAGACTTGAAAATTTTCCCTGGAAAACAAAGACTCAAATTAAGAAACAGCCAAGTCTAGGAACGTGAGGAAAAGGTGACAGTACTGATCACTTCCAAAAAAAAAAAAAAAAAAAAAAAAAAAAAAAAAAATGGTGATACTTGTGTTGCTTTATGACAAGATGAATAAATCTACATGGATCTGCAAATGGTATCAAAGTGCCTTTATGAAAACAGCTCCATCTGCAGCAGTGGCAGTGCAGCTGCTCTGTGGCCAGCCATTCATCACTGTAGTAAGACTCACACTCTCCAGCTCCTGCATGAATAAATAACGCGTCACAAAGAAAGGAAATGTATATTTTGTACATACCAAGGTTGACATCAGGCAGCATCCTGTCCAGGAACTGAGACTCCATGCTGTGAGGAGACAGAAAGTCTGCCAGCAGCTGACTGTTACTGAGCTCTGGATGCTGCAGGAGTCTCTAAACACAACATAAACACACCAGGTGATTAATACATGTAGACTTTTCACTGATTCCTCTTCATAAAACAAGATTTATTTTAACTAATAAATGTGCTACCAGGCCACGCACAAATATCAAAACAATCTGCATACAATGTTGGTTTGTCAGGAAAACCTCTGCATGCATAACATTAAAACTATTTATCTGACTCATAGTTAAAATAATCGTTCACCTTAATACTGTTTTGTTGTACTGCCCTGTAATGCCAATATAAACATGTATATAGAAGTAAAGTTATATTCACTTAATGACTAATTTGTTTCCTTTTTTCATCACTTAAAATCTCAAAAAAATCAGGAAAAAAGAAAACAAAACTTCACAACATAAATAGATAAAATTATACAAAAAGGAAAAAATACACTGTAATCATTTACTCCCAAAGATATTCCTGTTACTATCCAGGTTAAATACCTGCAAATATTCCTCAAATTCTTCCCTTTTTGATTCAAGGAACTCATAATTCTTTGGTCCGATGATTCTTTTGGATGGAAGCTGTGCATCTGCAAATGTGCCTGGAACAACAAGCATGAGTCACAGAACCTTTACATAAGTAAACCACGCTAACAGAATGCTATAACTAATAAAACTGTACGTCATGAAGGTACGTCTGGTAGAAGCAAAGCTTTACCGTGGAATTCAGTGAGTTTGGATTCTAGTACGTAGAACTCCAGGTATCTTCTGTAGACCGACCACTTCTCAGGTTCATGACCAACTGCAAGAACAGAGGAAGACAAAAGAAAATCATAACACGTTTCCATCAGACACTTCCAATTAAGCTGCAGCACAGCAGTAAATTAGACAAATGTCTGTGTAGCCTGTGAAGCCTCAGGCTGATTAATTGTTTAGTGACATGAATGCAGCACTGTCACTCACCATCCTTTCTGTCGTTGCGTTCCACATCGATGCAGAAGACGGGGATCCTCTCCTTCTTGGCCTCATCGTCGTAGATGTCGATGAAGGGGATGGTGATGCTCCAGGCCGACAGGTTCCTCTGGATGCCTGGCATGCTGGTCGGCTCAGCGGGGGAATCGTCCTCCATCACGACGGTCGCCTCCTCCACCTGCAGGAACAAATGATCAACATTAGAATTATCCTGTGTATTTCTGTTTATATATATAAAAAAAACTAATTAGAAAATAAGACAATCTTAACTGTATTTTATTAGAGTATGTTCAGAAATCATAAGAAATATGTTTCTTCTGAGACAAATCTGACACTCACCACATCATCGTCGATGTCGTTCATGGCGCTGGGCGGCAGTATGGACCCCTCCATGGTCGTGCTCTTGAACACACCTTTGATTTTGCTTCCAATCCTGCTGATCCCAAATGACTCTCCTCGTTTTGACGTGTTTCTACAGTGAACAGAGAAACATGCTCGTACAGAGTCGCAGGAATTTCCCGTTGTGTGCATCAGCCCTCCAATCTTTGCTCTCAAACGGTCTCTTCACTGAGCCGCCATCTTACTCAAACATTTGTGAGGGAGAATATTAATCTATCCAGTTTGTAAAATCACCTGACAGAACATGTCACTTCACTTTGTGCCATGTGATAAATAAATAGGAAAAGTGAATTTGTCAGAACAGCTCCTCTCCACAAAGTGTCAGTCGTGTAGCACACATGCAGTAAACAAAGGATGATTGTTACAACTACGTGCCTTTTTCATCCAGCGGCCACAGCAGTGTGCAGTTCCTAATCTTTAATCAAGCTGTTTAAATTTGGAACTGGGAAAAAAACTACTGAATAAATAGAACAGGATGATGCACAGTGACTCAACATGATGCTGCAGGTCAGACCTTTTAGCTTCAGTCTCAAAGACCTCACTCTCAGGTAAAATAAAACAACCAGTGACAGAGACGTGTGCAGGAGAAACTCTTTCATTGCTGCAGATGCTACAAGTCATCGTCCATCAACCATGAGGTTAAAATCAAAGTGCAAGCATCAGCATAACGTGAACAAACACAGAAGCCCAGCCACGGCTCATGATGTTAACATCTGTTAAACATAGACTTGTTTCTTATGCAGGCAGCGTTGGTCTGATTCACAGTGCAGCCTACAGTGACATATATACACACATATATATATATATATATATATAATGCATTCTTCTTTTAGCAGGCAGCAGACTCTGTGCAGACAGGTAACATGCTGACGACCTACTTACCTGTTTTCTTCCAAACTGAAGCTATTTCTGGAACAAGATGCACAAGCAGCTAATGATGACGGTTTGGACAAAAGACCTTAGAGAGGTGAGCAAAACTGGCCTGTTCTAACGCCTATACACAGCCCGTCACACTACTGTTACCAATTTCTTTCTTCTTCAAGAATTTGAGCTTTAGATTAAATCTTTTATTCTGAAAACAAATTTGATGTACAATCATCATTATATGAATACAAATCTAAGTAACATTGTGAAACAAGCCAGTTTAACTTACTTAACTCGGACATCATGACATTTTTAACTTTTTCATCTTTCTGTTTGCCACATGAAACATAAATTCAAAACAAAGTAAAAACTGAATTATTAAATAATCCATATCACAGACCTGTTGATTCTTGAGTTCCTGGTCAGAGACTCTGCTCCCCTCAGCAGGTGTCTGAAGTACTGAACACAGAGAGATGCAGTCACTTTACAAGTTACAATCAAATATGATCTGAAGTCCTGGGTGCATTTAAACTGAAGCAAAAACCATTCATAGACCCACAGTGTGAGGCAGAGTATTTCCACAGTGTAGAGGAGTAAAAGTCTTGCATACAAAATGTTACTTAAGCAGGTAAGTAATTAAGTATTATCAGCAGAGTGTGCTGAACATATCAGAAATAGAAGTGTTCATTATGCAGACACAGCAGCCGCCGTCACACGTGACAGTTGGAAACAACATTTTATACTGTAGTTTTTAGAGGTGGAGCTAGTGTCTTACTTCATCACTGTGACAGAACATGGGGGTGAAGACTCTCTCCAGCAGGGACAGGACGTGTTCATAAGCCTCAAACAGGCAGGGAATGGTCTGCAGCTTCACCACATCAGTGTAGGGACCTTTAGCAACTGAGAGGGAAAACAGAGGGAGATTAGACTCTGCACTCTGCTCTGAGGTTTACAGAGGAGACAAACAGGAAAGTACTTCACAGGTCTGTACACAAACAGTGCTGCTTTCTAAACTGTTCTAAACTTAACACCAGGCTTAAACCAGTGTATCACTGTCCTCCATCGGTTTCACCTCTGACCACAACCAGCTTCACTGATGGGCTGTTTACCTGTAACCACATCCAACAGTGATGTCACAGTGTCCTGGAGAACACCTGTGCATCACTGCAGCCAGGTGAGAATTTAAACCACTGGACATCAGTAAAAACTGATTTCCAGCTGCAGTTAATTTGGTCTGTTCCCTAATATAAATGTCATAATGTCAGTGCTTAAAGACATTCTGACTAAACTATCAAACAAACCTTACTTTAATCTTAAAAGAGGAATTATAATATAAGGATGTGTTGTCTTACTGTTCCTTATCTCCTCCACGATGAACGGGTCAAAGCTGATCTTGTCGATGCTTTCGTCCAGGCAGTAGGTCTCGTAGATGTGCAGCACCTCACCGTGTAAACGCTGCAGCTCCGAGTCACTCAGCTCCGGACTCAGGATCTTGTCATTAAATTCCTCTGGAGGAAACAACATGAAGTTTAACACAGTCTGAATGACGTGAGTGCCATTATTCTACCTGTTCTAAGCTACCAAGCTGTTATCCAGCACTGAGTGCAGCAGTATTTACTGTATGTATGATGGTTTTTCTTACCCACAGTGAGGCAGAACTGCAGCACATGCACAGCTCCTTCCTGTTTCAGGAAGTTCATAAAACGAAAGAGGAGATCCTGCTGATCCCTGATCTCCCTCAGCTCCAACTTCAGCACCTGAACGACCAAAGGCAGAGGGTTAGTCATCTCCATTACAGAGAACATTTCACAAATACTCAAATAACAAACATATACACAGAATGTAAAGCAGCTGCAGATACTCACAGACGGCTTTTTACTGCTGACGTCGGCATATTTCTGTAAAAATGGAACCAGGGCAGATGGAGGTTCTGTGGCTGGTTCTGGCTGTAGATACAGAAGATATTTAAATAAAGCTGACTACAATCAGGTTTTCATTCACTGATGTGAATGTACATGTGGGCTGTTCTATTGTCTTGTATTCTATCTTCTCCATTGTAGGATCATGTTTTCTGGTTTCCATATACATGTAGGAACTTTGCACTGATTCAGATATGAGGTAACAGTCTCACTTACTGGAGTGTCATCAACAAATATGAGCACCATGAGGTTCACAGTATCCTGACAGACAAAGAGAGAGTGGATGTTATGTTAAAGGATAAAACTCCTCATGACTCTAAATAATTCATCTCCAGTTATTTCTCATGTTAATTCCCAGTGTAACATCATGCTGTATTATTTCATCACCACACTGGAATCTTAGCAGGTTTTATTACTGTTTATTAACATCAGCACTTTAATGACCGGCCCATTCATTATACTGTAGGCGCACATAATCCTGTTGTACTTACAGGATCAGCCATGAAGTCCATGGTTGGTAGGATGACAGATCCAGCCATCACCTCCCTCAGCAACAGAGCCAGAGACCTGAACCAAGACAAAGCAAAACCACTGCTTACAGCTTTCAATTCATTTCATTTAAGGCGACTCGTATTCATAAATTCAGAGGA
The DNA here is from genome assembly GCA_033238685.1 of Lates japonicus. Taxonomy (NCBI): domain Eukaryota; kingdom Metazoa; phylum Chordata; class Actinopteri; family Centropomidae; genus Lates; species Lates japonicus. Next base: position 1,172,952 of record BRZM01000028.1, on the reverse strand, counting down.
AACTAAGTTCAGTGTGAGAAGGAGATTGGTTATGTCAGTCTGTGTCTACCTACCTGCAGTCTGTTGCTTTGGGAGGCATGACGTAGGGAAAGAGCATCTCAGTCAGCTTCCTCAGGTAGGTCAGCTCGTCTTTTCGGCTGTGCAGAGCGATGTGAAGATCAGGACCGCATTCATCCAGAGCTGCCTGCTGTAAACCCTCCAGATTCTTCACTGCACACAAACACACACAGTATAACATCAGAACACAGTAGACATCACTGTTTAATCCTGACCTCACTAAACCCAGCATCAGATAACTTAGCTTAATGCAGCTGTTTAAACCTCTGTTGTGTTCGTACCTTTTCCTCGAGCTTTTGCAATAATTTCAATGTGTTTCATCGCAGCTTTCATCACTTTGTCTGCAAACACAGCGGGGATATCAACCTGCCAAAGAGTTGTCAGGAATTAATGTCCAAATAAAAATCAAAAATAAACAAGTACAAGAAGACCCAATAATCTGTGTTCTGGTGATGAAGCAACCTGCACTTAACTTCTCTGATCTTCTGTGTAAATCAGTCATTAAAGAACCAGAAGAGAACGTCAACAGCATTTGATAATATCTAACTGCTCTGTTTGCTGAAGAGCGTCTGAGCGTCACCTTCTGAGCTCGGCGGACGAGCACTGATGCGAAGAAGCGAAAGGTCATCCTCAGTTCATCGACACACGCCTCGTCATCTGTGATGTCCCTGTAAACCAGAGGAGGATGTTTAAAACAGCTTCTACACAGGTCTGTAAACATCTACTTTCTAAAGATGATAAAACACTTTGGGGTTTCCTCATACCTGTACCAGGGGTACACGAAGTTCTCAAGAACTAACTCGAACACCTACAGGACAGGGACAGTAGAAATAAACAACATGACATTTATTTACATTAAGAAGTGGCTTCCAGTTTTAGAGAGACAAATAATCACAAAACACATGATGTCATTTTGTAAGTAAATAATTAAAAAGTCATTTCAGGATAAAAGTGTAGACAGTACCTCAGCTACTGAAGTGTCCACTTTTGAATGAACCTTCAGGTCCAACCATGGCTGATAATTTTCAAGGAGCAGCGTCGGCCTGCAAAGAACAAAATATTGGTGAGTGTTAGTACAGTATGATTGTTGAATGCATCTCAGCTCATAAGCAACAAAAATCCACTGGTGTCCAGAGGTTAATAACAATCTCCACAGTTGTATCTTGCTGCTGATGTGATTAAGATTTGTTATAATCCTGCTGTTTTCATTTCTGTTGATTGTGAAGCACTTTGAGCTACATTTCCTGTATGAAAGGTTCTATATAAATAAAGTTCATTCATAAACCATTTTTCGTTTTTTCTGGGCTTTGGTGACGGGGGCTCAGTCAGGAGTCACTGATTCTGTGTTCTGTATCAGACATCATTTATGACATTTGACCAGAAGCCCATCAGAAATGTACCTGTCCTCAGCTGCACTGCTTCACAGTGTCCACTAGGCGGCAAACTGATGCGACTCGCCCTCACAAAAGAACATTATTATCCCCTCAGTGAAAGCACCAAGGTAAATACCGAGTACCATGAGTAAATAATGAGTAAAATAACAAGAGAGCACTGAGCTAAACACATCTGTCTCACCTATCTCATAAGCAACAACGCACACCTGATGTATCACACTTTTAAAATGGCAATAACAAGAATGTGCTATAAGTGAAACTACTATTTAAAGAATACATTTCAACTGGAAGTCCTGCAGCACAATGTACTGCAGGTACCTCAAGTAACAGTACTCATCACACAGCAAAAAGGTGGTGTGTTGTGATGTGTTATATTATTGATTCATTAATGCGTGAGCAACATTTCACTGTTAAAGTTAAGTAGTCCATCTCCTGCTCAGCAGTTTAACCTTTAACAAATCACTGCATGTTATAAGCAGGTCTTTAGGTTTGTATGTAAAATCTTCACGAGCCAAGTAACTAATAACTGTAGCTGTCAGAGGGCCGACTGCTCAGAGATCTTGTGAACGTACCGGTGACGTTTGCACTTGACCTTCCCACACACGGCACAGCTGTGGCCCAGAGGAAACAGCTCCTGCTCCTGCCGCTGTTGGAGTTAAAAACATCAATCATCAGTTTCACTTTTTGTCAAACACTATAAAATATCTCCAGCTCTTTTCTGAGTGGCCACTTACATCTCTGTGTAAGCAAACAACACAGTGACTCACATATAAATAAAACTATAAACCTATAAAGTATGACCGGAGAGGTTTAATGAACTTCCCAGCTGAACTGGTCAGACTTACTCTGTTTCTGGGCTTTACTGTGAAGAAGATATTTGGGAGAAGAGACTCTGGTCCGAGGGAGTAATAGAAAGTGATGACACCAGCCAGGAAAGACCAGAAGACCATCAGGATGTGGATATACCTGGAATTAGATTATTATACAGCCACAGTGTAAAACTGGTGCAATCCAACGGGCAATCATCCACGTTAAAGTCCGTCCATCTAAAGTTCTTGTTTTGTCACTGACAGACTCTGATTGTTCTTCTCAGTGTCTGACAACATGATGAGAGGATTCCTACAGAGACAGAGCTTTTTATTAAAGAGGAAGATCCTTTTAGTTTAACCAGAAACATCTCTATATATCACTACCAGACTCCATTGACAAAAACAGGGATTTTACTGGGAGCTGCTGGAATACCACTGCCTCCATCTGTTAGTGTGTCTGTGTTACTGTGTGGTACTTTTACTTATGCAAAGTCAGTGGTATTCCAGCAGCTCCCAGTAAAATCCTTGTTTTTGTCAGTGGAGTCTGGTAGTGATATTTACAACAAATCATCACAAAGCAGCATAAGACTAACAGAGAGAGATGCAAAATGACCACACAGTGGTAAAACAGCTACTACAAAAAAACTTAACAGGACCACGAAATTACATAAGACAACCAAGGTGAAGGTGGATCTTCATTATAACACATGTATTATGACCGTTAATTAACCAGGTTTGAGTCCACACAGATAACCAGCTCTGCTCTGATCAGCAGCAGGTCACACTCCCCCAGACATCACATGACACCGCCCAGCCTTCAGCTGATAATCTCCGGGGAAAACTTCACCATTCTTATCACCGTGACATTTACCTGTTGAGCAGCACGGTCAGAGAGAGCATAGACAACAGCAGGAAGCAGAACACAGGATACTGGCGTCCTGCTTCTCTCAGGGCGTCGATCTTCAGTCCCCGCTTCAAATCCTCCACATACGTTAAAATACCTGCCATCCTCTCCGTGGATCTGTGGACATTTCACACGACAAATGAACCACGTACGGACATGTTTTAGTCTGTTTTAAGGAGGTACACCGACACAGAGCGAGGTTATGAATTTAAAAGTTAGCTTTAAACGCTGTCGAAGATGGCTAACCGGACTGGTAGGTAACAGTTAACGTTATTTTTTTTAGGTCAGCCGTTAAAGCTTTAACTTACAGCGACAACACAACCGAAGCACGTCTTCATATAATAAAACACATCTTATCCACAGGTGTAGTCCTCGGCTGGGGGCCCGACTGGTCCTCAATTCAAGTTACTTTTCTCAATTTAGAAAGTTTTTACTTCATGTTTCCCATTTTTTTGAAAGTCCCGACCGACTTCCTTGACAGATGGAATGTTTTCTAATCCGAGCGGGGGTTGCCAGATCTGTTGAACAAACAAGTACCTGCGACCTGTTGAGGGTTTAAAGAGACGGTGAACGTGTTTGTAAAGACAAAACCAGCACCTACTTCAATTTACACTCTGTTTAATGGGATTATATGACAGACAATGCTGGGTTAATCAAATTGAAACATATACCGTAATTACCTATTATTTTGAAAGAGATAAGATGAATGGGTTCTCTGTGGTCTTTTATTACACTTCACAACAACAGTAAATTAAAGCAGGGTTACATTTGAACTAACTTTTTTGACTTTTTACAAACATTTCTTGCCGTGTAGTTATTTATTTATGTCATATAGGTGTGGGTGGATTATTGAACGGGGCCACCAGGTACTGGACACAGGGGCCCAAGAGGTCAGGGAACCACCAGGGCAGAGCCTCTGTATGAATGTACACTTTGTTTCTTGTTTGTTGTTCACAGAAGTCAGTTAAAATACACAACATGACCGCAAAGACACACAGAACAACTACAATGAAACATACGCCCAGAGTGACATCTACAGACTGGTGTTTCTGTAAAACCTGTGGTCACATAATATTCAGTTTACCATGATATAACAAAAGTACATTTTGGAAAAGAGAATTTGTGTCAATTTTGTTTGAAATATGACTTATTCCATGATTCTTTTATCAAAATAATGCTGGATGTTGTCGGTAATTGAGGATCATTTTGTTAAGCGCCTTTTCCCTGAGCGGACATGGCAACCCTAAATCCAAACAACGCCATTTCCGCTTGGGGCGATCCAGGGTTTTGATAAATTTACAACTTGTCAGCAGTGACTGCAATTACTATTAAATGTTCATTTAGTGACCAGTTTACCATTAAAAATATATATTTACGTTTCATTAATTATTCATATAACACTTAATATTAATGATGAGGTTTGTAGATGTGTCAGTGTGAACGTGTTTCTCTTCTCTTTAAAGGGCCAGGTCTTAATCCAACAGTAAACAGACCAATGCATTTTAAGGGGTTTCCACTTCTATTGACCCTTCAGTAAATTCCTCCAGTAACAGTGATTTTTAAAAAAAGATTATGAACAGCTATTACATTAGAACTGTTACATTTGTACTGAGAATAGTTCATTAGTGCGTATGTTATTGTTTTTCTTTTTTTTTCTTACATGACTGTCTGCAGGTTTCAGGAAGTCCAATGTACTGACGAAAATAAAAGTTTATTGCGATATAAATGTTTTGAGACTTGGTACTAAAGTAAAAAAGGATTTCTGCAGTGTTCACAAAAATACATTTAAGGCTTTTTAATGCCACATAAAATAAAGTTTAATACCCTTTTCACAGGAATGACAGGAAATCAGTGGGGATGTAAAAACCTAAAATTAACTTGAATTTATTCACATTTATATCCCATTGTTTGTCAGCACCCATCTGTATATAACAATAACTCATATAGTATAGTAATTATAGTTAATAATCTTTCCTCGTGAATCTCTTACTTTAAAAGATTTTTAAATATCCCAAAAGTGCATTAATAAACATTTTAATAATCTCTAGAATGTGCCTGTACTGTACCATGTTCATTAAAATAGAAACATTAAAGTCAAGATACAGATATTGTATAATAAAAAACACAACCAAGGTCAAAGTCAATAACTTTATTAGAAAAATAGGTTTAACTCACCTCACTGTACAGTATAAAACAATTCATTTGCAAGAATGCAAACACACTTGTTAGCAAAAAAACAAACAAAAAAATTCATTCTTGACCCTTTAAATTGGTTTTCCAACAGAGTCAATACTAGTATGAAAAAAAGAAAACTAATCTGGCTCTTTTTCACAAACTGGGTAAAAAGAGAAAAAAAACAACAAGCTGCACAATCCTTTCTGAACTGGAACAAACGCTAAACATGAGTCAGTCACACTGTGTTTTCATGGCAAACGTCACAGAAAAGCAAAAAGACGACTACAAACTACTGATGTTTAAAAAGAGCTTAAAGGAGAAATGCACCCTCACCATAAAAAACCACAACAGGTTCATGTGATGAAGAAAAAGCTTCCTACAAATTACATTATGCCAACCCCAGAAAAGAGAATCTAATGGATTCATTTACATTATGTGAAGACAGAAACTGATCTGTGTGGTTGAATTCTTCTGTGTGATTACTGATGAGCTCTAAAAATCACTGCAACACCTAAACCTGACAGTAAATATTTGACATCATTTAAAGGACAAGTCTAATGATATTCTACATTTTTCTAGTCAATAAAACTGTGGTTTTTGACTCAGTCCTCACTCACAAATACTCACTACAACACCAAACATGGATTAATCCGCTGCTGAAAATAGTCCTCAGCAGATGAACTATTTCCTCCTGATTTACAATGAGCCGCTGTTTAAACAAATACAGAATAACACCAGACTGATCCTTTAAATGGCAAGCGGATTATTTCACACTCAAGGTAATTTTTAAATGACTTATTAGCTAAAATGTACAAGGTTTTTCAGACTCACCCAAAATGCAAGTCACATCCCTAAATGTGTTTCAGGACAGATCTGCTCCTTTAAGTTCTTTCATCTCCAGTATAACGTGTACACTAATGGTGAAAAGACATGAATTGACACCAGTTTACAGGAAAATCTGTCACAACCACATAAATAGCATGATAATCAGTCTACAGTGACATACAATGTGAAATGTATAACCATGCTTCTGCACTGAAAACTCTGAGCCACGTTTAAACTTTTCAGGACATGGAAATGAGTTAATTTTCTTCCAGACCTGCTCAGAGACTCTAAATAAAAAAAGGCAGCTTCAGTGGATGTCAGTGGTCACAGACACAGACGTTAGTGCAGGGCAGAAAGCCTGAGACATCACTTTGCAAAGCAAAAAAACAACAATTAGGACAAGTTTTCCCATCGTGGAAGACAAAGGATGACTGTGGTTTCCAGGCATTTAAGATTTTACAAAGAAAAAAATAAAAGCTACAAAACAATTTCTGTCCATCAACTACATCATCATCATCATCATCGCTCAGTTCATTTAGAAAGACAGCAAGGCTTGTTCAGGCTCATTTCAGGAGGACCAGCTACATGTCCACAGTAGCTGCAGCCTACGTTAAGTCTCAACTGAGAACTAGAATTCATTAAGTGCTCTGTTGTTGTTGCCTGTGCATATCTGAGGTGGAGGGCTGGGATGGGGAAGGGGAGCGGATGGGGAAGGGGAGCGGATGGGGAGCGGGTGGGGAGGGTGGGGCTGAACCCTGCCTCAGTTTCCTCAAGTACAAAATGAAACAGAGCAGGCGAGTCCTCGAAACTGAGGTAGTTAACGAACCCTCGGTGGTTTTAGTTCTGAGAGAACTGTTTTCCTGGAATGCCCGACCTTCAACGGCGGGTGATCACACCTCAACGCTACCTGATAATCATAGATTATCACATCAAGTCCATCGTAAAGATGTAGTTAAAGAACTCAAAGAAACAAAACAGAACAAAAAAAAAAAAATAGCATCAAGTTCCACTAAACCACTCCAAACTTAAAAACAAAAAGTGCTAAGACTTTTCCAGAAGGATGTCCATCATTAACTCACACTCAGTAGGCGTCAAAACTTAAACTTAAAAGTCAATGCTTGGAAAAAAAAAAAAAAAAAAAGCAAACTCAAGTTTTGCTCTTCTGATTATCTTCAAACGTGGCAGTTTCAGGAGATCTGCTCCTTAAAAAGGCTGGAAGAATACCACTGGACCACTGAGTCAGGTGACCTTACCATTCCATCCACTGGCAGCCTGCAGTGTGTGACGCCATACACTGGTCAGTCTTCATAGCGACACATCAGGACCGGCCTCGACCCCTTTTCCCTGCTAGTCAGGTAACAAAAGGAAGCAATTAGAGAATGGAAAACAGGATCGTATTACATCTACACACATGTACTTGTTCTGTGTCCCTCGCGCTCACACACTCACTCTCAGTATTAACTGCAGAGGGAGAACTGTGTAACAAGTAAAACATGAATTTACACACATCAGAAGACAAAGCATTCTCACAGACTTGCACGCCCTCTGACGTAACATGCACATGTCAATGCCTTAAAGAGGATGACGAGCAGAGAATCGGCCTGGTCTGAATTATAAAACTGAAACTGATTTGAGGTGCAGCAGGTGAAACGTGGACACATTTAGACAAGCAGAGAGAAGGGAAGAGGGTGGGGGTTAAGAGCAGCCATTGCATCTATAAAAGCAAACAGAACAACAAAAAAAAAACACTACAAGCGAGTCATGCATGGCAGTCATCTACACAGTAGCACAAATCAAACCTCCAGATAAACATGCAAGATTAGTATCCAGGCCTTCAACAGCTAGGAAGATCCTTCTGGGACAAGGAAAAGCTTCACTTTGAAATTAATATAAATCAAATTGTGCTTTTATTCCCCCCACCAGTAACAAAAGGGACTTGTATGACAGACTTGGGGGTGGGGCTTACTCTTGATGCTGCATTGACAGTGAATTTAGGACACCAATTTGTGAGACGTTTATGTTTTTGGACATGAGAGGAACTCATAAGGATGAAGTATGTCACTACACATACAGAGCACTTGAGAGATGCCGACTATAGAAGTAGGTGATTTGGAATTTGATGGCATGCAAGGTGACACTGTAGCATGTGGCCAACATTGGCAAACCTTTAGTCCATTTTCTTCCACAAGGAGCCTTAAAATTTGAAGGCAATTTGAAAAGAGAATTTGCCGAAACATGAATTTGCAACACAATTTGAAGTTTTGTACACGTGTGCGTGTATGTTTATTAAAGCAGACAAACAGCAAAGAATACAAGCCAAAATGTAAAGCCAAAAAATAGGACTACGATGGTCCTTTTTTTTTTCTTTTCAATAACAAGACACGCATTACTTTGTGACAATACAAATTGTATTTTCATTTGTTTTAAATACATGTTTAGGAGACATATGCTTTGTTGCTGTTAGCTACTTAAAACATGGAAACCAGAATTTCTAAAAACATACATAAAGCTATAGCCAAATAGACAGCTCGAGCACATATTTGCATCTAAAAATTTTTTTCAAACTTTGTTATGGAAAATCTTTTAAACGACCATCTTAAAAAAAGAAAGAAAAGAAAGAAAACCAAACGGGGAAAAAAAGAAAACCAGTTCGCCAGAAACAGGTGGGAGTGTGACTACTGTTTGAGTCCAAGCGGATTATTAAAATATGTACAAAAAGATATCTTGCCAGATGTCACCAATTTTGAGGAAAAAATGCAGGCAACCGTATGGGATTGAGGGCCAATCAGATCAAGTCTCTAAATAAAAAGACAAAAACAAAAACAATAAACACGTATTTTGTTATCAAAGCCCTACTGGTTTACTTCCACTGTTGCCCAAAAGAATCCTGATAAAATTCCTGGTTGTCAGATTTGTAACCAGAATAGTTACCAGAATGATCACCACCTTGGAGCGGTTGCTGAGCAATGGGTTGAGAGCCCCAGTTCTGATTATTGGTCTGGCGACGCTTGGAATCTGGCTGGTTGTACCCATCAGCTTTGCGCTTTCCTCCTACATTTCCACCGCGGCCACCCCGCGCACCACGTACCCCTCCTCGCCCTCTCGGCTGCACGCCTCCTCTTGCGCCTCGCCCGCCGCGACCTGGTCCTGGCCCGCCACGCTGGGAGAAGTTGGCTCTGCCCCTGGGTGCACCGGCGCCGCCACGTCCCCTGGCTGGAGAGGCTCCTCCCCGGGCGCCCCTGTTACCACCGCGCCCTCGGCCTGGGGCCTGGAAGTCGTCGTAGCCATAGTAAGGGTCATCGTAGCCGCCGCGGTAGTTGTGATAGTCATAGCCATAATAGTCATAGTAGTCCTCATAACCGTAGTAGTCAGGGGGGTACGAGTAGCCGCCCCGGTTTCCGCCTCTGCCCCGGCCTCTGACAGGCGGAGGCATGTGGGGAGGGGGAGGGTAGTAGTAATAGTCATCATACCTGATAAAGACAAAAAGGGAGAGATGGGATAAGAATAAAGGCAACAACATTATGAGCACAAAGCCGGAGGGGGACATCCTGACTGTCCTGTAATTAGAAAATAAACACGTTTCATTCAGAAGATGAGACAAGAGGTTTCTTACATTTGTGTTTTGGCTGCTTGTCTCTGGGCTTTGCGTTCTTTCCTTTTCTGATCTGGTGGTTTGGCGAAAACAATCTCTATCGGCTCTCCCTCCAGCTCCTTCCCGTTCATTTCTTCCAATGCCTGAGAAAAGAAAGGAACAACATTAGTGAAAATGTCTTTTAGTTCAACAACCACAACTTGACAGAACCACAGGAACATCAGTACCTTCACTGCACCATCCCTCTCCTCAAAGTGAATGAAAGCATAGTCTTTGAGCTTCTTGACTCGCTCCAGTTTTCCAAACTGACTGAAGGACTTCTCCAGGATCTCCTCTGTGACACCATTGGCAAGATTTCTCACAAATAAAACCTTCACCTGTGAAATGGACAGAGATGTCAGTCCCTCCTCCAACAAGTTTATCCTGTGGACCAGATCTGGATTCTGGAGATGAGGACTAACGCGACACATTTTCCAGCCCATTATCTCTACTACATGTACATGTCAATTTTTTAAATCATACAACTCTGAGTTTCTGACACTCACTTTGGCCATGACTTCTGGGTCGGGGTCTTCGATGGGATCTGCCCACTCCACTGTCACCACATTGCCCCAAACCTTCACCTTCCCGCTCATTAGCCGGCGACGGGCCTGAGCAGCCGTTTTGTGGTCTTCATACTCGAGGAAGCAGAAGCCTCTGTTCTTCTTTTTGTCGTCGGGTTGATGGTACAGTATGACGTCACTGAGGCCCTCTGTAAGGAGATTGAGGAATGAAGTTACAGTAAAGAGTACAGCAGGGCATCAGTGTAGATCTATGAAAACAATATGTGATGAAATTTCACCTGTGACTTTAGCAAACTCTTCAACAATCTGCTCCTTTGTTTTACTCTTGGGAATGGAGCCAACAAATAGCCTGTTGTTGGCGACAGATATACACACCCCGATGTGCTTGCCAGGGCGAATCTCATGATTATTACACTGTAAGAACAAACAAACAATCACATCAACCACATTCACTCTGAGAGCGGACAGCCAAACCTCTAGCATGGGGAAATTTTGTTTGCGCACACAAGTGACTTGGCTGCTGAACAAAGGCGACTGTCTCGACTTGACTCTCGTTCCAACTTCAGCTTCCTGTTCTGCTGAATGGTTACAAACTCACCAGTTTCACCGCCTCCTGGGCTGCTTCTTTAGTACAGAACGTGACAAAGGCATAGCCCCTGTTCAGGCCGCTCAGTGGGTCCATCATTAGCCTGAGGTCCCAGATAGGCCCGGCCTTCTCAAAGAGAGGAACCAGCTCATCTTCGAACAAGTCACGGGGAATCTTCCCAACAAATATCTGGGAGAAAAACAAAGAATATTTACAGATGTACACAGCCCGACAGTCATTCAGTGTCTCTGATCAATATCAACTCGTGGCTCTTTATAGACGGGCTAAAATCTAAACAGTTTTTCTAGCTGTGAAATACTATTAGCAGAGAGCACTGGTCTAACACGGAAATCTACTGTTAACACAACATGACAAAGTGTACCTCTGTTCCAACTGTGGGTTGTGCGCCTGAGTACACAGACTCCGGTGGGGGGCCGCCATACTTTCGCTGGCCTGTTGTTACGTCAAGTGTGTAGTTGGTTCTGTCCAGGAGTTCTTTGATTTTAGCCTCGTCTGGTCCTTTAGTAGAATCTGAAACTTTAGTCCCTTGTTTCTCCCTCTGCCTGTACGTCTTCATTACCCCACAGAGAAAGGCACTTTTGTTCTGGAAGAGAGAACAACTGTGTTACAGACAGATTTACCTTCTACTGGGAGAAAGAAGAGAAACTGGATCATTGTCGAGATAGAAAACTCTTCTCCTATAAAACTTCTTCAGACTGGGAGTTGTCTTTTCATTCAGTGTTTGGGTACAAACATGCATTCATAGTGCTGTCTATAAAATCAATCTCTCCTACACCTTTTGCATTCAGGAAGCCCCATATCAGAACTGTACAGTCACTGTGGTCGTCCTGGTCGGGTCCACACCAAACATGCTGGACCCCATATGATCCAAACCAGTTTTGGTTTCATCTGACCAAAGACTGTACTGCCAACACTCATCAGGCTTCTTTTCATGTCCTTTGGCAAAGTTAAATCTGCAGTTTCAGTTTATGTTCAGTACCCTACTGTGGTCTCACAATCTGGTTTCTTACTTGTTAAGGCAGTTTCTCATCACATAGAGCCATGTTGCATTGGACACAGGCCAAAACTGAGAGAGCTGTGGTGTTCACATGTTATTTTCTAACCTTGTTTATGCAATTAGCCCTGATTGGAAATCACGGGTAGACTAGGACTGTATTTTCCTGTTTTTCATTACATATAACAACAAGCACACTTCAGTTTAATAATAATGTTGTTGTATGATAATACAATTTTAAATCCTTTAATATTCTAGTTATACTGTACAGGAGTGTCCGGTTTCAAAAAGACCTGCTCCACTTTCAGTTTTTAATAAAGACACGTTTATCTCTCAGAGTGTCAAACCACACCTAAAAGGCAGCGTGTTCAGAACTTACTTGCACGTGTGACAGATCACTCTCTTTGAACTGGACCAGAACTTGCAGGGCTCCCTCTTCATTGAATTCTTTCAAAGCTTCAATAGCCCTTTCGTCTAGGTCACTATGTGCTACCAGGCCTGAGGAATACAACACAAACAATCTGTAAATATGGTGTTTAAATAATGACATGATCATCTGAGCAGGTTAACCCTGAGAGACAGAGGATGTGTGATTCACGCAGCTATGAAGCAGTTGGACAATAGAGGCTTAGTAATAATTGATCTGTACCAGCAATAACAAAAGAAGATGATAGCTGAAGGGACAATGCCTTGATTGTGTCCATGTGTCATTATGTTCGTTAACCATGTACTGTCCCATACAGCTCCAGGTTTCAACACAGTCTCCCCCAAAACATGTAGCAGGTAAACGACGGATACTTTCAAAATTAACAACAACGGACGCTGTTACTCAAACATTAAACACAGACACAGAGATCCAGCAAAACCACAAACAAACTCACTTTTCTGTTCACAGTCATCTTAACCGTGCTCTGGATAACATCCTTGCAGCTCCTTCAGCTGCAGGCAGACAGCTGCTTTATTGTTTCTGCACATGCCACAGTACCAGCTGGCTTCAGTCTACCTTCCGTAAACCCTTTATGGCTACACCAATCCTTTTACCCATTGACAGCGCGACAATACTCAGTCAGAGGCCTGAAGCTAATTATTGATGTACAACAAAGAAGGTACTTTTGAGGGTGATATACAAAGATAACAGGAAATGTTTTACTGATTCAAAGAAATTTACATCTCATAGAAACTGTGATATAAAAAAAGGACACACGCTAAACCAGGGGATCATGGATTTCTCTTTTTCTACTCACTCTCTCCATCATCCTGCTGCTTAAATGATTAGTTTAACAACTTTTAATTAAACCCTCACTTACGCTTATTATCTGATTAAACTACAGAGGAGCTGATGAGTGACTGAGGTTTCATTTCACCAGTCACCACTGTTTTAAGCAATCACCATCAAAGGATAGGCCTGGTGATATTATAGAACTCTGTAACTGTCAACAAATCTCATGAGAAGACCAAAATTAGCGATGTGTTACTCTGTCTCTCAGCACTTTCTGACCTCCCTGCCATGTCTGTGGTAGCCTCAACCCTACTGCTCTCTACTAGAGACGAAACTTTACTCAGAAGTCACAAATATGTAGTTTCACTTTTAAAAACACCAGGTCAACAACTGGTCACTGCAGATAAATCAAGCTGTAGATACATACAGTACTCTCTTAAGATGTATTTTGCCGTAAAACAAAACCTCTGAGACCATACATTGCAAAGATAAACTGGAAAACACAACTCTGACAAGCTTTACAACACTTTCTATGCACACTTTTTTCTCAAGGCAGAAGAAAACAGCAGAGCACAACCCGAAATGAAACTTCTGCTTACCTGCTACGTAAAGTTCATCTAGCTTCTCAGCAACTTTCTGAGGTAAACCAGCTTCCAGTAAAGCCGGGAAATGTTCTGAGTGGGTCACCGCCGCTGTAGTGTCCATTGGTTCCTCCGTACCATTCCCATTTACGTGATCTGTGGCCATGTCTCCAGACATCTGCACAGGCGAGAGTAAGAGCAGAATTACCAACAACATCACAGTAATTCAAGGCTTGATCACCAGCTGAGCAACTGATGGCATTTGGGACTACATGATATAATTTATCACAAACATGTTGAAATCATTACACGGAAAACATCAGGCAAGTTAGCATTACTCCATAATATGAGGCTGCAACCAACAATTATTATCACTATAAAAAGTCTTAACATGTTGTTAAATGACTGATTGATTATATTCTATTGTTTGTTTGGTCTGACCAGCTGTCAAAATACAACATGTAGAGTTTACCATCAGCGACATTTGAGGGGAAACAGGCAGTATTTACATCGGAGACACTGTCACCAGAGATAATATGACATTGTTCAACTAATCACCAGCTCTATAGCACTGATCAAACGATACTGTACAGTGGGGGTCAGTAGGGGCCAAACTACAAGTCTTTCCCCTGGAGATCAATCTGCCCATGCTTTTGTTATAAACGAAACTGGAACTACAGAGTAGAAGTGCGGTTTGGCGCCATCGTTTAAGACTGGACAGCGTTTGCAAACAGTAACGTTGTCTGAGAGGCTCCTGTGGTCTCAAGTGTGAAACTGAAACAACATGTAGATGGCGCGTTTGGCCATGTTTATCGTCTGGTTCTCTACATTAGACATGATTGTGATTAACGCTTTCCGCCTACTGAAGTAAGTGGTAAAAACACTGATCTCCTGATGAGGCCAGCAGGTTTCCATACATATCCACCACGCCTCTGTTAGCAAATGTCAGCTAGCGTCCCTGGTTCGGTAGACCACAGGCCTCGGTCCTCACCACACGCGTGGAGCTGCAAACTGAATAAGGCTAACATCTCTACAACAAATCTCAGAACAAAATCGCTTCGAATAATCGGACAACCCCACGTTTAGTGCACATTAGACATTAGCAGGACATCTATTTAACAGGCAGTCAGCCAGAGCGGGCCTGTTTTTCAAAATGCCGGCTAGCCGTGCAGGCGAGCCGCTGTGTTGCTAACACTGGCCGGTCGTGCAACGCATCCAGCATTAGTCTGCAAGGGGAACAAGCTCGACCACATATCGCAACATGTTTTCGTAATGTTCCGGTCATATCGATGTGTACATACCGTGCGAATCTAAACTCGGGTGCACGGTGCTGATCCGCCGTGTTGAAGGTGCTTCAAATAAAGGAAAATATTCACGCCGGTGCTTTTGAGGTTGGTTTCTTTACTCCCGGTGAAACAAAATGGCGGCTACGTAACGTCGCGATCTCTGCTTCTCGCCCGCATATAAGGGGCTTCCCACGCTGCTGCTCACGGGCTGTTCAGTCTGACATCCGGCGCCGCCACACTGACCTAGTGACTGTTATTTTACAGCTTTTTTATCGCTGGCATTGATTAACTTACACTTTCCCACGCTCGTAAACCTGCACATATCTCACCCCACAACCCTAAGTACTTCATATTTTAGCCTGAGATAGCTTTAGGATCGCTTTATCCTAGTATCCTAAGGTTTGCGAATGTTTTCACCCACGCAGTCTCTTGTCTTCACTTCCAGCAAAACTGACGTTTCATTGACAAATTCCTTTAAACCTATTGCCTGCTGCTACTTTGTGTTGTAGCATCGATGGTATATCGGTGTAAATTAATCAGTACACTATTTTTTCAGTTAAGATTTTGTTTTCGCTCGAGTCACGTCCTTTATTTTGAAAACCCAAAACGGAAAAGACAAATAGCGATAGACATTTCATTAGGATTGTGTTTGATTTGATACATGGATGTAAATAATTAAAGGTCATACCACATATTACACATGGATGAATGATCTAAATAATAATTCTTAGAATTAACTCATTTTCAACAATTGTGTTTTTTTTAAATTTTATTTGTTTATTTGTTTGATTTTACAATGTTAATTATAGTGCCATATTAATTCTGGGAAATTATGTTCAAGCCTGTACTTCGGTTCTTACATATATACGTAGCACTCATGACTGGCCCTTATGAATCTGGTGCTTGTCATTTTATGGTATTTTTATTGTGACATTGTAATGTATTTGTGTTGTCATGCATTGACTGTGTCGTGCGCTGTTTTGTGTGCGTTTTCTTGTACGGTTTTGTTTTAGTCGATTAGCTGATTGGCAGAAAATTTAACAGGATAATTGTTACGCGAAATTTTCGAGCAAACTATTCAAACATTCTCCGGTGACAGTTTTCCTTTCTGTGTTTTACAGAATATCATTGTAAATGATAAAGAATTGTACATGCATTTTATTTTTATTTCTTATTTTGTGTGTTTTTACCCCGGAATATACGTCATACAATAGGGGCGTGGCTTACAGACACACCGCGTTGCTATTGGCTGAGCGCGAAATTTCAAAAGTTGTAGGAACAACAGCAGCAGCTCGTCGGAGAGAAACAAATCTAAGGATAAGAGATCTGCTGAAATTTGTAAAATTAACCAAACTCCCAATCAAACAGATGAACAGGAGTTAACTCGCTGTTTGTGATTACAAAGGAGTTTTTTTTTTTTAACTCAAAGCGAAATGGATGTCGCCTCATATTTACAGTAAGTCAACGCTGATCATTAACGTTACCCAGTGTTAGCTTATCGTTAGCGGTTAGCTTCAGCGGTGTCAATGTACCGCTGTTTTGTAACGTAATTTTTAAAAGATAAAGCTGTTAGACGTGATGCTACCTTCCCTAAATTTACACACGTTTACTTTGGCAGGTGTTTTGAAAGCAGTTTGAGCTCCTACACGGGAGACGACCCTCTGGATCCATGGGACAAGTGAGTAGCGTTATTTTTTGACTGTTGGTGTTGGTTGACATGTTTTCAGAAACGGTCTCTTGATGTTACTGCAACGTACTGCATGTGCATGACTGACAGCTTAGAGAGGACCGAGTGAAGACTCTGTCGTGTATTTGGCAGGTTTGTGGAGTATCTGGAGCAAAGATTACCTGCAGACAGCAGCAGCGGGATGTCAGTGGTGTTCGACAGTCTCGTGCAGAGATTTTTGAACGTCGAGCGATACGCAAATGACATCAGATATGTGAACTACTGCATCAAATGTGTAAGTCTGATTAAAATATCACAGTCAGGCATGAATCACACAACCACAGCTGGTTTGTTGTTCATACTGCTAAAACCTTACACAAGCATTTCTTCTTTTAAACCTGTCTCACAGGCGAGTTATTACTCCGACCCCATAGCGATGTACAGTCACGTCTTCAGTCGGGGTATCGGCACCAGGACTGCTGCGCTTTATGTGGCCTGGGCACAGCAGTTTGAACAGAGAGGCATGAATGAACAGGCTGACGCCGTGTACCAGAAAGCCGTGGAGAACCAAGCCCAGCCAACAGACACTGTTCTCCATGAATACAGGTAACAGCACAGACAGAGATACAGCTTGAGGCCCAGGTGTGGGTGATTTGTTTTCAGATCACTTACCAGGAGCACAGCCATTAATACAACCACACTGTTAGTGTTTAATCACGGTTTATCTGGACTACTAATTCAGAGGATATCCTGTTTTGTGCAGCCACACCTTACTGTCTTATCTCACACTTACTGCTGACTAGGTGTTAGATAGTTTGAGTGTGGACTAAATGCTGTAGAATAACATCTCACCAGCATGCACAATTGTAACTTTGATGTGCTAAAAAAATAAATAAATAAAAATGAAAATTGTTCTGCAGGCAGTTTCAAACAAGAACCAGAAGCCAGGCACCAGGATCAGGTGAGAGTGTGTTTACTCTAAGAATATTTAATTTGCTTCTTTAAAATGTTCAGTATAGCTAACTCTGATTGTTTTTGTAAAGCAGGAGGTCGAAATCCGTTGCAGAACTCCCATTTAACCAATCAGATGTCATCCCACAGAGAGCCAGTCAGTCAGAGCAAGGTGTGTGTGTGTGTGTGTGTGTGTGTGTCCAAAACAATTGTTTAGACTCTCAGTTTTGGCTTTTCAAACCCACTGATACTCTTGGTCTTCTGTTACAGGCCTCTGTGGATTGTCTGTCCAAACCACCTGCAGTTCAAACAGCCATAATGTAAGTAAACACCAGTGTTGTTTCAAGTTTGTTTCCTGTCAGATGGGTTTAAGCACTTGGTAGTTTTTGGCAGGACTTCTCTACTTTTCTCTTTAAAATGAAAAGTCTGTCTATATTATATTATCTCCTCTGTCGTCTCCTTCACAGAGTGTCCCGCTCTGAGACTTCAGGGGCGATTCGCTCTGGTCAAAGCTCCAGCGTCCAGACTGTGTCGGAGTACATGACGGACGAACTCGCTTGTGAAGGATCGGAGTACTGCTTTGAGGAGGTCAGAGCAGAGAAATACTTCCGTAAGCTCCGGGAGACGCAGGAAAAGATGGACAGTGAAAACCGTAAGTCAGCTGTTTATAATGTGAGATAATTAATGCTCAAAACAAATCCCAAATATGTGTATTATTTAGTGTGTTGTTAACTTTTAACATCTGTTTTCTTTTAAAGTGGAGAAGTTACTGAGGGAGCAGGAGGAGGGCATCCAGCGCATTAAATCCATGTTGGAGGAAGCGCACCACAGTCTGGAAGCTCGTGGAGGTTTAACCAGCCAACCAGCATCACAGAGAGTGAGACTGAAGATTCAATCACAATACACTTAATGATATGCTGTGTGTCACTACTGTCAGGGTATACACCAAACACCAACCAACTTCATCTCAAAGGATAACTGATATTTTTTAAGCTGGGCTTTAGTTTGGCTTCTAACGTTATAAAAGCAACACAATGCATCTTTGTTCAGTTTCAGTTGTTTAACGATGTGAAAGCAGGAGAACTTGAATGAAACCTTTATTTTCTTTGTTCCAGCTGCCTGTTGTAGAAACAGCCGCCAGTCTGAACCCTGATCCTACCCAGCAGCCCTTTGGGCGCCCTCGGCCCTCAAACCGTCTGAGCAGCAGACGCTCTCTTGGCTTGAGATTACACACTGAGCCAGCGTTCATCCAAGAGGCCACGGCCATCCCTGAACCTCCTCCTCCTCCTCCGCAGAACCACACCAGGCCTGATGACAGGAACACTCTGAGCTCAGAGGTATCCCATCATCCCTCTGTCCTGGCTGACAGAAGCAGTCATTTACCAATCTCAGCACCGACCCCAGTGTCCGCAGACCCGGCGTCTCTCGTCCAGGCGGTTCAGTCTCGGTCAGTTCAGCAGCCTGTGAGCTTCGAGCAGATGAACCTGTCATCGCTCCACAGACCCGCCTGTGCCTCTGCTGTCAACATGGATGTTTTCTGTCAGGACGCTCTTCAGCCCAGCAGCTGGGACAGCGGTCGACCCCAGGAGCACAGCACCACACATCAGTGAGTAGCTCCTTAATGTGGCCACATTGTTTCCCAGCTTGTACAAACTTTAGTTGTGTTATTTTTCATGTGTTTGTGAGGCTCAGATGTATTCATTATTTTACAGCTGTTTGCTTTGTAATAACTGTGTCTGTTTCCTCAGAGATGTCAGTCAGTTAGCAGAACCTGAGGAGAAACTCAATGGTAAGTAAGCTAGTTGTTCACAAGTAAGCCTTCGAATCGTAGCTGCTTGTGTGTGCGTCACACCCTCTCTTTGTGTGTCTCTCTTAGTGTCACAGGGGGGCACAGTTAACCTGTCTCACATCACTCCTAACAATTCACTGGGCTATGTTCAGGCCACACCATCAAGGGTGCTACCATCACCCACGGTCAACACACGGGAAGCACTGGGTGAGCACAACGCCCTCCTCGCTTTTGATGAACAGAGGTTAAATATCTGATTAAGATGAGAAAAATAATCTAATGGACAAATAAAGAGAAAAACATGTATCGTAACACTGAGACATCAGTGTTCAGTCCTGTTTATAGTGGAAATGCACCAAACTCTGCTGCACTTTAAACTTTGTGTGTCAGTGAAAAACATTGACTCTGGTTTTGTGTCATCCAGACGTTATCATGGACATGTTCCAGGCTCCGACCCTCTTAGAGGATCCGTTCAGCAGCACGTCAGCGCTCCACACTGCTGAGAGGGAGTTTGATGCTGGATACCAGAGAAATGGTAAACATTTATTACATCTAATGTGACCTGCTCACACTGGTCACCAGAGCCTAAAATGAACTTTGTGACTCATTGATGAAACTGTTTAAGTTCCAAACTGAGGCAGAATAAAACTAACTGCACATTAAAGCCTGAGGTCTCTGTTTAAGTTGTGCTGCTTTATTCTGACAATGAACATCATTTTTCTGTCTGTCAATGATCTGCAGGAGGCGCCTCCTCCTTCACAAATCCTCCAACAACAGCTCCGTTCACCATCTTCCAGGACAACAATGACAAAGAAAACGGCAGGTAAATATAATTCCAGGACACAACACACTATATGAACCTTATTACTATAAACTAAAGCTTTTCTAACTTGTCCCTGTCTTCCTGTTCAGTGCTGCTGCTCCCACTGCAGTGGAGAAGTCTAAACCAATCAGAGCTCTGGTTGAAATCCCAGTGTCTAAGCCCGACAAACCTAATGTGAGTGTTGACAAATCGGACTTGTTTAGTGTTTGGTTGACGTGTGAAGAGAGATTGTTATATTCTCTCTGTGTTCACTGATCAGGAAACTCCTCCGGATCTGATGCCCGATGAGAGCACCATGTGGGGAGCTCGCTACAACTCCCTCAACTCTCTGGCTGCTTGTCCCAACAGCACCACAGACTTCGCCATGTTGGCCCAGTTTGTCTCCACCCCGTTCACACACAAAACTCCTTTCAACGGAAACTTTTACCAGGACCCAGGTACCTGGACCTAAAACGACTCAGCTCTCACAACAGACTATTAACACAGACGTCCTTCTCTACCTGGATGATCTATTCACAGTCATTTATTTCTCCTCCCTCCAGAGAACAACTGCGATGGCGGTGATGCTGATGACGATGCTTTTATCAGACGTCAGCCCAAAAAACTCAGGTAACCAAATCTGTCCCGGCTCGGCTCTCAGGGAGCCAGGGTCCGCTGTCCTTAAAACAACTTTAAATGTGATTGTGCAGGTGGTGATGGTGAACATAATTATTAGTTGCAGTCTTGCATGATATAAAGGCCATGCAAAGTGTAGAGTACGATGCTATAAACTCATAAAAGCCCCTCTGCCTCTCTGCTCCTCCCTCAGCCCCATCATTGAGCAGAGTCCGTCAGAGGAGAAGCTCTCTGAAACAGCCGTCAGTCAGCTCGTTCCTTCCTCTGCGAGACAAGGCACCATCGTGGGTGAAGGGCTCGCCGCTGGTCAGCACTGCCTGACCACCTCCTCCATCACCATGATGCAGCCCCCTCCTCCGGCCGTGCTCTCCTTCAGAGACCAGACGCTCTGTCCGACTGACTCCTCCGTCCACAGGAGCGCAGGCCCTGGCTGGGAGGTGTACACGAGCCCGGAGCAGCCGCCCAGACAAGCCTCTCTGATCTCACACAGACCTGAGAGTTCAGTCAGACCCAGAAGTGAAACCTTTAAAATCATGGAAGATGTAGACAGACCTGCCAGGCCAGAACCAGCCCAGAACCCAGCCTCTGATGTTCCCATGAGTCCAGAGTGCGCTCTCAGATCAGACTGGCTGGATATCAAAAGCCCCGAGGTCAGAGCCGAGCCAGATCTGGACGCCTTCCTGAGTCTTCCCAACAAGACCCTGGATGTTCCCATGAGTCCAGACTGCGCTCTCAAACCGAACTGGCTCGCCATCAGAAGCCCTGAGGTCTCAGTGGAGCCAGATCTGGACGCCTTCCTGAGTCCCTGTCGACCCAGGACCGCGAACGCCGTTGCCAACAAGACCCTGGACGTTCCCATGAGTCCAGATCAGCCACAGCTCTGTGCTGATGTGCCCATGAGCCCGATGCAGCTGCCGCAGTTCAGCGCCAGGGATGAACCCATGATGAGTCCAGACAGAGGGCCGACGTCCAGCGCTGACATGTCCATGAACACAACAACAGCGAGGACAGGAGCGGTCCAGCTGGTGTCAGATCCCTGGGATAACGAACTGATCTCTGATCTGCTGTCAGCACTCACCCCGCCTCTCACCTCTCACCCCCGCTGCATCACCTGGCAGTGCAACGTACCCAGCATCACCCCAAAGATGACCATCAGCATGGGTGAGGGAAAAGAGCAACATAAGTATTAAAGGAAAAGTTTGATGCGACTCTCCTGCCTGCTCAGTAGTTCTGGATCTACAGCCAGCAGGACGTTAGTCCAGCAGAGGGCAACCGTTCGTCTGGCTCTGTTAAACATTTAAAAATACACCCACCAACGTCTGTCAGTCTGTCAGTCTCACTGATTAACATGTTGTACCACACCTGTATCATCTGTACACAGAGTATATAGTGTAACTAACCAAATCTGAGCCAAACTTATTATCAAGCCAAAGGTTTTCAGAGTCACTGAACATCAAGCTGAAGTGACAAAGTGAAGTCACCACATCATGTGTTAAACTGAGTGTGTTTGGCCTGTGACAGGAAAGGCGTCGCTGCGAGTCGACAGCGTCCTCGGTAAAGGAGCTTTTGCAACAGTCTACCAGGCTACTGACCCCATGACCTCTGAGAGGATGGTTTTAAAGGTGAGCTGGGAGACAGCAGCCGGTAACAGAAGTAAAGTGTCTGGTTCCAACATGTTCACTGATTCTTGCTGTTTCTTCCCTGTGGTTTCACATGAACTCAGGTTCAGAAACCAGCCTGTCCCTGGGAGTTTTACATCAACACTCAGCTGGACGCTCGGCTGCAGCCCAGCGTCCGTCACCTCTACAGCAGCATCCGCTCAGCTCACCTCTTCCACAACGGCAGCGTGATGCTCGGGGAGCTTCACGGCCACGGCACTCTGCTGGTGCGTTCACATCCCTGCTTCATCAGCTGAACACAAACACTGTCTTATCTCTCATGTCCTGAAACTGTGACTCTTCTTTCAGAACGCAGTGAACATGTATAAAACCCTGAGCGATAAGGTGATGCCTCAGCCTCTGGTCATGTACTTCACCATCTGTATCCTGCACATGGTGGAGCAGCTGCACAACATCCACATCATCCACGCCGACATCAAACCTGACAACTTCCTGCTCGGAGAGAGGTAACCGTTAATAACAATACACATTTATTACCTTTCTACGACTTACGTGTCACTGTGAAAGTCCACATTTAACTCCAGATGTTACAGCCTGAACAAATTCGATTTGATTAACTTGTTTTAAAGACGTCACTGTTTCCATGTTGCAGGTTCTTGGAGAACAAGTGTTTTGATTCGGAGAACGTGGACCACGGCCTCGTCCTCATCGACCTGGGACAGAGCATCGACATGGAGCTCTTCCCAGGAGGCACTGCTTTCACCGCCAAGTGTTTGACGTCAGGCTTCCAGTGTACAGAGATGCTCAGTGGGAAACCCTGGAACTATCAGGTACAGGTGGACAAGAGGTGTTGTTGCAGCTGATGTAGAAGACGGGAAACATGTTAAATATGTGTCTTTTCCTCGTGTGTTTTCAGACGGACTACTTTGGAATAGCAGGGACTGTGTACTGTATGCTGTTTGGGACGTACATGCAAGTCACAAATGAAGGTGGTGTGTGGAAGACAAACGCTGTGTTTAGAAGGTAACTCCTCCCATGATGAACTGTTAGCCAGTGTTAGCTTACTGCAGATACAGCTCATCAGATGATTAGCAACAAGAAATGAAAGATATGTTAGAGACTCTGTCTGTCTCTCCCACCTCTGTCCCACAGGAACCCCCACAGCGACTTGTGGCTGGAGTTCTTCCACACGCTGCTGAACGTGCCGGACTGCGGCTCGCTGCCGAGCCTGCGGAGCCTCCGCTGCAAACTGACGTCTGTCCTGCAGCAGAACTACAGCGGCAAACTGCCTTCACTCAAGAGCCGCCTGGTGGTTCTGCTGCTGGAGAGCCGCAGGAGATGACGTCTCCCCCTGTCCTTCACTCCTTCTCTCTTTTTTATTTCCCCCTCATTCCTCCTCTTCTTCTACAAACCAGGAACAAACACCTGAAACTTTGAAACTGGTTCACACTGATGCACAGGAGTCAGTCAAATTTTAAAACAAAAGTTTTAAAGGTGAAAAGTCACTGGAGGAGGATTTGAGCGACTGATTTAGTTTTCACTGAATTTGTACATATAAAAAATGTAATTATTGTCTAATTGATATCTGGGACTTCTGGGAGTGATCTTCATTTTTCTAAAAGAATAAAGGTTGCATTGAAGTGCAGTAGATTATCTTCTTGTTTTGCTCTGTAGCTGAAGGATTTATGAAGCACAGATATGATTCTATAACTGTTCTCTTCAACTGAAGAAGTTTTATAATAATATATATATACATATATATGTACATATATATATTATTATAAACTGAGTTAATTTGGCTACAGATGTTTCTTATTGATGGTTGTGGCCAGAGGCATCCAAAACTATAAATGTTTAGCCCTCTCCTCCTTTTTTTTTCTCCATATTTAAGAATCATTTTGTTTTTAAGACTGATTTTTTATTTTTATCTTTTTACACTTTCCATAAAAAAATTAAACAGATTATTTTGCCATTTTCTTGTTTTTCCACAAACAAAAAAAGTCATGACAATAACTAGACCATGAAATAAAAAGCACACAGCAGCTGCAGTGTATGAACACACAGTGTGTTTATCTTTAACACATACAGGACTCCATGTGTGTGTGATATGTGTGGTTGCTGTGAGGGTGTGAGCGAGACGAGTGAAGAGTTTAAACCCTGATCCAGGATCAGGGTGTGTTAATGTCAGTCTGCAGCTTCACCTCTCCTCCTCCAGTCTGTCGCTGTGACCTGTTCAGACCTGCAGCTTCAGCCTTCGCTGCATTTCTCTGCCTCCAGCCCCCCCACCCCCCAACAAACAAACAGGAAGATGTTTACATTTGACTTTTTATCAGAATGATCTTCTCAGACATTTGTCATTACTGTTCTGCCAGACTTCCTTTAACTTTTAGTGGTTTTATTTCACATCACTTTCTAAAGAAGCAGAACTGATTGAGTGTGTTGTGATTTTCTGCTGATTATTTCCTCCACGCTCTGCAGAGCAGGAGAAATGTCTGAGCTGCTGGTGGCAGCAGGTTCAGGGGAATTCAGCTCCGACTTTATCAGTCCTGTTTGCTGCTCAGCTGGATTTCTGTCTGTGCTGTGGGTGTTTCTTTCACAAGAGATCAAACTGCACCTGAGGGCAGTAGGCTGGGGTAAAAAAAAATCCTGCTGTGTTCATGGTCTGTCCGAAATATCTAAACCCACAAAATGTCAGCAAAACCTGAGCTGCAGAGAAGAGGTGTCAAACTCCAAGGAAGTAAAAATCCATCAAGAGGAGTGTGTTAAAGTGTTAAAAGGTTCATTTGACCTCAGTTACAGAGGGATAGTTACATTCCCTCTGACTGCTGATGTTTGGAAACTCAAGCACAGAATGTGTTTCATACATTAACAGGGTCCTTTTCATGCTATAATGACATACCTTCATGCTAAATTCATCAATTTTAATGTGAAGTCAAGATATCATTTTATCTTGTTAGAATTCAACTTTCTTTACCTTCTTTAAAACGTTTCATGTTATAAGGACCTACTAAGATCTTCATTGTGAGAACTGAGTACTTTTTTTTTTTCATGAGTGACACACGATCTTACGAGCAGCACTTGAAGGCAGCACAGAGCAGGAGAAGTGAGTGAGTGGAGGGACCTGAGTGAGATCCAGGAGCCATGGCGGACAGAGGGCTGTCAGACGAGGCCGTGTCTGATGCCTGCAAAGAGGGAGCTCCCATCACCAAGGTGACTGTTGACTTCATCTTTACTGGATGTGATTTATTTGATCAGATGTGTTTTAAATGTAACGGCTGCAGCTGAAGACTCAGACTGTGGAGGCTGTAATGTAGTCAAACCTGTTGGCTGTGACTTCAGACGTGCAGATACCTGTGAGCCACATTCACTCAGACATATACTTAAATGTAGAGCTGTGGAAGCCTCCACTCTGAGTCTGAGCAGTATTTATACTCACACAGTCACAGCTATAATGTACAGTTTAAAGCCACTTTTTTCTGTCATGTGTTGTTGCTGTTTGCTCCTAAAAACATGGCTGAGTGTTGAATGTTTCTGTTGTCTTGGTGACTCTGGTCTCTGCAGGACTACATGATGCAACAGACGATGCTGAGGGTCAAAGATCCGGCCAGATCTCTGGACTTCTACACTCGAATCCTGGGCATGACGTAAGGCCTCAGTCTGAACCACTCAGACGATCCAGTGTTAAAGGATCAGTTCTCCTCAGTTACACCCTTTTGTCCCTCCTCACTCTGGTGGTATCCGCCCACAGATAGTTTTGGTTTTCTGTGCTCAGGTTTTGAGTTTTCTGTCCCTGTGATTTCAAAGACAGTGGATGGAACTTCCTTTGTTGCCCTCAGAGCTTTGAAGAAAGACGTTTTAAAAACTGTTCAGCAGCAGTTTGTCTTTTCAGAAACTGTGTCCCTGTGACTCTGGATGAACCTCAGACCTCACAGGGACCAGATGGGAGTCAGACATGTTAATTCCCTCTAACCCACTGACCTCTGCTGTTTTCCAGGTTGTTGCAGAAAATTGACTTCCCTTCGATGCGTTTCACCCTCTACTTCCTGGGTTACGAGGACAAGATGGACATCCCAGCCGACGTCAAAGAGAGGACGGCGTGGACTTTCTCTCGACGAGCCACCATAGAGCTCACACAGTACGTATGACGACCACTGTACACCATCAGTTTGTTATCATTTCATTTCTAATAAATGTCTGAGTGTGGTGATGGACGTTATCTCTCTGTCAGCAACTGGGGCTCAGAGTCAGATGAAAATCTGTCGTATCACAACGGAAACAACCAACCACAAGGATTTGGTGAGAAGTTACTATTTCACTTCTCTCTGATGATGTTGAAGTTTTTTATTGTTGCTCTCTCTAATGAACAGATGACGTCTGTTGTCTTGTTGCAGGTCATATTGGCATTGCTGTTCCTGATATTAATGCTGCCTGTAAATTATTTGAGGAGCGAGGAGTGACGTTTGTCAAGAAACCAAACTCAGGTGAGCTACTGTGTGACAGAGGTGGAGGAAGTAATCAGTAAAAGTACCACACAGTAACACGAGGAAAACTGAAAACAGACACACAAACAAACAAACACAACCCTGTCTTCAGAACATCAACCTGCCTTTGGCTGATTTAAGTTTCCACCAGGAGGTGGCGCTCTGAGCTCACTGGACATCAGCAGGTTGAATCTGTTCACGCGTATGAACCATGGTAACAGAGTTGACACAGTCACAGTGACAGATGATCCTCTCAGATAAACTCTGAGTTTCAGGGTTCAGACCTCAGGTTCGGTTTAGTCTCCAGTGAATAAGTGTTGGTGTGTTTTTCCTCCTCACAGGTAAAATGAAGGACCTGGCCTTCATTCAGGACCCGGACGGCTACTGGATTGAGATTTTAAGTCCGATCAAGATGTTCTCCATCATGTCACCTTTAAGAGGAGACTCACTGTCAGACACATGATGTCCACATTATCCTGCTTCTGTGTTATGTTGCTCAGAGACTCATCAGGTCTCAGAGATTGAAGACCTGTGCACAGGCTGCTTCTTTTCTATAAAAATCTAATGAGAAAGAAACTGTCTTGACTGTCTGTTGCAGTGTTGGAGAGAGAGACTCTGGTTAAATCACAAACGATCCACCTGCAGATACTTTACGAGTCAGTTCCCCATCAGCCTCACTGTCACTGTGCTATTCTGCCTCTGGTCCAAAATAAAGTCAGCTGTGACTGATTCTCCAGCTGCAGCATGAACGTACGTTAGAGCTGATACATTTTTCTAATTATTCAGTGTTTTAACTGGAGCTCATGGTCCATGTGTTTGGTTTATACAAACAGCCTGTGTACTGATGGTGCATTAACAGTGTGGTATTGTGTGAAACAGCCGGTGGTCAAACAGAAACACAGTGGAGGTCTTGTTGCTTTATCCGGTTCCTGTCTCTCTGTCTGTGTGTGAAGCTCTGAGCGGCTCATGTCACCCACTTTACCACCGGTCACTTCAAAGCCCTGTCCGGCGTGAGAACCGTGTCACTGACCGGGGGCGGATTTACGGCCTACGGGGGCTGTTCCCAGACCTGATCCCAGAACCTGTTCCCAGACCTGTCAGCCTTTAATCCTCCATTCAGCTGGAAGTGAGTCGGTTTTCTTCTCTGGGAGGATTTACCGGGTGCAACAGTGATTTCAGCGTGTAAATCAACTGAAAGATGAAGGAGAGAGCAGAGAGGGAGTGGAGTCGTGTGTGTGTGTGTGTGTGTTGGGAATGTGGTCTGGTTACTCTGATATTTAGTTTTCTCACGTTGAGAAACATCATGTTCTGGTGCTTTCAGTCAGATAACATGATCTTCCTCGGCAGATGGAGTTTGTCCAGTTGTCATTTTCGACAGGTAAAAAGAAAAGTTGAATATGTACGTTTCCATAACAACTGTTTAATCCCACACTGTGCACAGATATAAAAGTGATATTGACCTTCTCATCTAACTCTGCAAGAAAGCAAATAACTTTATTTCCCAAAATGTTGCACTGCTCCTTTAAGGAGATAAAACTGACAAACACACGGTTCTGTACGGAGCCCCGGAGGGAAGGAGGGAAAAAAATCCTGAAGGGTGGAAAAAAAAGATTTGTGAGATCGCTAAAGTTTTTCGGGATCTTGTAAAAATTTCAACCTTCAGATTTTTTCCCTTCATGTTCCCTCCTGGGCTCTGACGTTATCGCTCTGTCATCATTTACATTTTAGGCACTGAAACACAAATTACAAGAAACATCATCACAACAGCACTTTTCATTACAGCAGCAATGTTGTTACTTCATCTTTATTTGTAGAAAGGCACGCAGGGAGTCACAGATTCACGGAGGGAAATTCAGTGACAGTTCACATGTAAAACCACAGGTAGGAGAAATCAAGTGGATCAAATATGGAGGAAGTTCAGTCTAAAGATATCAGAATCACTGTCACTCTTATATATTATGTTAATCCTCCTCCTGTTCGTCAGTGGATCTCAGAGCCTTTGGTTCAACAGTTTTTGTCACATGGTTGGTTTTTAAAGAAGCTTTTAAAGGATAAAGCTGGTGTTATTCTACATTTTCCTTTTTGTCTCAGTAATTTCCCAACACAGCTGGATGCTGTAGTTTTTATCAAACAGGAGGGGACTACTTTCAGTGGCGGATTGATCCACAGTTGGTGTTCTAGCGGGTGTGTGTGTGTTCATGGTGATGAGACATTCAGTGTGTAGAATATCAGCAGACTTATCAAAGTTAAACTATAATAAATATGGCGTTTGG
Organism: Lates japonicus; assembly: GCA_033238685.1. Lineage (NCBI taxonomy): Eukaryota > Metazoa > Chordata > Actinopteri > Centropomidae > Lates > Lates japonicus. Next base: position 1,143,729 of record BRZM01000028.1, on the reverse strand, counting down.
CGTTTTTACTCATTTTGTCCAAGTGAAGGTGAAAATTTTAAATGGGAACAAAACGAAAACAGTTGTTAAAACATGTTAAAACAGGTCAGTAAATCTGAATAAAAAGAGAAAGACGACAAAATAAACCACACATTCCTTCAGAACAACCCGTCACGTTTTAAAAGCAGCAGGTGAAAACAGTCAGAGGTTAACAGGTTATCTGAACGAGTCGCTCGCGTTGAGAGTTAAAACCAGTCAGTAAAACTTGTAAGTATTTTTGTTCGCTGGAGATAAAAGTGTTTTCCAGGCTGTTAAAGCTGTCAGTGGGTCAGAGGTTAGTCAGCAGCCTCGTCAGTCAGAAAGCTCCGACCTCGGTTCCCCACGGTCTGTAGGGTTTACTGCTGCTGCCGTGAAGAGTCTGGGAGGAAGAGGAGGAGGAGGAGGAGGAGGAGGAGATGGGTGGGCTGGTGGTGGTGGTGGAGGTGAAGGAGGGAGGGGGACGGGGAAACCTCCATGGAGGGTGATGGGAAACGAAGCCGAGAGGGAGAGGGAGGTGGAGAGAGGGGTGGGGGCGCAGGGGAGCACGAGAGACGAAGAAGAGGAGGAGGAGGAGGAAGGAGAAGAGGAGGAGGTGGAGTCTGCGTGGGAGGAGTAAGAGGAGGCCATGCTGCGCTGCGATAGCTCGGCCAGCCTTTGGGGGGCTCCACCTCCTCCAGCATCTGGAGAAACAGGAAGCCCACTCAGTCCGTACGGCGTGGCAGTGGCGGCGGCTGGTAGATGTCGAAACGCGGCGGCGGTGGCGACTGCGGCGGCTGCAGCAGCCCAGTGGTGAGGGTGGAAGGGGTGAGGTAAAGGGTGAGGCTGCTGGTGGTGGTGGTGGTGATGAGGAGAATGGGAGGCGGCCGTCAGGGCGGCGGCATCGCGTTGCGAGGCGCAGGAGGTGAGGTGGGAGAGGAGGCGGGAGCGCAGGGGGTCGCTGGAGTCCAGGCCGTCCACGGCACTCAGGTAGCGGGAAACCTCGGTCACACACTCCCTGAAACCCAGAGACAGGAAGTCCAGGGCCAGAGCGTGGGCGTCAAAGTAACCTACAGAGAAAACACATGTTCACTCTAACGTCAGCTACGTTAAAAAACTCACATACAGCACCTTTAAGTAGAAACAGGTAAGCCTGTCAATCAAGACCGAACATCACTGGAAAGGTACAGAATAGTTTAATGGATGCCATAAGATTTTACAGGTGCACATAATAAAGTGGTGGAAGTATCCTGCACAACGCACATATCATGTGTGTGTGTGATGATTATCATTCTTCTTCTTTAGTTAAATGAACAGTTTGTTGTTTCCTTCTCTCAGCGTTTCTTTTCAGCCTGCGATGGAGAACACAAACATTTAAAGCGACAGTAGGCTCTGATCATCGTTCACCTGTGTCTTTAACATTAGTGTAACTGTGTGTGTCTGTGTGTTGAGTCACTGAGTGTTAACATGTTATAGATGTTTTCTGAATGTGTGACCCTGACAGACGCTCAGCTGACTGTCTGCTGCTGCTGAACCCAAACAAAGCTGCAGAGAGACGGACTGTGAACGCCTCCTCCCCCTCTCCTCTCCTCCTCCTCCTCCCCTCTCCTCTCTCTCCTCCTCCTCCTCTCCTCTCCTCCTCCTCCTCCTCCTCCCCTCCCCTCTCCTCTCCTCTCCTCCTCCCTCCTCTCTCCTCCTCCTCCTCCCTCCCTCTCCTCTCCTCCTCCTCCTCTCCTCCTCCTCCTCCTCCTCCTCCCTCTCCTCCACTCTCCTCCTCCTCCTCTCCCTCCTCCTCCTCCTCTCTCTCCTCCTCCTCCCCTCCTCTCTCCTCTCATCTCCTCCTCTCACTCTCCTCCTCCACTCCTCCTCCCCTCTCTCTCTCCTCTCCTCCTCCTCTCACTCCTCCTCATCCCTCCTCCTCTCATCTCACTCTCACTCATCATCACTCTCCTCCTCATCATCATCCCTCACCTCTCCTCTCACTCTCCCATCATCACTCATCACTCATCTCCTCATCATCTCATCTCACTCACATCACTCTCCATCTCCTCCACACTCATCATCCATCATCACTCCCCTCATCTCCACTCCTCCATCATCATCATCATCTCCTCATCATCCTCCCCTCCTCATCTCCTCTCCCTCTCTCTCCTCCTCCCCCTCTCCTCTCCTCCTCCTCCCTCCTCCTCCTCCCCCTCCTCCTCCCCCCTCCTCCCCTCTCTCTCCTCCCCCTCCTCCTCCTCCTCCCCCTCCTCCTCCTCCCCTCCCCTCCTCCTCCCCCTCCCCTCCCCCTCTCCCTCTCCTCCTCCTCCCTCCTCCTCCTCCTCCCCTCTCCTCTCCTCCTCCTCCCCTCCTCCCCTCTCCTCCTCCTCCTCCTCCTCCCCTCCTCCCCCTCTCTCCTCTCTCCTCCTCCCCTCCTCCTCCCTCCTCCCCCTCTCCTCCCCCTCCTCCTCCCCCTCCTCCCCCTCCTCTCTCCTCCCCTCCCCCTCCCCCTCCTCTCCTCCTCCTCCTCCTCCTCCTCCTCCCCTCTCCTCCCCCTCCTCCTCCTCCTCCTCCCCTCTCTCTCCTCCTCCTCCTCTCCCCCTCCTCCCCTCCTCACCCTCGCCTGCTTTATGAAAACAAACAGTGCTGCTCAGGGTCAAGTGGAGCTTTTATTCCTGCTGTGCTTTCCCATGGACTCACCACCTCCCTCTGACACTGTCTGTCTGAGTGACTGACATGTTCACGTTGCACTCGAACGCATCATAACAACGACAATCAGCTGAGACCAACATGTTCGTTCTGTGTCTGAGTGACAGGAATTAACTATAAAGAACTATTTTCATGCCACTGTTTGTCTCAGTCTCAGAACACAAACTGACTTTCTGTAACTTGTTGGTGGAAGAAGAGAAGAAAACAGCATGAAATGGATGAAATCAGAGAGTTTCCTCAGACCTCAGTCTGACACAGTGAATCAGCTGACTGCTGTTTTCAGCTTCACATTCTCATTAAGTTCTTTACACTTCTCTCTCTCAGAGACAATTAGAAATCATCAGTTTCTGTGGATTACTGCCATCGCCTGGTCAGAAGTGGGACCTCAGCCTGCTGAGTCTCCGAGGGTTAAAGCTGTGTGTTGCTCTCAGTGTGTGTGTGTCTCAGTGAAGCTGAATACACAGTTTTTTTCAGAGCCACGACTGCACAGCAGAACTACACATGACCTGAGGGTACGTGTCCAGAGAAGCTGGTTTTAGTATCTGGGAGACAGAGTCTTTGAGTGTTGTGTTCACCTTTCCCTCCGGTGGCCTGCAGCATCTTCAGGTGGTCCACAGTCATCTGGAGGATTTCTGCCTTCTCCAGTTTAGCTGAACCCTGATGAAACAAACGGAGCGTTAGTGTGTTCAGTCGAGCTGCTATCACATCTCTAGTTGTCAGTGAATGTAGCATCCACAGGTTTGTGTGTTAAAGCCAACGATGTGCTGTATTTTTCAGAAAGCAAGAAAAGGTTTGATATAATAGACGTGGAATCAGAGTGAATGTATCAGAGCCACCAGTCCAATATATTCAGTTCATATATTCATATTCATCTCTGATCTCTGTGAGCAGTTATTTCTCTGAAATCTTTTCCTCTGAGTTTATTTCCTGAACAAACGGAGAGAGACACAGCTGCAGTCATTACACTGCAGACAGTAAAACCCAGGTAAGAGGGAACATCCAGGCAGTGTTCACAGCTGAGCATTTCACTTGTTTCCAGCTTTTTGGTCCTTTTCTTTAAAATATTTTTAGAACTCGTTACTGAGGTTTCTTCACTGGGTTGAAGTCACTTAAACCAGGATTATAAAGCTACTGCAAAAACTCAGCTCTTAAAACATGAGAAAAGCAACATAAATAAATGTCAGTTAAGTTCTGTTATTCTGTGTAATATCTTCAACTGTTTTATTGCTTGTTATGTTTTTGAGAGCTGAGTGTTTTCAGTGTAACATGAGGAGACTAAATGATGCAGGAAAAACGCAGCTTTAAAGTAGAAGAAGCTCACAGGTTGACTGCTGACTAATTAGGAGACTAATCAGTGGTATGAGACGCACCTGGGCAGGTGTGTCCTCATGTATAAATCTGAACGACTCTTCTTTCAGGGTTTTTGTTTCCTTTTCTTAGTTTTTCCATCAGATCATCAGATCATTTCACTCAGCAGATGATGTATTTAGTTGTAGTTTAGTTTAGAGCTGTAACACTGACAAACACTGATTTCACTGGTTCAGACCCTCACCTGCTTCTCGAACGCCGTGGGCACGAGTCTCCGTAACTCAGACAAACTGTTGTTGATTCTGTCTCTGCGTCTCTTCTCGATGATCTGAAACAAAACGTGTCTGTAAATCCTGAAATGTAACACCACCATACTCCTTCTTCAAAATGTGAAAAAAGAACTTTACCCCTCTGCGTTTCTTCCTCGCCATCACTTGAGTGGTCGTAGTCGGAGATCCACATCTTATAAAGGAGGCCTTCATGTGCCTGAGAAAACAGTGAAATCAACGTTAAACAGCCATAAAAAGTGAATGTGACAACAGATTTATTTAGAAAGAAAATCTTCCTGTGACTCTGGAGTCCTCAAGTGGACAAACAACCACATTATACATCAGTGTGTGTAGTTTTGGTCAGTCCTGTTCAATGTGATCCTACAGGATTAAAATGATTCCTTGTCTCAGAAAGTGGACCAGACTTTGATTCTATTTCAAAACACAAATATTGAATTTCTGCAGCATCTAATCGTCTCTCTGATGTGGTTTTTGTTCTTCCAGACGTCGTGTCCAGATGTTTTCCTCAGCAGCTGAAACACTTTCAGACAATCAGCTGTGAACGTCTCACAATGATCCATTTCTACAGCAAGAGCAGAAACAAATGAACAGAAAACCATCAAATCTTCTCCATTTATTTAACAGCTGTCGTTGCTTTTCAGGTTCAGAACATATAAAATGTGTATGTTTAACTCTAACTAATATTTTCAGTGCAGGGCTTTGACTTGTAATGGAGTATTGTTACGTCAAGTAATCGAGTACATCTGGATACTTAACTTTCACCCCTTTTCTGGAGGTCGCTGAAAGGGATTGTGGGAAATGTAGGAGGTCAAAAATTCAAGGTTGAAGGGCAGTGAATGCACCAGAAAAAGGATATTAAAATCTTTAATATCAGAACAGGTGAGGTCACCAAAGCAGCAGATTTCCTGCTTTTATTTTATCTATTGATTATTTTTATTTCTCCTGACTGACTGAGCTGATCGTTTAACACCAGACCTGTATTTGGACTTTTGTTTTATTCTACCTGGAAAACCAGGTGAGTCACATCATGGCAGATGGACAGGTGAGCTCTCATCAGGTGGATTTTAATTTTCAGACACTGTCAACTTGTTCCCTAAAGTTTCCTAAAGTAAAACCAGCTGTAACAAACTGATCCCAGCTTCTTTCTTTCATCTGGATTTTTCATTTCACCTGAATCTCTTTGTAATGTTGAGTTTTTAAAGTTACATTTCAGTGGCAGCAGTAAGAAGCTTTAATAACCTCATATGCATCTACAGTATAATGTTTCATTATAGTATAAGTACACTGGGGAACTGTAGTTTGAATGGATGCTGTAGATTTCACTGATATTAAGTGTAAAGCTGAAATAATTGATCGACTATCAGAAGAATAATATGCAGCTATTTTGATAACGATGGAAAAAATGTCAATAATCTTTGGACTAAACGAGACACATGAAGGCTGCAGGAGATTTTTAAAGATCTTTTCTCTATTTTCTGAATGAAATGATAAACTGATGAATCTCAAACAGCTTCAGTCCTGGATCTGACGTATTGAATGTCAGAAATAAAACTGAGTATTTTGAAATTATGTCATAAAAATATCAAGATTAGGAGTCCCTGTGTGCAGACTTTTCTATGAATGGAAGAAGTTAAACGTGTCTTTTTCATTTCTTTAATATCTGACGTTATGGACAGATTTCACCATCAGCCTCTGAAGCTTTTTATTTAGTTTTTATTTCTAATGAAGAACAAAAGCAAACGTTCCTGCTCACTCACCCTGGATAAGTGTTCTCACTGCCCACATCAATGGTCTCCTCCACGTCGCTCTCCGTCGAGCTGCTGTCCTCGCACGGCCGCTTCATGGTGCAGGGACGGCGGGGACGCCTGGCTGTCTGTCCCCGGGAGGAGACGTGGAGTATTTAGAGAGAAATGACGAGAGATGGAGATACGAAGGTGAAAATAGACTAAAGGTCCCGCATTAATATTTTAGGAATCACAAGAAATGTGAAATGGTTTCAGGTTTGTTTAATCCAGGAGTTGATGAAGTTGCAGGTTTTTTTTTCCCAGAAAAGAAAACTGAGAAAACCACAAGAGTTTTTCCTCTTTGATTAATGATCCTCTCAAAACAACAAGTCAAAAAAAAAAGTTCCCGACATCAGCAAACAAAGAAAGTCAGTCATAAAAAGTCCTGAAATGTTGAGTGTAAAATATTTTCACCGCAGCTCCGGGAGTTGTTTTTTCCAGCGGTGAGTGTCCGGTAAATAGTCCGAGGCAGGTGGCCTGTGAGGCGGCTACAGACTGGACTGGTGACCGGTGTGTTCTCCTCCTCCTCCTCCTCCTCCTCTGCTGCTGCTGGAGCTTTCCCACGGAGCCTGGGAGCCACACACACACACACACACATACACACACACACACACACACACACACACGCACGCACACAGTAGAACCGCCCACGTGCACTCAAACACAAATTTGAGATGGAAGATTTGTGCAGTCTCGGTAGGGCTGGTCCTTCTCTCCTGATAATACCGCCTGTCTGGTTCAGACAGTGTGTGTGTGTGTGTGTGTGTGTGACAGACAAGTGCATGGGAATGAGGCCACTTCTTACAGTCAAAAAATAGTTCATTATGTAAGGCAGTAGGTTTCAGACTGGACTCACATCCAGAACATCAAACTGAATCTGGTTCTACTCCAACTTGTGGAGGACCTGGTAGAGTTTATGAACCTTGAACTGAGCGGCTGCACCCACAGGTTTTACTGCACCTGGGGTCCTATGATGCAACATTTACACCCACGTCAGTCAGTGATTGGTCGGCTGTGTGGAGGTGAAAAGGAGTCAGGGTTTGATTTTTGGAACATGAGCTCTGTTATCTTCATATTTCCACAACAGTGTGTGTCGTCTGTTTCTGTGTCGACCGGCCGCTCACTCTGCCTTCACATCAGCCAGAAACACTTGTTCCTTCACATGCTGTGGGTTTGTGTTGAAGTCTGTCCCCTGTTCTTCAGATAGTGTTTCCCTGTCAGCGTGCTGTCTCCTGTGGTGTACGTTTAGTTTTAGCCTCTGTTGTAGACTAACCTGCTCATCTGGAGGCCTCTGTGTCTAAATCTTTGAGCAGAGGTTTTTGCTGCGTTAGGACCGGCTGTGCTTCAGTGTCGGTGCTTCTGACCCAGATCTACAGAGGCCTGGCAGGTAATCAGCCCTGACTCAGATCTGAGAGAGTTGATTCAGAACCTGAACATTTCTAACATCCAAGTGGAATTTTATTTGAGGTTTTGCTTCGGTTTGATTCCTGTTTTATTTCCGTCACATCTGATACTGATGTCAGATCATAACGTGATGGTGGAGGATGTTCCCACTGTGATCTGAGAGTAGAGAAACACAGAGAGACGGAAATAGAAAAAAGTAGAGATGACTGTGTGTGTGTGTGTGTCAGACGTTCCCAGAGCTCCTGGCTGTGGACACTGAGACCCAATCATCGTGTGAGAGAGGCCAGACACAGACACACACACACACACACACACACACACTGAAGTGGCTGTCTTTTCACACCTGCTAATCTTTTTTGCAATACAACAAGGATTTAATGTAGCCACACACACACACACACACACACACCCTCCCACCATTCCTTGCTCTCTCTCTCTCAGCTGATAACTTCAGACAGACTTGTCAGCACTCTCTCATTGACTCAGCTCCTCCTCTCTCTCTCTCTCTCTCTCCTTGTTGCTAAAATATATCAGAGTCTCTTTATCTCAGATTGTGGCTGTAACACAGCTGTGAGTCCGTCTACACGACGTCCACTTCATTAAAGATCTAACTGGAACATTTGCTGCTCAGTGTCAGGTAACTCAAGAAAAAATCAAGAAATGGATGATTTTCATTTAGTTTTGATCATAAATTGTGTTTAGTTTTATTTTCTTAGAACTTGGACAAACAGTAATTTAATATAAATCTACCTGGACATGGACACACAGAGTGTTTCTCAAAATGACTCAGTTTCTACGTCTTTGCTCCGCAGACACGTTCTCAGTCTGAGTGTGTGATGATGGAGGTTTATGAGTGTCAGGGGTCATGGAGGACAAGCAGGGCCATCCTGTAGCAGGAAACACTGAGTGTTAGAGAGGGATATGTGTGTGTGTGTGTGTGTGTGTGCGTGTGCAGGGTAATATCTCGGGGAACGCTGGGCCGGAGCACCAGGCCGTGAGTCGGAAATCCTTTTGGAACAAGGGAAAACATGACCGCGCTTTTTGTGTGTGTGAGTTACATATATATACTGTGTGTATGTGTGTGTGTGTGTGTGTGTGTGTGTGTGTGTGTGTGTGTGGGGAGAGAGAGAATGGGAGGAAGTGGTGTATTATTCTCAGTTAGACGCTGCTCGCCGCCTGTCCGTCGCTACGACGCCTCAGACCTCACACCGCTCAACCCTGTGTTCCCACAGGACATTCAACACACACACACACACACACACACACACACACACACACAGTGAAGACCCCAGCAGAACTGCAGCCATGACCTTGAACCCCATCGCCTCAGTTTGAGATGGTCCTATCATCAGTATGCAATTCGTATCTGACCTAATGTAAATCTCCTCCTCTGTCCCTGAGTCGCAGTGAATAATGAAATATGATATCACAGTGAAGTTGACCTTTGACCTTTTGGATTCATCATTTTATCTGGTAGACATTTGTGTGAGAGATCTGTCCTAATTAGTAAATTATTTCTTGAGTTATGGCTAGCGTGTTTTGTGAGGTCTGATGACCCTTGAAGCCTTTGACCTTTGGTCACCAAATTTTCATCAGTTCATCATGATCCAACTGAATGTTTGTGCTAGAATGAAAGAAATTTCCTCATGTGTTACTGAGATATTGCGTGCCAGAATGGGACAGGCAGAATGAACAACCTGAAAACACAGCACTCAGGCTGCAGCTGCTGCGGAGCAGAGGCAAAAGAAACTCTACACCAGAATGGTTCAACACAAACAACTCATGAAAAAGTGATTTGACTCTGCTGAGCTGAACTCACTCCAACATCTGCCACAGGTCACAGCAACTTCAAACATAAAGAAAAGTGAAAATGTGTGTTTATGTGTGTGTGTGTGTGGGGGGGGGTGAAATTATCACCAGCCTTTAATGCACACTCCCACAGACTGTATGAATGTCTGTTGTTTGAGGATATAATAGTCCATTGTTGTGATGAAGGAAACCTGCAGGCGATGTCCTCAGGGGCGTCGATACTACCAACCTGCAGGTGCTGTGCTCTCCCACTTCCTTCCTGTCACCTGACCTGCGTTTCCCAGCCGGGACATGATCTTGGAGGAAGAGGGTGTGTGTGTGTGGTCAGTTGCTGTAAAACCCTGGACGCAGAAACACTTCAGAAGGTTATTATTATAATCACACAATCAAATAAGTGAACTTTCTTCTTCACAAAAAACAAATGAATCGAGCAGCTTCTGGAAATATAACAAGAACTAATGGTGCTTCAGACAAGACAACAAGCGTATTTTCTTTTGATGTTAAAGTCTGTTTCTCAATCATTCTGCTGCAGAAAAAGAAATAAAGAAGAAGAAGGAGGAGGAGGAGGAGGGGAGGAGGAGGAGGAGGAGGAGGAAAGGAGGGAGGAAGGAGGAGGAGGAAGGAGGGAGGGGGAGGAAGAGGAAGGGGAGGAAGGAGGAGGAGGAGAGGAGGGAGAAGGAAAGGAAGGAAGAAGGGAGGAAGGAAGGAGGAAGAGGAAGGAGGGGAGGAGGGAGGAGGAGGAGGAGGAGGAAGGAAGGAGGAGGAAGGAAGGATGAGGAAGAGGAGGAGGAGGAGGAGGAGGGGAGGAGGGAAGGAGGGGAAAGGAGGGGAGGAGGAGGAGGAAGGAGGAGGAGGAGGGGAGAAGGAGGGGGAGGAAGGAGGAGGAGGGAGGAGGAGGGGAAGGAGGGGAGGAGGAGGAGGAAGGAAGGGAGAGGAGGGAGGAGGAGGAGGGAGGAGGAGGAGGAGGAGGAGGAGGGAGGAGGGGGAAGGAAAGAGGAGGGAAGAGAGGAGGGAGGAGGGGGAGGAAGGAAGGAGGTGGAGGAAGGAGGAGGAGGAGGAGGAGGGAGGAGGAGGAGGAGGAGGAGGAGGAAGAGGAGGGAGGAGGAGGAGGAGGAGGAGGAGGAGGAGGAGGAGGAGGAGGAGGAGGGGAAGAGGGAGGAGGAGGAGGAGGAGGAGGAGGAGGGAGGAGGAGGAGAGGAGAGGAGGGAGGGAGGGAGGAGGAGGAGGGAGGAGGAGGAGGAGGAAGGGAGGAGGGAATGGACGAGGAGGGAGGAGGAGGAGGAGAGGAGAGGAGGGAGGAGGAAGAGGAGGAGGGAGGAGGAGGAGGAGGAAGGAGGAGGAGGAGGAGGAGGAGAGGGAGGAGGAGGGAGGAAGAGGAGGAGGAGGAGGGAGGAGGAGGGAGGAGGAGGAAGAGGAGGAGGAGGAGGAAGAGGAGGAGGAGGAGGAGGGAGGAGGAGGAGGAGGAGAGGAGGAGGAGGAGGAAGAGGAGGAGGAAGAAGGAGGAGGAGGGAGGAGGAAGAGGAGGAGGAGGAGGGAGGAGGAGGAGGAGGAGGAGGAGGTCCCAGCAGTGAAGTGTTGGAGGGTCTGAACCTCTAATCTCTGACATCAACACACTCGACAGAACCCTTGAGGAATCTGTTGTGTGTGTGTGTGTGTGTGTGTGTGTGTAAGGTGTGATTGGAGGTGGTGTAGTTGTTGACAGGTATGTTTCACCATCAGATACACACACACACTCTCAGGTTATTGTCTCTGACGTCTGAAATTCAAACACACTTTGATCAAATTTCTGATGTTTGTTTTCATTGATATGAAGAAAGAGAGAGGTGCTGTAGATCTATCAGTCTTTCCTTATCTCTCATGAAATTATTCTCTATTACTGATACGTTTAGTCAGGTTTGAACTTTATCAGGCAACACCAGTCAAATTCCACCGAATTAAAATTCTTTTATAAAGGCTGCTAGTGCTGTGTTTCATGATATTATTTTACCTTCGTGCATTCAGGACGGTGAAACTCCTCAACAATTTAACATCTTAATGTTCCTTCACTTCCATTCATATTGTTGGTGTTTGGCCATGTGAGGACCCTTGTGCTACATGTGATAATGGACTGAATAAACAGTGTCCTCAGCTGCAGAGGTTTATTTTCACGTGTGCCTCTCATTTCCACACTGATCTACACCTTCATTTACTCGCTGTGCTTCCTCTGGTGAAGTGACTAATGCCAGTGACAAGGTTCATGTTCTTCATCATCTTCACCTCCTGTCACTGAAGAAAACTCCACCTCTCCTCGTGTCCAGTATGTGTGAGAGTAAATTGTCGGTGGTGAGGCGCTCTGTTCTCTCAGGCGTCCTGTTCAGCATTAGTCTCACCTCCGGGAAGCAAATCAGATGCAACACACACACATTCCTGTTCACTGCCTATATGAAACACACACACACACACACACACACACTGTTCAGAACTGTAATGCCTGGAACCTCTGTCTGATAAACACACCTGGAATTTTGTCAATGATTTCATGACAGTTGGTGAAGCTGCTGCATTACAGCAGCGGTGTGTGTCAGTCTGGCTGAAAGGTGGTAAACAGACTAAACAGAACATCTGTCAGAAAACTAACAGCTTTGACTGATGTGATGACTGACAAAGTCAAACAGACGTTTCCTGTGACTCCATCCTTCTCTTCTCTTTTCCTTTTTCTCATTTAAATGTGACAAAAAGTGAAACATGAAAAAGAAAAAACATAGACCAATATGGAAAAAAAAGAAGAGCGATGAAAAACATGTTGACATCAGAGTGGAAACAGCTGCTGACAGCTTTTACATTTTCAATTAATTCTACTTTGTTGCTTTTCATTTCTTCCCCGTTTAGCCAGTCTGACTCTTTTCCTGGAATTCACGACCGTGTCAGTGTGGAGTTTCTTCTTCCTCTGAGCAAGGTCCACTTACTGTCTTTCCAGCCTTTCAGCTGCATGTCATAGGTCTTCATTCAGTGAAGGGAGCTGGCTCAGGTGCCGTCATGTGACACAGGCGCATTAAAACACAGATGACAGAGCAGACAGGACAGAGGTGTGACGGGCGACTGAAGCGTGTCCTCTAACGTCTTCTAGCAATCACAGTGTAAACCCTGAAATAAAAAAACAGGACTTCCACGGTGAGGCTTCATGAGGGCGGCAACACAATATTCAACAACAGCTAAAACAAGGAGCTTTGTTTTCGCTTTGAATAAACTGCAGACCTCAGATCAGGTCCATCAGTCACTGGTTCTGCTGCTACAACCGACATTCTCCTCTTCAGGAGCGTGACCTGGCTCATTGTGGCCTCCTGACCCCTACGTTCCACTGATGAGGGCATAGCCTGTGTGTGTGTGTGTGTGTGTTGACATTTGTGACACATTCTGCTAGAAGAAAGTAGGTGTGGGAAAGACCTACTGCATTTCAGACTCTCCACGACACACACTCACACACCATCAACTGATATCAACTCCCCCAACTCCCAGCACTTTATCTTTGTGTGTGTGTGTGTGTGTGTGCGTGTGAGTGTGTCACTGCTGGGAAAGTCCCCTCAGCAATAATATTTCAATGTGACCAGACTCTCAGATTCTCAAACATCTATCACTCTTTAGAGTCCCTGTTTATTTTTCATTATTTTCATGTCGTTAAAAAATGAACACTACGTCGTATTTCTGTTGCTGTGACTGAAGAGGTCAAAGGTCATGTTTCAGCCTACTGTCCCACAGAATCACGTACAGTGTGTTTCAGATGATCTGATCATTTAGTGGTTTCAATCTCTGAAAGAGAGCTGGTGTGAGATTAACTCTGCAAACATGGAATAAATGAGCAATTGACACTGACTTGTTGAATGCTGACTTGGGACTTGATTTGGGGATTAACAGTTAAGACTTGAAGATGCACTTTTGACTAGAAAAAGTTCATGTTCTACTTTTAAATGAGAAATCTTTTCAAATGTTTTCTATGCAGGTGAATATTAATCTTTGTTGTTGACATTTTCAGGCAGAAAAAAGCGTGAACAAAAGATAAAGTGAGATCTTTATGGTTTGAGAAAAAGTCTCCACCATGTTATTAAAATGAACTATGTGTTTTTGAACCTTCTACACAACCATGTTACTCATTTAACTACAGCAGAAAATGAATTTGATCTGTATGGCTCGTTTCTCTCACAGATCTCCATCAGACTTCAATCACTTAACAACAGAAACTTTGAACAACTTTTGGTTTCTTGGAACACAGACAGCTACTATTTCACGACCTAAGAATGTCTTTACTTTTTGCCACTTTCGGGAAGAACAACAACTAACATCCATGACATTAATGTAAAGAAAATTGTAACGATGCATAGAAACCAAAAATTGAAATATGCTTTTCCCAGAAGGTTATGTTTTGTAAGAGTGTTGTTCAAAATCAAACATCTCAAAATGTGCTCAAAATGTCAAAACTTGTGGAAACAGATTAAGTGAATTAGGATCAAGAGGAGCAAGTCATTTGTTTTGGTCTGGATTCAAAACACTCAGCCATCAAGTATTAGCTGAGGGCAAGATACTTTCTGAGTAGTCATATGAACATAACAAGACTTCACCACACAAAGCGGCAGAAAAGTCCCGTTTCTTCATTTCCCATCAGTGTCTATATAAATACAGAGCACGAGAAGAGCTTTGATGGTAACGACACTCCTTGAAGAGAATGAAGGATTTCTTTGTGAGAGTAAAGTCGACTAAGTGAATTAACATCTTGACCGATGAAGAAGGAAGGAAAAGTGAGAGAGTTAGAGGCAGAGGGCAGAGGATGAGGAGAGAAAGGATAATTGTGTTTCTGTAGTGAAAATTATTCTTTGGTGCTGCTGAGGCCGGTCATTGTTGAGAGGAGTTTACCAGTGGGACCGGTCATCTGAGATCCACACATCCTGATGAGTAAGCCCTCAGACCTGATCTCCACAAGCCACTGGAGGCTTACCCAAGATTATCCCGATTCAACACGACACCGCCTGTGTCCAACCTTAAAACTGACTGACTGAGACATCAGTCCCATCTCCAGCTTATCTCTGTACATACATCACATCACATCACCTTTACAGATTAAAGACTGTCAGTGTGCATCGAGGCATAACACTCACAAATCAACACAAGTGTAGAATAAAGAACAAAAAGGAACCAGCTACCACTTATATTTACATCATCCAGGTTCAATGTTTCATTCTTTTTTTGCCTGAAATCTAGTGTGGAAGACTTCATTTTGTTAGAATAAAAAAGGAAGCAGGGGCAGGAATAACCACTATTTATCAGAAGTATTTTATTGTTTGCAGATGAAGACTGTGGTGTTTTCTGAGGTGTTTAGCTGCCAACATTACGTACACACAATATTATTCTGCTCAGTCTTCTGCTTACTAGAACAAAAATATGAGAATATGAATGTAAAGACACTTTATTGTGCTTTATTTATTGGATTTGTTACAGATAAAATATACAGCAACAAAAAGTGTTTCTATTCACCTAAAACCATATTGTGAAAGCAACAAAACATTTGGTATTTGCTCCTGCTACTCAACATATTAAGTTAAAGTCAATAATCATCTCCTCCTTTCATTCCTCAGGCCTCAGCAGTGACTGAGCATCTTTAAGAACTTTGGATGTGTTTCTCAGGTTTTTATCAACATGGCGCGTCCCTCCTCCTCCTCTCCGTCGCCCTTCCCTCTGTTCCCATGGTTTTCCCCCAGGCTGCTCTCCCGAGGTGGCTGACTGTGCCCCTCTGCCTCCGCCTCTGGTGCTGCCCCTGCTGCAGCCACACAGGCTCTTATTGTGTGAGCTGCATGTCACTACCCATCACCCTGTTTCACACATAGAAAAATATGCACATTAACGCAGAGAACACCAAACCAAATACACAATACCACAGCACAGAATGCACTGAACACATGCATTAAGGTGCTTTTTATTAAGGAGTGAGATCCTTTTTGTTCCATCCAGAAATATCACTACCAGACTCCATTTACAAAAACAGGTATTTTACAGGAGCTGCTGGAATACTGCACACTGTGTGTCTGAGTTACTGAGTGACTTTCAGAGGTGGAAGATGTATTCAGATCCACTGTAGAAGTCAAAGTACCACACAGTAACACAGACACACTAACAGATGGAGGCAGTGGTATTCCAGCAGCTCCCAGTAAAATCCCTGTTTTTGTCAATGGAGTCTGGTAGAGATATATAGAGCTGTTTCTGGTTCGAGAGAGAGGGACTGATTCTCCTGATGGCTGTAGATAGTGGGAAGGAAGGATCGGACACACTGATGTCTTATCTTGTAACACGCACACACACACACACACACACACACACACATACACACACAGGATGAGAGGTATCCAGGTCACTGTCATGCAACGGCCTTAACACACATACTTGGATACAATAGTTCCACACAACATTCAACCTCTTATTCTGCTCTGTTCTATTAAAGTTTGATTTGTCCGTCCAACACACACACACACAACATTACAACTACAATGGCCTTTGCTCTGAACCACTTCCCCCTGTTGTTGAAGGCGATGGCCACGACGATATGAGACCCCAACACACACACACACACACACACACACACACACACACACACACACACACACACACACACAGATACGGCTCAAACCCTCCACCCTTGTTAAGCACTATCAAGATCAGGAAGCATTGCTGTGTTTCCCACCGCAGCACACACACACACACATACACACACACACACACACATCATCGACAGTCTGCAGACACTGCATCACACCTCGACCGCACACACACACACTCAGACACAGTCTTCCAAAGATGCGTATACAAAGTGAACACACACACACACACACCCTTTCCTTTCGTGCCTCTGTGGTGACTTTGAAGGGAAAACAAGTTGAACAGTCTTACACTTTTCATGGATCAATGGTGAACGACACACACACACAGAGCAGCCGCTGTCCTTCACTGGTGTTGTGTGTATCTGAAACTCAGCTATCTCCACATCTACTGGACGGACGGTGGTAAATTAGGTTCGAACGTTCTTCCCCTCAGGATGAACTGTGACTCTGACTTTGATTTATGATCAAATATGCAAACTCCCGTAAGCCTCAGCTGTATTTGCCTGACAGAGCTGCTAACATGGCTGCAGACTGTTACTTTGAACAACAGATAAAATACTGATGAACATTTGAGTTGTTGTTTTAGTTGCGTTGCGATCATTTGTGTCTTTGTTTTGTGAACTATAAAACCCTGGAGAGGGACTATTTGTTCTGGGAAAGCTCCAGGTGTGAATGTGTGAAACTGTGTAGATGAGACGAGGGGTGTTCGTACTGGATGAATAAAAATGTGGAGAAAAACAAGTCGAGGGCGCCAGTGTTGAGCAATCCTCCAGTTTATTCCCGAACAATGAGAGAGAGGAGGGAGGATCTGAAATGCCACAGAAGGAGAAGTCAGAGAAAAGGAAGAGAGTGAAGGACTTGTAGAAAGAAAGGCCGCCCGTCGTTTCGTGACTGGTGATTTAGTGGTAGTGTCAGAGAGAGAGAGAGACTATAGAGTCAGAGAGAGAACAGGAGGAGAGCAGTGCGAGGATGCAGAAGCGAAAGCAAGGGAAGTGGTTGCACGGTTGGCTGGGTGTGTGTGTGTGTGTGTGTGTGTGTGTGATACTATCTGTGGTGTGTTTGTTGATTCAGGCGACAGGCGGCACAACAGTGATTGTTTGGTTCTGAAGTCAGATTCTCAGAGAACAGCTTTAAATACACTCCTGACCCACCGCTTTACTGGAAAGACTGGGACAGGTTTACTGACTACAGAATATTAAAAGCAGGTAGTTACTGACTGGTTTAACAGCTTACTGGAGGTTAACATGGAGTTTTTAAAATATTTATATGTACATTTTATTTTTGAATCCAAACCCCTGAACGTAGTAGAATAAATGATAAATAACTCTCAGCGTTCCCTCGTCTCACTGTCATCATGTGTGTGAATGTGTGCGTGTGTGTTAATCTAGTGTTTGTCACCAACATACAGTTATGTACACACACACACACACACACACACACACACACACACACACACACACACACAGGTTGACATCTCCACTGTAAACTGTCACCTGCCACATTCTCAGCGTTCCTGACGTTCCTTCCTCTTAATCTTTATGGGACAGTCATGTAGACAGTGTGTGTGTGAGTGTGCATCATGTGTGTATCATGTGTGTGTGTGTATCATGTGCTGTTGATGTGTGTGTCCTGGCTTGGCTTTGATGTCCATTTTATGTCTTTAATTAATTCTGAGGCCTTCATTACATAACAAGACCCCACACTGGAGGCGCTACACACACACACACACACACACACACACACACACACAGACTGAGCTCCACCCAGTGATGCAGGGTGTCAGGCTGTGGCTTGAAAAGGTGTCCACGGGGCTGAACTTCAATATTCAACTTTAAAGTGTCTGATCGCTACAAAAACTGAGGTGTAAAAACATGGATTTACTTTTGATTCCTGGGACCAGTGAATAAAATGTTGTTTGTTAACGACTCTTGGAAAGTCACTTCATACAGAGGTTTTGAGATTAACAAGCCAACTGGGGGGCCTGCCCCACCCCTGAGCCAGGCTAGCTGTTTCCCCCAGTCTTTATGCTAAGCTAAGCTAACTGGCTGCCTGCAGTAACTTCATATTTAGTGTACAGATATGAGAGTGAGGTCAAGCTCCTTCTCTAAACCAGAAAGTGAATGAGTGTGTTTCCCAAAATGTTGAACTGTTCCTTTAAGATCATGTGAATTGACGTCAGTTTGTAAATTTATTACCAGGACGACGATGCTCAGTGAGATTACAGAAGGTATTTTCTTCAGCTGAGAAAGTATGACGATGAGAACTGTGTGTGTGTGTGTGTGTCCAAATAGCAGAGAGGGGTGTGTGTAATTAAATCTCTTCTGGCCAACACTGACCCATTTCTCAGCCTGTGTGTGTCTGTGTGTACAGTAAATGTGTGCATGTGTGTGTGAGCGTATGTCTGCTCCCACGTCCTGGTCACACCGTTCACAAGACGCTGCCAACACCCTGAGGAGCTCACTTTACTGTCACACACACACACACACACACACACAGAGCTGCTGCTGTCTGCTGACTGCCCTCCACCACACTGTTGCATAACACGAGAACAGAGAGAGAAAGACAGGAGAGGAAACGAGACAGAGGAGAAAGAAAGTGAGGCTGAGAAACAAAGAGAAGAACAGGAAAGAAATGTGATACGAACAAAGAGAAACAGGAAAAGACAAAACAAAGAGTGTTTCGATTAATGTCCTTCTCTCAAGCTCTGTTCTGATGGTTTCGCAATCTCACACCTCTGCATTCAGGATCTTGCAACTCTTTCTTTTTCAGCACAAAACGTCTCTGCATATAAACAGCAAGCTGCTGGCTGTCGTCCATGTTTGTTTTGGTACAGGAACATGTGACCGTTGGGGTTCTTGGGATTTGTGGGTCGTCTGCCTCCAGAGCTCCTGTCGATACTGAGTTTATTCTCCTTTGTGACGTCAAGACTAAAAAAAACCTGTACAGGACTTTGGATTGTCTGTCCCTTCATAAAACCTGCATCTTCAGTCTGTGGTTTGTGAGATTTCCTGCTGCTGCCCAGTTCACTTCTCTGACTCTGGGCTCTATTTTTTGAACTCAGTGACCTTTGACTTTACTGCTTTATTTAGGCTAATAAACAGTCTGGGAAACTGAGAGGATTTCCCCAACTCGCTGTGTGTTCTTCAGTGTGTCTGTGCATCACATCAAATGTACATTCTGCTCTTTTTCTGTCCAAAGTGTGCACTTCTCCTGAGAAACTGAGTTTAAAATGTAAATACTGGAGCTATATTACAGTTTCTACAAGCGTGCGTGTCTCTGTTCAAGTTTAAAGTTTTACAATCTAAAATCAATAGATCAATAGACAAATCGGTGAAAGTCACAGTAACACCGCAGCATGCTGTACCACCTGACAACCACTGGGAAGCTGCTTTATAACAAATCAGTTTCTCTGGTAATTTATTAGGTGGTAGGACTGATCTGCTGTGGTTGAAGTCGGTTTAGGAATAAATAGACTGAAATGAGGACTGTCAGCTCTGAAACCGACCACCAGCCTGAGAGAATATGATGACAGGATAGGACCTTATGATCCAGAAGCTTTTCTTAATCTGAACATCCCTCGAGTGAACTCGGGTCTGAAGGCTTAGAGTTCAGGACTTATTGGAGGCGATGGCGCCTCCTAGAGAAAACTAGTGAGACTTACAGTCCTCTTTGTTTTTCTGACCAGCAGCAGGTTCCTTTGGATTTGGAAAGTTGCTGCAATAGAGCACAGTGTGCTGCAGCCATGTTCGCTCTCTGTGGGATTCACATGAGCTATTGTTTCGTGAAGTGTGTCAGCAAAGCTACTGAACGCTGCCCAGCTCTCCCAGCTGCTGTGACATCCTGCTGCTTCTTGTGTCTTTGTAGCTGAAGGTATTCACAGGGAGTTATGCAAATGTCCTGTAGCATCAGGCCACACCCAGATGGCTCACAGCAGTGCTCACAATGGCCCAGCGAGCCAGTCAGAGCTGAATAATGATAAGTCAAAGCAGGGTGCAGACATGTCTGAGAGGGCGTCCTGTCTTTGTATCACTGGTTCACGTCCCGTTTCAAATCTGTCATCAAACAACCTCATGCTCATATGTCACAGTGGCTGTTCACAAATTCATCCTGTCTGTTCTGAGCATCATGTGCTGAGATAAACTTCAATAAAGTTGACATCTGGATTTAGGCCTTTAAGTACTGTCTACCATGAATGTCCATTTCTGATACAAGGCCTTTAAGTAAACCTAAACCTTTGACTGTCTTAAGTCTAAAACATGTAGTGACTTATAAAGGAACAATTCATTTTAGAGAAATAATAATAATAGCTTTCTCACAGAAAGTGTCCGAAGAGAGAGAGAGAGATTAAAAGCTTTGAGAAGATAAAAACTAAAACAGACAGAAGTAATTAAATTTGAAAGACTCGAAATTACGACAACGAAAACAATAAAATTATAAAATAAAACATAGTAAATGCTGCAGATGAATGAAAAAACTTAATAACATTGCGCACATTTTATGCAAAATGAGCTGTGACGCGCCGGAACCGCATAATAGCGTTTGTTTACATTCGCACCGGAAACGGAATCACACCGTTGCATTTTTTTCCTATTAACTTATCAACTCCGTTGCTGGGCGGGTACAGAAGTTCTAACAAACATGGAGTACAAACTGATCATGGCCGTCTCCGGCTTCCCGAGTCTCTACGACACCGACTCTTTGACCACCGGGACCTGAACAGGGGCCGACTCGTGGAGCGGGTCGCGGAGATCGTCATTCCCGTTGAGGTTTTTCACCGTTTAACGGCGAAAAAAACAACGCGCGGCGAAGTCGACGTGATGAAAAAGTCACCTAAACGATTACGCAGTGTTGATGTGGCCAGACAGTGAACTCAACAAAAACATTTTATTTATTTCATTTTCATCTAATTCCCTGATGAAAAGATCAAACAATACGTGTCCGTGTTTAAATACGTTCCGACTGTCAGTGGTTTCAGCTCCGAGCTCATTGGTTCCTACTGACTAAATCTGAAGCAACGGCACAGTTACACCGGGTTATAAAGGTTTAATGTTCGGTGATAATGATGACGCTGTTTTCCAGAGGCGTTGGGTCATCTGTGCATCATTTGGAAGATGTAAATATTATTAATTAATAATATGTAAATATTATTAATTAATAATATTAATATAAGAAAGATATATCAGGCTTTATTACACACAACACGTGTTAGTGGAGATGTAGTGCTGGTTTTGGTCTTTTCATGGGGCTGTTGAAAGAGAAGTAAGTGAATGTCTTGTTTTCTTCGTGTTGTTCAGGTCTGAATGCAGGAGAGTGAAGACTGAGAGACCAACACAGGAGGAAGGCAGAGAGAAAGAGAGGCGTGAGAGGCGGCATGAGCTGTTGGCTTCTGAGCCGTGGAGATACTAAATCCATTTGTCATTTAAACCCGTTTATCGATGCCAGGCTCACGGGCACCAGGCTGGGCTCTGGACGCCTTCTCTCAGCTGCTACGGCTGATGGTGGGCGCGAAATGCGACCCTGAAGGCAGCGGGCGGCGGCAGCCAGAGTATGGTTACGTAGATGAGGATGTTTTGTTGTTTGTTTGTTTGGTTTGTGTTGTTTGATACTTTCACTCAGGTAAAGGATCTGGATAGTAAAAGATCCAGTAAATCCAGTATAATAGTTTTTGTATCTGTCTTTCAAGGCTTAAGCTGTAGCAGGCATAACAACAACATCATCATCATCGTCGTCCTTCTCCAGGTTTGTCCCCGAGGCGACCGTCTCCATGTGAGCGCCATCGGGCGCAAGAAGGCGGGTGAGGTGACCTCAGACACTGCTGCTAAAGCGACAGTGCAATACAACAAGTCAACATGTAACATGAAGGAGCTGTTTGAGATGATGATGCAGTCAGTTACAGCTTTGGCCATCCTTGGTTTCTCCACACTCTTCCTCACAGCCCTCGGATCAGCTGATACTCCCGCTGTCGCAACTTGATCTCCAGCACAGTCAGGCCTCTGCAGCCACTTGCGCCCGTCAACACGACATCGACTGTGAACCACCTGAAATCAGAGGAGCAGGAAATTGTGGTGGCTGAGATTTTGAACCACCGCGGACGAGGAGGAGGAGGAGTGCGGCGTGTCGTCCAAAGACCCGACTCGAGCCAAGAAGGAAGAACAGCGACAGTCTGCTGGAGGAGTACAGGGAGGACCAGAACCAGGGGAGATGCCAGAGGAACCTGGATGTGGATCAGAAGGCGATGTTACTCTCTTCCTGCTGAGCTTGGCTCCGGCCATGAGAAGGCTTTCTGCAGAAAAAGCAGTCGCTGGTCCAGAACCAAGATACAGCAGCTTCTGCCGCGAGGCTGGGATTTGGTGCTATGAATTTTCAGTGATCCCAAACTATTTATATTTGACTTTATATAAATACTGCGGATCACATTCTGGGACTTCAATAATCAACAGAGAAGTTTCTCTTTTTATTATACTGTAGCTGAACTTCTCCTTTCCTATGTTTGATGCCATTTGTAATAAAATCCTATTGTAACAGTAATCTGTGTTTTGATTTATGAATTATTCTTCAAAGTGAAGTAACACAGCCTCAGTTTTTCTTTATATGTGGAAAAGCTGTTATTTGAAGGTCAAATGGTTCCATGATGTTGCTTTAAAATGTAAAATAATCTATATGTATTATATGGAACACATTGTATGTTGAGTTTTAACAGTAGGAAAAGATATTTTAACATAGCCTACAGGTTACTCAGAATGTCAGACCTCACTTACAGCGTTAAACCCTGGTACAGTTTTCTCTCTGTTAGGAGCAAAAATAAATGTTTCTTAGATGAGCAGCCATAAGTGATTTATAACAGGCACACAGTTGTAAGTTATAAGATACCTACACTAGAGCTGCAAATATATAACATTTCTTACTGTTTTATGATGTTTTACTGACCAACCCGATTAAAGTTAATTAATCCAGATAATAAGGAGGATTTATTACCAGAGTGACAAGTGCAGACAATCAGGATATTTGGTGGTAACTGTGAAGTGTCAGATTTGATCTGTTTTGTTTGTTTGTGGCTGATAAATGACACCAGAAGAAAAAGATAAAGTGGTGCGTTTTCCATCAACATCAGTCAGGAACAAATGAATGAAATGAGGACCGTCAGCTCTGAAAACCGACCACCAGCCTGAGAGAATATGCGACAGGATAGGACCTATGATCCAGAGAGACTTTTCTATCTGAACATCCCCAGTGAACTCGGGTCTGAAGGCAGAGTTCAGGACTTGCTGTGGGAGCGATGACGCCTCCAGAGAAACTAGTGAGATTCTACAGTCCCTTTGCTTTTCATGACGACCAGCAGCAGGTTCCTTTGACGGAGGTGTTGCTGTCGACACAGTGTGCTGCAGCCAGACGTTCGCCTCTGTGGGATTCACATGAGCCATTGTTTCGTGAAGTGTGGCTCTCCAACCAGCTACTGCTGAACGCTGCCCAGCTCTCAGCTGTGACATCCTGCTGCTTCTGTGTCTTTAAACAGCGTGGCCCGCGGTGGAGTTATGCAATGTCCTGTAGCATCAGGCCACACCCAGATGAAACACCACAAAAAACAAGTGCCTGCTAATGGCCCAGCGAGCCAGTCAGAGCTGAATATGGAACAAAGTCAAAGCAGGGTGCAGACATGTCTGAGAGAGACGCCCTGTCTCTTTGTATCCACTCGGTTCACGTCCACGTTTCAAATCATCAAACAACCCTCACATGCTCATATGTCACAGTGGCTGTTCTGATTCATCCTGTCTGTTCTGGAGCATCATGTATCATATAACAAAAGTTGACATCTGGATTTAGGCTCAAGTCACTGTCTGTGAATATTTTGTCCATTTCTGATACAAGACGCTTAAATGAAACCTAAACTCTTTAATTGCCGCCTAAAACATGGTACAGTGACTTATAAAGGAACAATTCAACATTTTGAGGAAATAATAATAGCTTTCTCACAGAAAGTGTCCAAAGAGAGAGAGAGATTAAAACAGAAAGATAAAACTAAAACAGACGTATAATTAAATTTAGAAAGACTCGAGAATTACGACAACGAAACAATAAAACGGTAAAAATAAAACAGGCGAAATGGTATTAACAGCAATAACATTGGTGCACATTTTTATGCAATGAGCTGTGACGCGCGGAACCGCCGCCACAATGGTTTATACCCGCACCGGAAACGGAATCACACCGTTGTTTTTTCCTATTGCCTCGCTGCTCCACAAGGTTTGTGGCACAGAAGTTTTAAATAAATATGGAGTATAAACTGATCATGGCTGTCTCCGGCTTCCTGGAGTCTCTCGCATGACACAAACTCACTGACCTACTGGGACCTGAACATGAGGGCCGACCTGTGGAGGCAGGTCGCGGAGATCGTCGGTGTTCGGTGAGAGTTTTTCACCGTTTAACG
The DNA here is from genome assembly GCA_033238685.1 of Lates japonicus. NCBI lineage: Eukaryota > Metazoa > Chordata > Actinopteri > Centropomidae > Lates > Lates japonicus. Next base: position 1,119,404 of record BRZM01000028.1, on the reverse strand, counting down.
GCGAAAACAACTGCGCGGCGAAGTTTGACGTGATGAAAAGTCACCTAAACGATGCAGTGTTGATGTGGCCAGACAGACAGACTCCAACAAAACATTTTATTTATTTCATTTCATCTAATTTCCTGATGAAAAAGATCAAAACAATACGTGTCCGTATGTTTAAACACGTTCCACTGTCAGTATATTTTCAGCTCCGAGCTCATTGTTCCTACTGCATAAATCTGAAGCAACAGCACAGTTACACCGGGTTATAAAGGTTTTAATGTTCAGTGTAAAATACGCTGTTTCAGAGGCAATATCTGTATGCATCATTTTGGAAGATGTAAACACATTACTAGCTAATATGTAAATATTATTAATTAATAATATTAATATAAGAAGATATATCATATTTATTACACACAACACGTGTTAGTGGGAGATGTAGTGCTGTCAGTCTTTTCACAAAGGCCCTGTTGAAAGGAAAGAAAGTGAATGTCTTATTTTCTTCATGTGTTGTCTAGAGTCTGAATGCAGGAGTGGCGGAAGACGCTTGAGACCAACACAGGAGGAAAGGCAGAGAGAGAAAGAGATCGGAGCGTATATGGGCTGCTAAACTACAGGCCGGAGATATCATCATTTTGTCATTTTAAACCCGCGATCGATGCCAGAGCTGGGCGGGCACCAACGGTTGCTTGACCCGCAGCCCTCCTGTTAGCGTGCTACCGCTGAAATGGTGGGCTGCAGTACGACCACAGAGACGGAATAATGTTTCATTTAGAATTATGGTTCAGATGAGTGATGCGTTTTGTTGTTTGTTTGTTTGGTTTGTGTTGTTTGATACTTCACCAGCAGCGACCGATAGTAAAGATCCAGTAAATCCAGTGTAATAGTTTTATCTGTCTTTCAAGGCTTCAACAGCAGACGCAACAACAACATCATCGCCATCGCCGCCTCAGAGTTTGTCCCTCAGCACTGCCTCCCCGCCAAATTATACTCATCAGACCTAAAGAAGCGAAGATTGAGGGTGACCCCAGACACCGCTGCTAAAGACGACAGTGTGCAAAACACAACAAGTCCAACATGCTAACATGAAGGAGCTGTTTGAGATGATGATGCAGTCAGTTACAGCTTTCATTACATCCTTAGTTTCTCCACACACTTTCCTCACAGCCTCGGATCGCTGGCTCCGCTGTCCCGCGCAACTTGATTCTGCACACATTTCGCAGCCTCGCCAACCCAGCACGACATCCAGGGGCTGGAACCACCTGGAAATCAGAGGAGCAGGAAATTGTGGTGACTGAGATTTGCACCACACGGACGAGGAGGAGGAGGGCGTACGCCCTAGACCGGATCGAGCCAAGAGGAAGAGCAGCGACAGTCTGCTGGAGGAGTACCCTGAGGAGGATGGACCAGGAGATGCAGAGGAACCTGGATGTGGATCAGAGACGATGTTATTCTCCTGCTGAGCTTGGTCTGCCATGAGTAGAAGACTTTCTGCAGAAAAGCAGTCGCTGGTCAGAACCAAGATACAGCAGCTTCTGCACGAGGCTGAGTTTGCGCAAGAATTCAGTGATCCCAAACTATTTTATATTTGACTTATATAAATACTGCATGGATCACATTCTACAGGACTTCAATAACCAACAGAGAAGTTTTCTTTTTATTATACTGTAGCTGAACTTCTCTTTCCTATGTTTTTGATGCCATTTATAATAAATCCTCATTGTAAGTAATCTGTGTTTTGATTTATGAATTATTCTTCAAAAGAAGGAATGTTCAGTTTTTCTTTTATATGGAAAAGCTGTTATTTGAAGGTCAAATGGTTCCATGTTATTTTAAAATGTGAAATAATCTATATGTATTATATGGAAATACATTGTATGTTGAGTTTTAACACAGTAGAAAGATGTTTTAACCGCAGCCTACAGGTTACCTCCAGAATGTCAGACCTCACTTACAGCGCAAACCCTGCACAGTTTTCCTCTGTTAGGGAGCAAAGTAAATGTTTCTTAGATGAGCAGCCATATAAGATTTATAACAGGCAAAGCCAGTTGTGTTATAAGATACCTACAAAATGGCACATTTTACTGTTTTTATTTTACTGACCAACCGATTAGCAGTTAATTAATCAGATAATAAGGAGGATTTAATACGTGAGTGACAAGTGCAGACAATCAGGATATTTGTATGGTAAACTGTAGCGTCAGATTAGTCTTGTTTGTTTGTTTGTATTGACAAATGACACCAAGAAGAAAAAAGATAAAGTGGTGCGTTTTCCTAACAAATGTTCAAATGCAACAAAAGAATAATATTCTTAATAACTGTTTGTGCCAATGTATTATTATCATTAGTGTATGAACGAGTTGGATAAATAGTTCTTATTTTCAGTTAAAAGTGAACGGTGCTGTTTTGAACTAGTGGAAATAATTGCCCTCTACCTCTACACCAAACTGACAAGAATTCAATCCAAGAAGTTATTACGTGACGAAGACACGGGAAGCGGTGAAATGTACAGTAAACAGTGGTAAGCAGAGAGCCGCCGAGCCGGGAGGAGCGTCTTTTTACTATTGGATTTCTGAACCGGTTTATAGATGTTTAACACGTCGTCTCAACGTTAAACTGTAGATCAACAGTTATTTATTTTACCGTCATTTTATCTGTGACTAACTGCGACGTTTGGCCGTTTTCATGTTACCGCTACGGTACGTTTTCATGTTTCCCCAAGTTCTAATTTTACTTTTAGAGTACTTCGGCTTATAGTAGCGTGAAATAAACAAAGAACAAACACATGAAAACTTTATTCTATTTGAAACAGAAATAAGAGACAAGCTAGTTTCACCGCTTTTCCCACCAACACCACATCGACCAGGTCTAAATTAAAACCACACTGTACTTGACTCGTTGTACACCTGGATCAATGCATACAAAGACAGAGAGAAAAGGTAAGCGTCACTGCCTCTTTTGTGCACACGTCTTCTTTCAAACATGAAATATATGTGAAAACACATTTTCCCTCCATGGTCTTCTGTTATTTTCCGTTACATATCGATTATTGGATTACTAAAGCCAGAGCAAGTTTAAAACAACGTTTTTGTTTGTTCCTCGGTCAGAGGCTTTATAATAAGAGTTTAAATTAAATGAATAATGGGTTTTATCCTAGCCAATGTTTTCTAATTTAAAGCCTTAACGTTTCATTCCACACTATTATTATTCTAGTACTTCTTTATATAACAAGAATCAGTAAGAGCTTTTGTTTCTTTATTACTTTGTTCATTAAAAGGTCATAAACTCATATGATCAGTTTACGCTGCAGCTTTCATCTCTTCATTTCTAACAGAACATTATGAATTTTATTGAAGATATGAGATGTTCATGAATTGTTTTCATCTAAGCTAAAATTAGTGGCAGCAGGTTCCAGTCAGCCCAACAGTCTAGTGTTGTTCTCAGCTCACATGTTACAGTAAAGCTTCAGTGAAAGAAAAGAGTTCAGTGTTTCTCCCACAACCTCCTCCTTTCTGACTCCAGTCAGTCCCTGGTTTTTCCAGCAGGTGGTTTGTGGGGCTGCAGGTAGCCTCCGCCCTGCTCCTGCTTCTGCTCCTGATGCTGATGATGATGAAGGTGCTCGCAGTCCGCCTGGCCACGGCTACGCTGGTGGAAGTCTCCTGCTCATCCCAACAGAGTGGCCTGTGCTGCCTCCCAGTACTATGACCAGCTGCTGGCTGGGTACAGTCGAGGACGAACACCGCTTCCTTTCACTTTTATCTGTGAGCAGTGTTTTTAAAAATATGGTAAAATGAATTAAAAGCACTTTGTGCATGTTTGCAGGTTGTGGTACTTGGTCCTGGATGAGGCGGAGAGTCAGGAGTCTCTAGTGAGGAGGTAAATTTTCTTCTTCGTATTTTAAGATTTTCAATACAACACATGCAGTTGTGTGTTTGTGTGTGTGTGTGTGTGCGTATGCGTGTCAGCTGGGAGTGGAGTGACGGTCTGTTCGATGTGGCATGGAGTGAAACCAATGAACATGTCTTGGTTGCCGGTGGTGGAGACGGCAGCCTGCAGCTGTGGGACGTAGCCAATCACAACGCTCCGCTCAGGGTGGCCAAAGAACACACACAAGAGGTATGACACACACACACACACACACACACACACACACACACACACACACACACACACACTTGTTCATAGAAGACTTTCTGGTCTACATAAGGATGCTGTATTTGACTCTGGATGTGTGTGTGTGAAGGTGTACGCTGTGGACTGGAGTCAGACCAGAGGAGAGAACCTCATCGCCTCTAATAAATGGGATCACACGTACAAAGCAGATGTTTACCCTTTAAAGCGCCTTTTAAACCTCCTGTTTTTCTCTCTCTTCTGACCCCATTTTACTCTTGTTCTGTTCCTTCCAGTGAATTTCTGCCTCAGCTGCTCACTGACTACTCTCAGAGGTCATGAAGGGGTCATCTACAGCACCATTTGGTCTCCCTGTCCCAGGATGCTGGCCTCAGCCTCAGGTAAGACCTGAGATTATTCTGTTGTGTCCACACGTCGCAGTGTTTTTGAACTAGACACTGAACCTCAGGTTGCTTGTGAGACCCTGTGAGGAAAACTGAACAACTACTTGCCAGTTTGGTAGCTTAAAGGAGGTTATAATCTCACCACAGTGGCAGTGTTGCAGTGTTGATGTTGTGTCTGAGCAGCTTGTCAGAGATTCTGTACCCTACTCATTGAAGAAAGTTCAGGTTGATTTGTTAGTGACCAAAGTCAAGTCAGGAAAACAGCATCTTTGATGGTTTTGATGTTGTTGCCTCTGTAATTTTCTTTCGTCAAAGAGATGAGGTGACACATGGAGGATCTGTTAAAGGTGGTTTGTTCTGAGTCTGATGTGGAGCTGTAGCAACTTTCATTATCCATACAAAACAAGTTCCAGCTCACATTTCCACTGATTCAAGGAAAGGTTTTATATAAAGACTCCTACTTTGTAAGTGTAGGTTTAACTATAAAAAGATCCTTTATTATTCCCAGTATGCAGTGGAGATTTCAAAGAGATATGAAGAGCAGCAGTGAATAGAAATGAATAAACAGAAGAATTAACAAAGTGAGTAAGACTGTAGCATATATGAATAATATAAACCATGAATAAGAGGATGAATAACTGACTCTGTTTATATAATATTGATACTAAGAAATTAGCATGCATTGTTTCATTATTGCATTATCAATATTATATTCCACAGGGTTCTTGTCAGAGGTCCATATATTATCAATTTATTACAGTTTAGTTTTGAGTGCAAAATTTTACATCATTCTACAATTGATGCATCAGATATATTATATTATATTTACTATATTACTCACTAAAAATATTTTGAATATGTTCGAATTGTTCTAAAACTGGAAATGAACTCAGAGGCAAAAAGATCAGAGTAAAGAACTGGAGGTAGTCCTGTGGTGGTGATGAAGCTCCTCCTCCTCCTCTCATCGAGGAAGTATGTTTGAACTGCATCGGCGCCATCCAGACCATTAAGTCAATCAGCCTGAGAGCTGGGATTATCTCATCCGTCAAGGGAGCGTATTTATAACTTTGTATCAGAGGGAGGAGCCGCGCCACCAGCTCGACCGATTGTCGGCAGCTGGAATCAAATGTGCGCAGCTGTCTTTAGTTCAGTATCACCGCAAGTCCACACAATGAGTCAAAGTTTAATTATCCAGAGATGAGCGGAAATATGAGATTCTATAACCAGGAAGATGCGTTCTAGTTTATGTTTTTTTCTCAGTCTTGTAGACATAAACTTATGCACAATTTTATCAAACATTCATTTATATTTGTTATTCTCAAAGAAATGATCCAAAGTAAACAACACACTTGTTAAAACAGCCAGTGTATCACAAATATCAATGATGTACACAAGATTTATTTGAAGTCAAAGAGTAGTTTAATTTACAACTCAGAGGCCAAATATTTGTTGAGTTTGAGCTCATTATAGACTGAGCTCAGATCAGATAAGTCCTCCCACTGCAGCTCTGGAGCTCTGCAGCTAACTGATTTACTGAGACCTGACTCCATAATAAAACCGGGTTTCCAGCCCTGACCGGGCCCACGTGGAGCTGTTACAGCTTCACCCATGTTCACATCTGATCTGATATTTCAAACTCACAGCTGCACCTAGATCAGCTGCGCCACAGCCACCACAGGTGAGAGCTTCAGGTTCATTTAGTGATAATGAAAATAAATGAGAAACACCTCAACACTTTATTAAATATATGTACTTATCAAAGAAGTTGAGCGTGAAAGATCAGCAGTGACTTTGCCCAGAGTCACCGCTAAAGAATTTAAGTCTAGATCAAATTATTTGAGTCTGTCCCGAGCTCAGTGAGAGGAGAGAGCCAGTTCTCAAAGTGCCCAGCTGAGTGCGGTTTACTGCAGAAGCCTGAGGAGTCAGGAGCTCCACTCACCTTCCTGACCTGCAGCAGGAATTGACCTCCTGTGTTTATCTCTCTCTGTCTGTGCCACCTGCTTCAGCTCAGTGCAATTAAGCTGAATCCAAATTCAGTCGTTTGTCTTGTTTTATAGCTCTACTTCCTGTCAGGTGTTTGGTTTGTTTCTGCCTCTCTCTGTTTTTCTTTTCCCTGAAGGTTCACTCACTTTCCTCTTCACTCTACCTTCCTTTCAGTTGAAATCAGGACGCAAGACGCCTGGCCGATTAGGATGATCACAAATACTGAGCACACTTGATGCAGTTCAGTCTGAAATGTCAGGTGAGGTTCAGTCACCAGAAGTAAATATCAGCTCTATTATGTTTAATTGTTTCTTTGTCACCGCGTCAGATTAGACAGTCGAGTGCAGTGTCTGATTGATCAGACGATCCTGACCAACTATTGTTCATCAAGAGCGTGTCAAACCAACAGGTGGTCATATCACCATGTTTACATCGTGGTGTCACAGCAGTCTGAATTAATCTGAACTGTGCTTAGAGACAACAATAAAGAACTGAAAGACTTAATATTTCAGCTGAAGGTAAAATAATCAAACCTTCAGTGTGGTGCTCTACGCTGCCAAACAAAACCACATTTTCAGCAGTCACAACAGTCATGTTATCATTAAAAGTTTAGTGTCCAGTTGTTTGTGAGACTGAGCGCTCTATCTGTCTCCAGTAAAGCCTTGGTTTGTGTGTTTGTGTTTTGTCAGAGACTGAAGTGCTCACCAGCTGAATGATGTTTTTATGACACTGACACACACACAGGTATGCTCTGTTAATCATAATGTGTTTGTTTGTGTTTGTACCAGGTGGTGTGCCTGGTTAAACAATTGATAGCAGCAGTCCATCACACACACACACACACACACAAGGTCAGTTGTGTTATGCTGTTCACCCTTTACAGTGGGTGTGTTACGCCCCGGCCTGAGGGGAACTTTCTTTGACAAACATGAACTGTAACTGTCCTCTGTGTTTCCCAGAACAAACTCCAGGATTCATGGCTGATAGAAATCAACCTGCAGTAAGCACACACATAACCAACATAACCCACTACCTGTACCTGTATTATTATCAACATTTCAGCCTTACTGACTTTCACCCCTGCGTCCAGATACTCCTCTGATGTTACTGTGAGCTTTAGGAAAATGTGATGAGAGCATTTTATTCCCAAACCTTGTTCATGACTCCACAGTGATCTCAACGTTGTTGTTTTCGTGTAATTATCAGAGACAGAACTGCAATGATTAATCACTATTGGATCAATAGAAAATCTATATTATAGATACAGAAACTAATTATTGTGAGCAGGAGCCTATTGAGTTAAAAGCGGTATAAAGTAGGAGACCAGAGGACTGATACAAACTGATGGAGGGTGTGACATTTAGGAGAAGAGGGCAGCCCCGTAGAGCTTCTGTCTGTCGCACTTAAATACACACACACACACACACACACACAGTCACAGCCTATCTGAGGCTCTACAGGCTACATGATCAGGAAGGCCTTCCAGAGATGCCAACATGGCACTCTGTTCTGGTCAGAGCTGTAAATGAGGACGGCAGCGATCATTAGAGAGAGCGTCTGATAATATGACTTCAGAGTTTTACTGAATCAATAAGTCAGATAATTTGCTACACATTTTTACTCCACATAGTCGATTCACTTCAGATGAGAAAAAGAGAGGAGGTGTTATATAAGAGAAAACAACTCATTCTTTAATTTTTTTTGCTGGAAGTTAAATTCTTTTCTTTGGCTTAATGACAGGTAAACGCCAGTGAGCCAAGGATCAGTTACTGATGATTGAAAAGGAGCGGATCATAGTGAATTGCAGAGTGCTCACGTTTCGCCTTTTTACATCAGAACGTCAGCCAGCATTACGTTGTAACGCGCAATGTATTTCGAGAGGAAGAAAACGCTAGGCTGGGTAGCAGCAGGTATTTGTACACTTTCTCCAATCAGCCAAGGCCTTCACCTTAGCGTCACAGGTTAGCAAAACCAAGTTCCAGAAATAAGAAAGTTAACTCTCCTAGAAACTGCTACACGTTCGCCTGTGTCAACTGATGTGATGACAGCTACAGACTTACTGCAGCTTCTCTAAAAACAGAGGATGTCCACATGAACGAAGTCAACCAGGAGGTGAATTGAAGTGATATCCTTTATTATCAGGCAGTGAGTATCATTTGTGAAGAATAACATGTTGTAATGGCAGCAGTCAAACTCCTGTGTGGTGTGGAAGATGCTGGATGTTAAAGATGATGCGGATGATAGGTGTAATAGTGTAGTTCTAGTTTCATGGTGACTAAAGCAGGTCCCAGTGGTGGTGCAACTGATCGTGGATCGAAAGAGAGTCGATCTTTCAGTAGTCCATTTAAAGTCATTGCCATTCCCAGTGGAGCCGCCAAACCCACAGAGGATCAGTCGCCTGAAAGTTTGCGCGAAGCCAGGCGGCTGAGGAAACTTGGTGTTCAGTCACAGCGCCCCCTGATAAGGCTGAAACAACCTATGTTCCTTGAGAAATGGAGTCATGCTGCACGTTGTTGCATATATCTGCTTGTCTCCTTGACCCTGGTAGTTACTGGAACTCTGGGCCTGCAGGATTCCAGCTACTCCCGCCACAAAGCAAGAGATGATGTGTGTTGGCAAGGCTTCTGAGGTTTGGAGTGACAGCTAATTGGTAAATGTTAGAATTCTGCAAACAGATCACGAAGAAGTAAACAGTGGCAACTTTACCAGCCCCACAGGAACATCATGACTGTCACATGATGCCCAACTGCCCTAAAAGACTTCCTGTACACAGAAGTCAACACAATAAAAAGCCTTGTTAAATAATAAGTGGGTTTCCATCCACCTGTTTTTATGCACATTTTCAATTTGACTGCAGCCTTACTCACTCTAATTAACCAGAAATATCGCTATAGAATATCACTAGACTCCATTGACAAAAAACAGATTGATAAGCAATACTACTGTCGAGTGTGTCTGTGTTACTGTGCACTTGTGATGGAGGAAGTAACTGTATATTTCATACCAGTAAAAGTACCAACAGTAACACAGACACATCTAATCAGTGGTATTCCATCAGCCCCATGTTTTATAAACATAAAATGACCATTTTGTCAAGAGTCTGGTAGAGACACATGTTTCTTGTATGTCTTCTGCAGGACCCTAACCATAATGTTGTCAGGAAACGTATTTTTATACCTGTCGTCATTTACCTGCCAGCAGGAAAAAAGCCCAAAGTTTAAAATTCCAGAGTTATCCTTGAAAAAGAAAAGGTATTTATACAAACAGTCTTTTACATAAAGTGAGTTTGTGTCTGATTCTACCGCAGTTTGTCAACCTCTGGAGTCCTGCAGTATTGGCGCGATAATATATTGTTATTCAGCCCAGAGAGAGATTATACCATTTTCACGAAATTATAACATGACACAACCATGAAGATCAATCGATGAGTGATGACTTTGATGGATGATAATGAGCGTCACATCAGCATCAGCGTACGTAGAATTGCTGCCTATCTCCTGTGTGGAGGCTTCCCCAGGCATGACATGGAGAGGCCACTGCCGCCACTGCTGACTTTGAAGAGAGAGAAAGTGAGAAACAGAGTGAGAGAAAGCATCGAGATATGGGGGAAAGTAGGCAGATGAGTGTCTCATTCCGATAAGCTTGTCAGCCTCATGCCCTCTCTCTGGCTCTCCTCTCACATTCTCTCATGTTTCTCCCTTCCTCTCTCTCCATCCCCCAGTTTGTCATACACACAAGATCCTCTCCAGCATCAGCAGGAGAGAGAGGATGCAAAAAGTTAAGGTCTGTGGTGCCAGTCACAACAAACTAGAGCCTCAGTAAACAACAAGAACAACAATAAATAAGGCTTCTCTACACCTTCCTCATCTTCCGTCTATCTTTATTTCTCTCATCACCAGGACTGGACAATGTGGTTAAAGCAAATGATCAAAGCGACTAATAAGAAGCATGTTAAAAGTTCAGAGCGAAGACTTGAAATGGAGTCTGGTGTTGGTTCAGTTTTATTAGAGTCCTGTCCCGGCGGATGATGATCAGGCACCCCATTGGTCAGAGCTTGATCAATACGGTCACCAAAGCAAGCCTCCCAGAGCCTCACTCCTGTGCCCTTGTGATTCTAGCAGCCATTCATCTTTTCATATGCCCGATTTCTTTTGAGATTTGAATCGTTAAATCATTTTTTATTGGGGGTTGGGATTTACCGCGGTGTGTTTGGACGGTCCTGCATCAGAGACAGATGGTAAACAGCAGGAGACGAGTTGACAGAGGCTGATTTAAATTTGACTATTTTATCACAATCAAGTGAAAATGAATCTAAACATGGCAACAAAAAGTGATTATAAGGTAAGAAGAACTTTAAATGGTTTAACCAAATGGTGTGAAGGTGTAAAGTATAAAGTAACTGCTAGACTGCAGCTGAGATGTGGTGAGAAATGATCCTTCAGTAATACAACCACGCCATGATTTGTACTGAAGGTGTCGAGGAGTCTTCAGGATTGATGAGGTAACAATGTCGATGTAAGTGCTCTCTGATGTCAAATGCAAAGAGAAGAAGAAAAATATGAGGAGAGGAAGACACACAGAAGATATAGGAGTAGCAACAGGATTCACTGTGATGTGAAAACACAGAAGTGTTGAATCGGAGGAATTTGATCATGAGAAATTAGATCACCAAACGCTGGGGAATGCAAATGTTTCACTTGAGTATTTTGAGTAAAAGTGATGAAACACTTGCCTGCTCTGTACACACAATACGCTCCACACACACAGTGTCTACAAAGGCCAATGTTAACCTGGCCTAGGATTAACAATCAATTATCAAAGAATCCTTTATTTTTTCTACTGAATATGACTATGCTTAAAAAATAAGTTACAAAGAGGCAGTTCAACAATGACACAACAACAGCCTAAATAAATGTTTTATGATCAAGATCACAGTCCCATTATTGTATTGCTTCTTTACATTGGTAACAGACCACGCCACTGTTACAATGAATGAGCCAAAACACTGTGGACAAAAGTTGGTAAAATACCTGACTCAGTGAAGCTCAGAGTCTATAGATCATATTCTTGTGTCCAGCCACCTCTTTCTCGTAGATTCTGTCATCGTTTATATAGTTAGACGAAAGCACGTGTTTCCTGTTGAAGAGTAATCCACAATAAAAGAAGCTCAGTGTCTCTCATGTCTCCATAGTCTGGCAATTCCTTGTTGCTTGTGTTTCACTTGACGTAGCTGCCTCCGCCAGCTCGGGCTTCCCTGTGTCAAGCTTTACAGGCCTGTGATACTGTACCAGCGGCCAGGAAAATTTACATATATATATTTATATATATATATATATATATATATATATATATATATATATATATACATATATATATATATATATATAGAAGCTGAGGTGGCTGATCTCGCTTCTTCAGCCAATGAAAACAATCATGTAAACCTGGAATGCTGCTCCCTGGTTTTTTTTTTTTTATAGAACCCTGTTTACGGACACCCACCAAATACATTCAGTTTCACCTGGAAATTTAGTGAAACGAGAAAATGTTTTTAAATGCAGCCATTACGAGGAGAGAGGATTAGCTGCAAGATGCCATCAGCAAGAGGAACTAGCGACTCTGAAACGGGTGAAATGGTTCCTTTGAACACAGGAACAGCGCTGTTTGAATATCAGGTGCTCGGTGGTTTTCATCAGTGTTTGAAGTTGCTGCCAAAAAGAGCTGGCAGAGCTGAAGATGACGACTGCAACGCCAGCCGTTTGTGAACAGATCAATATGAACCAATCAGTGACGGTTTTCCCCAGGGTTTCAACTCCACAGTCACATCTTTGTGCAACAGGCAAGAGGTGAATATTTCTCTCTCTCAGCTGTTAGGGTGTTTGATGAGATGTTGACAGAGGTGCTGTGGAGAAACCCGAGATAGGGATTGAGGACGCTTTTAAAACCGTGATCAAATGAAGGAATCAGCATCCTGTTGAACTTTCATTCAATCAGCAACTAAGTAAAAGACCTGTTTCCAAGCAGCGATAAACCTCAAAATAATGTAACTTGCTGAGCAGCAGCGTGATTACTAAATTGGAGTCAACACACCAAACTCCTGACTCGCATCAGTTTCTGGATATCAGAGATGAACGCTGCTTTTAACTGAGCCCCGTCTAGCTTCACCTGAACTCTCTGGGTCTGATCTCCAGCAGTTTAAGCTGACTATCACCTGGCAGTTAGAGGGAGATCGGAACCCCGAAGAACCACAGTTACACAGAGGAACAACAGGTGTTCAAACGACAGAGGTCGGGCCGAACCACCATGACTCTGAGATGTTATGCATTATAGTTAATGTTAACAATAATGTGTCAGGACTGGGTGCCCCACTGCAGCAGTGAGTGTGTTTTATTGGCATCATTTAAGTTGTGGATGCAGCAAGAAGCCTTTAGAGTATGTATATAGGAGGCAGGTGTGTGTGTGTGTGTGTGTGTGTGTGTGAGTGTGTGAGCTGAACCTGCTGATACAGCAGAGATATCAGGTGTACTAGAGCGAGACCCTTTTACAGAAGTCAGCCTGTAATGCACAGCAGAATGAACACACACTCACACACACATTTACATGCAGAGCCAGATGCTCTTTGTTACTGCAGCAAAAGAAACACACTGTTAAAGTGTTTCCCTGTGGTAAACAGTACAACACACACACACACACACATACACTGTCTAGTTGGCATGTTTTCCACTTGCTGATGCCAGAGCAGCTTCCACGCCTGACTGAGAAGTGGAGTGTGTGAGTGAGGAAGAGGAGAAAAAAGGGAGTGAGAGGGTAAGAACAAAAGACTGGTCGAAAGAATCGATAAAGAGCGGGATGGTGTGGTCTGATGCTGGGAGGGTACATTAGGTTTTCATCCATCGTTGGGATTGAAGAGGAGTTTGAGGGAGTGAAGAGGAGGAGGAGGAAATGGTGAATGGGAGGAGGATTAATCTGCTGGTCAGTAAATATGAGGCCAGGAAGAAGCTCCTCGTGTACTCTTCTTTTAATCTGCTCCTCCAACACACAGCGTCAGGATTTGTTCACAGTCACATTTCTCTCTTCCTGAGCTCAGATTCCAAAATATCCCGCTGGGTTTGCTGCCCCTGCCTACTGGGATTTTAGATGGCAAGAGCCAGGAAGAACCACTCCAGAGTCCCAGTCACATAACCACAAGGAAATTGATTTTGCTTCATGCCTAGATGGTGACCTGAGGTGGCCCAACTTTCACCCTCCTCCTGGTTCTTGGATCACGCAAAACATTACGCATACTCAGTCACCGAGCAGAAAACAAAATGCAGCAACGCAGCATAGAATCATTTTTCATCAGCTCATATCGTATGGAATATGTCATGACCTGACTACCACCACCGAAAGTCACACAGTAACACACACACACACAAAATCCCTGTTTTTGGCCAATGGAGTCTGCAGTGATATATAGAGATGTCTGTTCAAAAAGGATCTCCTCTTTGGCTAGAAAGCTCTGTCTCTCAGTGTGGAATCCTGTCATCATGTTGTCAGATCCAATGGACGCGACGCAGCCAGGCCACCCTGAAATTGCTTGCAGCGATAGTGAACCCTTCACTCCACTGCTCAGAGGAGTGAAAGACGTAGAGTTTGACAGGTTCCAGAACCTGCCGCGAAATGGAAAGAGGAGGAGGAGAAGTGAGAGGGGAGGAGGAGAACAGCATGTGCCGCCGAGGATCATGCAAAAGTTGTAGACCCTCAACCTCTGCCTGTAGTAAAACCACACACAGAAACATCTCCGTTGTTGATGCCATAATGAAGAGGTGCCTGAAATGAGTATTAGAAGCTATAGAGAGAGATCACATCAAAATGAAAACCATTCAAGAAACCCACCACCCTCCTCAATGAACCTCTTTCTTCTTCCTGTCTTCCCTCCATCTGCCTCTGCCATTTTCTCCTCACGATTCTCTCCTCCTGTGTAAATCTTCAGCTCTGTCTCCAGCAAAGGTTCATTCTACTTAACAGGTTTAGGAATTAGTGTCAACCTCTGTCAAAATATTAAAGAATAAACATGATCATCACTGTACAATACTGAGTACGCCGATCGCTTTTCAGACCTCAGTACTGAATACTTCATGTTTTCAACAGATCACGGAATATTTTTAACAGCCCAATAACCCACTTATAGATCACTCATCATTCATCTTTCATCTCCAGGAACAAAATAATCAGCTCCAACTGATGAAGTTTGAACCAGCAGTATCTGTATCTCTCTCTCTGTCTGCTCACAGGTGACGGACACTCAGAGTGTGGATCTGAAGGCCGCCATGGTCGACACAATGCGCGCACACAACGCTGAGAGACCCCAGCTGTGATTGGTGCAACACGGAACAAATTGATTCTGCAGCTTTTAAGCCTTTTAATACAGAGACAGGTGCATTTAATGTGTTCACTGTATTTTGTGAGTTGTTGTTTGTCTTGAATGTTGCATGCAGGCCTATCACCTCAGTGTGTGTGTGTGTGTGTGGGACCTGAGGAACGTGGCGGCAGCCTGTCAATCAACCATAAGGCCAAGCACTCACGCCATCCGCAGAGTCACACACACACACACACACACACACACACACACACACACACACTGGTTTCTGTTTCCGATCACATGCTTTGTCAAATGTCATTCAGTAACAACACTTTGTTCTCAGCATTAAGAGCAAAATGTGTGTGTGGCAGAGATGCAGCGCAGGGCCTGACAGCATCAAAACACCCACTGAAATGGACCTAATAAGACCACACACACACACACACACACACACACACACACACACACACACAGTGTGTGTGTGAGCAGCACAGTGTGTGTGGAGAGAAATAGACAGCTGCAGAGGAGTCCCCAAACACACATCCCAGTTACTCAGATTAGGCACACGGCCACACACACACACACACACACACATAGCAACAGACACACACACACACACACACACACACACATATAATAGAACACACACACACACGCTCACCTGACTTCACCCAATCACAAGGGAAGTGTCTTGCTCAAGCAGGGTTTTTCAGGACAGGTGTCACCAATCGATCCAGAGCTCAGGCTGAAATCAATGGAGTGTGTGTGTGTGAGTGTGTGTTTGTGTGTGTGTTTTCAAATCTGTCGGCTTGTATCGATTTACTAGAGAGGGCAGAAAAGTGGTGAAGGGATTCATGATCAGCAGAAGGAGAGAGAAGAGATAAATGAAAGTGAAATATGACACTTCTGTCCAGTAAATTTACGGTTTTGCTTTTTAAGGTGCGTATATCTCGGCACAACTTTCATTATCGCAGCAGCTGTAAACATCCATCACAGCTTTGACCACTCGCTACTTAGATAATGTTCTGTGTCTGTGAAGGAGTCTGAGAGAACAACCCTGATGATCTCAGTTATCTCAGCTTGGTTTGACAACAGAGAGCCTGTGTTGTGAACTGAAGACAGGGTGGACTAATGAAAGACACTGTCCAGGTGCCTTGTGCTCGTGGTGATTGACGTGGTCTCGTGGTCTCTCACGAGTTCCAAGTTTTACATGTCAGCTGATAGGTCGCAAGAAATCACAGTACAGAAATCCCAGGTCTTGGTCTGCACCGTTCTGAGGCGTCTGAGGGAGGACACCAACTGAACTGATTTTTGTTCCAATCTCAGCAGAAATAAATGAAAATGAATTTTCTGTTCAGTTTGATAAAAACCTGCTTCACATATAAATGGTTGAAAGGAAACGAGACAGAGATACAAAGAAAATCAAGCTGTACGTGAATATATCAGAGGAGAAAGTGAAGTCTGTGTTGAACTGTCGAGTTCAACAGAGAAACATCATCACTGCTGCCCCGTCAGGTTATATTCGTTGATTTTGCTTTAGTAACAAAAGATGACAATTTGAAAGCAGCTGTAATTTGAAATGAAAGACAGAAAGAAAGAGAGGGGGAGAGAGTTAGAGAGAAAGGTGCTAAACGAGACAGAGACTCAGTTTGAATCTGCCTGATAAGAAAGGTGAAACTGTCAGAAGCAGAGAGGGGGAACAAATGAACGAATAAATTAATTTAAGAGTGCTTAGCCGACAGTCGGTGAAATTACTCTCTGTGGACTCTTTTCAGTCTCTCTGTGTCTGCACAGTCCTCGAACTGCTGAGCACAGAAAGCTGTAGCCTGGAGCTGTATTTCACTTTGATGGAAAAAAAAGTCACGATTTTTTAAAACCTTCACACCTTTTTACAAGATGAGGGACAAGCTCCATCTCCAGCTCAGGACAGATGAAAAGGTGTAACTCAGCAGAGAATCCACAACATTTAGATTGTGTTTTTTATTTTTCTGTAAAAATCGCTGCAGGTCATCTGCTGTGTCATTTCTTTTTATTATGTCTCTGCATTGTTTCATTACCTTAAAGCCAAACATTCTCAGTAATCCCTGAGATGCTGCAGTGCACATACATTAAATCACAACCCACAGATTCTGAAGATGTTGTTGTCATTTCAAAAACTATCAACAGAAAAGTGAAAATTGAATCTTACTCTAGTTTGAATAGTTTCATTGTTTGTGTCCTGTGTTGATTTAGTATAAACTGTGTCCCTGTGATAACTGTGAATTACGATGGTGAGTTAAAGTAATTATTCATCATCATTGTCTCATTTTACCTGATTTATTTTTTCCTCCTTTTCCTGCAGTTTTCTCCGTTCAGTAAGACGGTGTTGGCATCCTGCTCGTACGACTTCACAGTCAGGTAAGATCACTTCTTCTTTCCTCGTGTAGCGTCGCCCTTTAGGTTTTTTATCATGAAGTATGTTGTAAAAACGTTGTCACTGGCTTGTTGGTGGTTGTGTTATGTCACCACGAGTAAAGAGCCAGAATATAAACTCTTCAGATTTTGTTTGCGTAACTTATTTTACATTAATGAGCCATGGACATGAAGGAGGTTGTACCCGTTTAAGTTTAATGTGTTTGCAGAAAGTAATTTAATTTAAAGATTAGAGAGGAAACACAGACAGTGTGGCTGAAGCTGTGTGGTTTTACTCCACAGCAGGTTTTTTTCTGTATGTAGTGATACTTCAGCAGCACATGTTCTTCTAAAAATCAGCATGCATGAAGAACAGTCGGCCATTTTTAGTCACCACCGACTGTCATCATGATGTTGATACAGAACAAATACTGAAGGTCATGATTCAAAATGACAAAGTTTATAAGTTATTGATCGAATGAGTGAAACTTCAGTTGGAGAGAGGAGGAGGAGGAGGAGGTCTCACTCTGGTGGGTTTGTTGAAACACAAGTTTGACTGTGAACTGACTTTTCTAGAGGTTAAAAGTCCTCAGCGATGGACGTGGTGTTTCTGCTTACGCCCCTTTTCTTTCAATTACCACCCAAAGAGGATGGATGGTGTCATCCTAGAGGTAGTAATGACTGAGGACACAGTGATAATGTGTGATTAAGTGAAATGATGTGTGTGAGAGAGAGAGAGGGGGAGAGAGATGAGCTGTTCCTTTATTGAGCTGCAGCAGCTGAGTTAATAAAAATCTGTAATTTCAGGCACGACTGCCTTTGTGTTTCATATGAGAATATGCTGCTTCTTAATCTTATCCCTTCTCTATGTGTCCTTTTCTCTCTCACTCCATCAGCAGCCCTACATTTAACATAACGTCTGTTCTCTTCTATAAAACTGCAGATGAACCTATTTTTGTCTTTACAGCCGTTGTTCTCAGAGGTTTGGATGATGGACAAACAGATTAACAGATGGGAGTAGATGGACAGACAGATGAATGACAGAGAGGCAGGATGGCTCTGCTCCTTGAACCAGATTGAACTTTAGTGGGGGAGTGTTAAACAATTAGCTCTTTAATTGGTCAGCGAGTGAACAGAAAAGAAATCTAAGAGTTTGACAGTTAATGACTGAAGTCATTAATAATCAAAAGTTCCAGAATTTGCTTTGGGAAATATAAATCATATGTAAATCCAGTAGTGAAATAGTTTTTAGTTGCAAATGCAGCAGAAGTGAATAGATGAAGAAATCATGAGCTTCTTCTCCAAAAATATCAGAAGAAAACGTGTGGAGCGATGAGGAGACTGTAACCTTCCTCACACTAACACATGAAGCAGATAAATACTGCATGTTGATCATGTTTTCTGTCATTCTCTCTCCACCAGCTGTTTATCTCAGTGAACCGATTTACCTGAAATTTGATCTAAATCTGTGCTAATGATGCAAAACCCCTGAAAATCCAGAATTATTAAAGATCAGTCCGACTAACTGATGCAGCAACTGTATGAAAATGGACTAATACAGTGATTCCCAAGCTCCCAGTTTGCAAGATAAAATCAAGAGGTCATGAAATAAGAAGACACGAAAGCAGAAAAAATACCTGTTACACCAAAGTATGTTTAGTGTGATTCACTGGTGAAATCAAACCTAAAAATATTCAAACAGGAGAGAGAAACTGACAGTTTTCATCCTTCTCTGTGATAAATCACTTTTTTCCATCATTTTATTTGAATGACTCTAAATGGCTCAATTCAACTTCTGCTGCTCCTGATGAGACACTAAATAAAAGATGGAGGGATGATCAGTGACAAGCTGAAAGAGCGATGATGCTGAAATAAATGCCAGAGAGAGAGAGAGAGAGAGAGAGAGGAGAGAGAGAGAGAGAGAGAGAAAATGCCAAAGGGAAAGAAGGAAGATCAATGTGGTGAGAGCTGGCTCTGTGCCATCTTGTGTTTTATTGATCCGGGCTTTCATTGGCTCAAATACTCTATGCTGAGTACTGATTTCATTACAGGCTGCCCTGACACACACACACACACACACACACACACAGTGGGAAATCACCACCTGTCAGATCCTGGTAGATTTTCGCCCGGGGCTGCTCAGATATCTCTTTAAGGTAAAGCAGCATCTGTGTTAATGATCCTCAGAAACATAAGAAATGAACCAAACAACATTTATTTTTGTTTTTCCAAGACGAAGCCCGGAGGCTACAAACAAAGGAAGAAGATAGCTGGCATAAAACGAATGCATAATAAATCTTACATCCTTTATTTGTGCAAGGGAAGTTTGTAGAATACCAATGGTCTGTTTCAGCCTCACTCTCCCTCAGTGAAACAGTTACACACTCAAACCTTCACCTGCCCAGGACAGAACAGTTAGAACTGAAGTGTTAATCTTTTACTTACCTCAAACGGAGACTTCTGGAAACGCTGCTGGTCTCGTTTCAGTTTGAAAACTTGTTGGTCCAAACAAAGAAATCTCTGTCTTGCTTTTCGCTGCATTGCTGTTCCTTGTTCATAATATTTTCTGAACTTTTTACAGCAAGCATCGTACAGACAGCGTATCTTCAGTTTGATCCACACTCAGCCCTCTCCTTTATTAACTTCTACCCGGTCCAGAATCCCTAATCCATTCATTACTGCAGTGATAAAACAGCTTCATCAGATGTTATCCTAAGAAAACACTGTGAATGGGAGTGAATCAGGACTACAGATTGACTGTGTGTTTGTGCTTTCTTCCATAGAAACATCACGTATGTTTGCTTTGTGTTGAATAATCCAAACACACTGGATAACAAGTTAATCATCACCTGTTCTTGACCTGTGTCCTGTGTGTGTGTGTGTGTGTGTGTGTGTGTGTGTGTGTGTGTGTGTGTAAACACTCTAAGCATCGATCATGTCTGACTGCAGGAGGCTCTAATCACCTCATTAACGAGAGACTCGTCTTTTCATTAGTCTGTTCATCTGTTGATCAGCAGCCTCTCTGCAGGGTTTCACTTTTCCTTGAACATCATTACGATTTAAAAAATAATAAATCTAAATCCTTTCTGAGTTTGTGTCGTATGAAAGTCAGTTTTTCATAGTAAACTGATTCTCTTTGTGTGTTAGACTGTTGATCAAACAGGTTCATGTTGATTCACTGTGGAAACCATAGCTCTACAAACATCACAAACACTTCAACTTTGTTATGAATTATTAAAGGAAAACTTCAACATTTCATGAAGTGCCATCATTTGCTTCCTTGGCCAAATAAAATGTGGAGATTGAACTGTTAGCCCGACTCTGTCTGAACAACATCCACCTGCAGCATCTCCACAGCCACTGGTTGCCTGGCAACCAGTGCTAACCCTACAAACACTAGAAATAATAACCTGATGTAAAATGTAAATTTTTATACGTTGGTTATTAATGGGTTTATGGTTTGGGACAAGGCATTTTGTTTTGGATTTGTTAGCTTTGTACAGCGCCAGGCTAGCTGTTCCCCTCTGTTTCAGGTCTTTATGCTAAGCTAAGCTAACCCGATGTTGATGCTGTAGTGTCATGTTTACATCAGAGTGGTGTCAACCCTCTCATCTAACTCTCAACAACAGAGTGTATTTCCCCACATGTTAACCTGTTCCTTTAATTGTAAATTTCCCCATTGTGGGACTAATAAAGGATTATCTTATCTTAATCTACAGAGGAAAACAGCAGAAGTGATCATTTGTTCTGTAAATGCCAGATATTTGATATTTGATATTTTACTGTTGTTTTAACCAAATTAAATCTTAGTCTAATCCAGGAGTAAGTAAATAAAACGTAAAATGTGACCAAGAAGTCAAGGTTTGATGTGAAGTCAGATGATAGTCAGTGTCATTCTTTGCTTAGATTTGAGAAATTGTTGCTAAATTCTGAAATAACTCCAGGTTCCACCAACACCTTCTGACGTGTAGCTGTCAGGTGTTCAGGTGTAGTAGATCTCAAATCTGAGCGTCCTCACATCCACCTGTCGGTGTGTTCAGCTCGTCGCACCTTCCTTTGTAAACTCAGTGTGTCCACACACACACCTGCCTCTGTGGGCCTTCCTGTGTGTTTAGGACACTGTCGTACAAACACTGATCTAATAACACACAAAGAACAACACGTGATTGCACGTACACTTCACCCATATGCAAATAGATCCGAGCACACACTCCTCTGTTGTCACATATGAACGTACATGTACACACACAGTTCTATTTCTCCTCGTTTCTGCTCAACAACTCTCTCCCTCTCTCTCTCTGTTTGTTTAGTCTGAATCTCAGTTTTGAGTGAAGCATTCTGGGAGTTCTCTGTGACTGTGTGATCATCATTATTCACCTGTGTGTGTGTGAGATGTTGAGCACATTTATTTTGTGTTATTTTGAAATGTTTGGTCATTTGCTGCCTGATTTACCAACACTCCCTCAGTCTTTTTCTGTTTCGGATGTCTCTGTGCTGTTAACTGCTTTTTAATGAACTGGTACATTTCATAAAGTTGTAGCACACAAGGCCATTAAATAAACAAATTACAGCGAGAAAGCACACAACTCTGCCGAGACCGCACTAAATTTAATTCAGGAATATAGAAGTTGTTCTGTTCTCACCGGAAACTTTCCTCTGTCTTTGTTGGCTGTTTGATGCTGAGGCAATATTGATTATTCAGTTAGCGTTTATTCCGATTTCTCCAGGATAATACAGGAAAAGTTTCAGAGATTTATGAACTTTGTTGTTTGTTGACTGCGATGGTCTGAAGATTTGATTGTGAAAGTTGATGGAGTTGATTTCCTCTGTTGTTTGGAAGTGTTAACGCAGCACTGTGGTGTGGCTCATTAATTAGTTATTAGCTCCTGTGGGCCGAGCATAGTTATATGCATGTCACAATAAAAAAACACAGCAGAATGTATTTGAGAGGAGGTTGGTTGTAGGTGTTGTTTGCGTTTCGCTTCCTGTTGTTGATTTCTTTCGACAATGACCATGATCCATATGTGTAATGTGTATATATTAGTGAGAGTTGAAGGTGCTGGTAGGTGTGTTTTTAAAGTTTATACAGAGCCATGTCAGTCTTTATGTTAGCATAAAGAACTAAAGAGCTAAGCTAACCTGGCAGAAGCTTCAAGGTTCAAGCTTCAAGGTGGCAGGTCAGAAAACAACCATATGAAAACAATCATGTAGCAACTGGTTGGTGACTGGTTGGTGACTGGTTGGTGACTGGTTAGTGACT
>BRZM01000028.1:839373-1096923 GCA_033238685.1 Lates japonicus | reverse complement strand
GTTGGTGACTGGTTGGTGCCTGGTTGGTGACTGGTTGGTGCCTGGTTAGTGACTGGTTGGTGACTGGTTGGTGCCTGGTTGGTGCCTGGTTATATGATGTTGTGGGCACCAGATTAGGGAACAGTCACTTTGATATTTTATCTCCATTTTCCAGCCTTGAACTTTCTTTCCTGCGTTCTGTTTCATTGTGTAGCGGTGATGTTCATTCACAAAAATCCAGCACTTTTAACCTACATGTCACATTTGAAGTTACTCTTCATGTTTTCATTATTTATCTATTGACATCTACTTAGTTAAAACCCGTCATCAGAATGAGTATTTCCGGTGAAACTGAGACTCATGTCATGTTTTCTGTTTTTAACAGCAGGTTAGACGTCTCATGTTTGCTTTAGATAACATGTTCTCACCTCATCTGCTGCAACAACCTGTGTGTGTCTGTGTGTGTGTGTGTTTGTGTGACTCGTAACATTAATTTCCTGTTTAAATTAAAAGCATCAGTGACATCAGGTCATGGATCAGATCACCCTCTCTGCTTTTCTTTCTGTTGGATGTTAAATGCTTTGTTTACACTTCCTCTTATTTTCTCAGGGTTTGACTTTTATTTTTCTCCCTGCGTCCTCGTTTTCTGTCTCTCTGCTGTAACTTAATGAGTTTCGTAGTAATAGTGAGACACACACACAAAGCTGACAGGTGAATGGAGGGTTCCACAGAATGAAATACAATAGAGACTAAATAATTACCTACCATGGAAACTGCAGACAAAAGAGCGCAAGCCTCATTTATACAAATAACATGGTGTATTTGTCTAACTGGGGCAGTCATCTGGTCTTATACACTCACATTCACACATTCATGCATTCACGTCATCTAAACCTATAATCTGAATCACACATTTACTTTAGTAGAAAGAAACAGATCCCTCCTCCTCTTCCTCACAGTTCAGTTTGAAAATGTCCCTGATTTTTGAATTAAATCCAACTGGAGCTGCAGCTAATTATTATTTTATTATCAGTTAATCTGCTGACCATTTTCTCGATTAGAGGTTTTGTCATTGTTCTGTTATAATTTCACAGAAGTGAAAGTAGTGATGCATTTAACTGGTGAGAGTGACGTCAGCACTGCTTTACTCTTCACTTGTACATGCAGAGGAAGGCTCAGTGTGATGTTCAGATCAGTACAGTGACAGAGGGATTGGCATTTGATCAGCTTTGTTGTTGTCAATACTGTATTAAAATATGTCCAGATCAGCTCTAATTCTGATCCTTGGAATAGGCGTCTTTCTCTACTGATCAATTTACTGATGAATCATTTCATTTCTACTTTCATCCATGTTTCTGTACAGCAGTGGTTTCAAACCTGAGGCTTGGTACCTCCACATGGTGTCGTGAGACGATTTCCTTGGTCGTGAATAAGGAAAAAAAATCTGCTTCTTCTTCTTCTGCTGTTTTTCACATTATTGAAGTCTGAAAAGCCGACTCACTCCAGCTGACAGTAAATCACTGCTGTTGCTCATTTTATGAAGCCAATCAAGCCTACAGTGGCTCTTAGCCGCAGGATTATTACTCCTGCCTCTTAATGCTCTGCATGGGACCGCTGTGACAGAAATGCATTCATTTCAGCTGGGATTTTTTATTGCCCCTGCACTTCATTACGTAGCAGGCATATTGCTCTGCTCTGAGGGTGATGAATGTGTTTCACTTCGTGTATATATTTGTGCATGAGTGAGCAGTTCTTTCTTATGTGGTTATGCTTAGAATATAGATATATGTAAACACAAACTATAGCTATAACTGTAGCTTAGTGACATTTTTAAAAACATTTTTTAATGCCCCAAACCCAGGGTGAAGTTAGTCCAGGCGGTGGCACAGAGGAAAGGTCATGCTGATATCTAAATGTACAGTGGCAGTTTTTAGTCTAATCTTTAAGTCTAATTCAGCTTGTCAGGCTCAGGCCATCATTGATGGCTTTTATCATCTTAAAGGTGCTATATGTATGTTTTTGCTATGGCTACATAGGTATGATTAACAGCTGTTCACTCACCAGTCTAGAAGAAACATTTTCAATTCAGCATCAAACTTGATTTATTTACAAAACTGGGCAGCGATACCTCTTCACCCTCTCATGTATGAGTCCCACGCCGTGCCCTGAACATCTGTTCCTTCTCTGTGTTACTGTGGTTTCTAACTGAGTGATAGTCAGCGGTTAACCTGCTGGAGTCAGACCCAGAGAGTTCAGAGTGATGCTGAACTGTATCTTCGATATCCAACCAGGAAACTTTGAACATAGACTTTGTTTTCTGTACATGAAAACCACTGAACTGCTCAGACTCAGAAGTGAAAAGAATTAATTACCACCTGTTGCTGCAGAGGGCGCTGCTGCTCAGCGAAGTTACGATTTGTTTATTTAACATGCTAACAGGCTAAACTCACAACTGACAGTGAAAGTGTGTTTTTGACTTTGGGTCTCTATAATCCATAAACCAGCAAACACGTACAGATTAATATTTAGATAATGTTTCAGACGTTAAATGAAGCCAGATTCTAAAACTGATTTTGTTGGATAGTTTAGACATTTGACATTTCCACAACAGCTGCTACTGTTCTCAGATTGAGAAGCAGAAGCAAAGAGCAGTGAGGAGTACATTCAACCAGTCATGTATCAGAAAGGTTCACGGTGATGTCGCAGTGAAAATACACCTGTCAGTCACCTGGTGTGCAGCCTGCTGGAAACTAAACTCACACAACAGAGAGAAAAGGCTGTACCTGCCACCGAATCCTGTCACTTCTGCTTCTTTTCAAAGTGTCAAAGTCCTGCTACGTTTTGTCGCACTGAAGCCCAACGTCTCATCTCTAAAGCGTCTTCATACTCATCGGTCGACATGTTGATTTTTCTCTCCACTTTCTGAGAGAAAGTTTGTTTTTTTACTTCGACAGTTTGAGTTATTAATCAGTGCCAAAGTCCACAAAATAAACTCAATCTGCTCATTAAGACTGAATGTTAATCAGCCCGTACTGCGGTACTGTAGCGCACACACACACACACACACACACAGATGCACATGTAGACACGGAGCAAAGTGAGTGTGAGCAGTGATTTACACTAACAACTCATTCAATATATAATATCTCTCAAAGCCTGACTCTCCCCAGACACCCATCGCTCATTGTGTGTGTGTGTGTGTGTGTGTGTGTGTGTGGGTTGTGTGTGTGTGTGTGTGTGTGTGTGTGTGTGTGTGTGTGTGTGCGCGTCCTGCAGCTCCAGTATTAATACAGGCCTAATGGAGCCCAATGGGAGCTGCAGTGTTCCCTCTGAAAATGATTTAATTACATTTGCAAAGTGGATGAGTCTGGAGGGAGTGTTTGCTGCGTCAGGGCTTTGGCACACACACACACACACACACACACACACACACACACACACACACACACACACACGCCACTCTGTCAAGACCAGGAAGAGAAACAGTCTTTCAATTAGTCTGATTAGCCACTGCTGTCCGAGGTCTGGAGGCAGAGTTTTATTGTCTCTTACTATCTTTCCACTTCTCATCTCTCTCAGTCCCCCGCTCTCCTTTCTCTTTTAATTTTTTGTCATCTTTATTTTTCATAATCTCATTCTGTAGATTGCTGTCTCCTTTACATCCTCTCCTCTTCATGTTTTTGAAGCTGTTTCTCTCTGTGTCTCTCTCTCTTTCCCTTCCTCCCGTATTAAATCCTACTCATGCATAACTGACTGTATGATATGATTTGTAATCATGGACAGTAATGAGCAGGTGTACACTTCCTCTCTTTAGAGTAGCTGTGCACTTACTGGACATGACAGTTGCAACATGTGATGGCGATTGTCGCTGCCAAAATGTCGGTTGCTTCGCTCACTTGACTTAAAGATGAACATTGTAGTAAATTATACCACCATCTGTGCTGATGATGTGTCCTCCATCCTTGGCTGCCATTTTCACAGGTTTGAAAATACGCTAACATTTTTTGCTCCAAGAGTTTACATTTGACTTTTCTGTAGTAGAGATCTGTACTGTTCCGTGTGTTTCATCTTTTGGAAAGCTGTTAAACATGTTTGTGTGTTTGTGTAGGTTCTGGGATTACAGCAGGAACCAGCCTCTTCTGGACACGGTGGAGCATCACTCAGAGTTCGTCTGTGGATTAGACTTCAACCTGCACATCCCCAACCAGGTAACACACACACACACACAATAAGTACTACTGTTTGTAGCTGATTTTTCTAAACCAGCCAACGACAAATCCTGATGTTGGCTGCTCCTAGATTTGAACAAAGTATCTTTGGGATGGTGCAGAGCTTGTTGTTCTGGACTGTTAGTTTCAGGTTTTATAATACGTCCATGCACAGAGAGGTAGCATCCTGAGGAGGACTGAACGACTTAATGTGAATTAACACCAGAAGTGTGTGTGTGTGTGTGTGTGTGTGTGTGTGTGTGTGTGTGTGCGCTACTGAAGCGTCCATCCATTCAACCCACAATGACTCCAATCTGTGTTGCAGTGTCTCTGTCATCAGAAGTAGCTGCTCTGTCAGTAACAGAGAGGACAGCAGGACACTGTTCACCAGGCTGAACATCGTCTGAAACTTACTGGACAAAAACAGTGTCTTAGGCTGAATGTGGAGGATCCAATGACAAAAAGCATTGCTTTTATTTATAAAATCATTTATTTTATTTCACCCTACCATTATTATAATGATTCATATCCTGCTTTGTACCAGCTGTAAAGGTCTCAGGATTGTTTCTATCACACTCTGAATTTACCCCAAAAGACAATACAGAGGGAATTCTATCTGCATTATTAGGACTTTTTTCCTTAGTGTGATTTTCAGGTTTAGGAACATCCCTTCCTTCCTTTACTCAACACAAGTGTGTGGGTAAACATCGAATCACTGCGCCCACCTCCGCTTTCTACCTGTGTGAGTGTTTGCTGTAGTTTTTTGAAATGGCGCCATCCATCAATCTGTCTGCACACGAGCAGACTGAGGTGAACCCACACACACACACACGCTAACACAGGGCTGTCAGGAAGCTGTGTGTTCGAACATGTCAGGGTAAAGAAGCAGTGAATTGAAAAGGCCACTAATGTCTAATTGAGTTTTTCCGCTAATTTAGACAGGCGGCGTCTCATTCAGACCCTCCCTGTAGAGAAATAAATCCACAGCAAAGCAGTGAAATGATGTCCAGCAGAGTTCAACTTGAAGTCAGAGTTTAAATGCGTGACAAAAACCATCCTGAGGTTGATGACTTCACTGGGAAATTAGTGTTGAAATCAGTTGCAGTTATTTGGTGCTTCATCAGTCCTACAAAATCGTGTCATTTTGAACTCTCTTACTCAAAGTGATTCAACGAAACTTTATCTTTGTTAGCTAAACTTCAAAACATCCTTTAAAATGCTTCAAGCATTTTTAATGCATTTTTATCTGATCGTGGGCCTTAAAAGAACAAGAGTGGCTTTGCATGTTTTAGCCCATTAACTACAAATGGTGCATACATCACTGCTGACCATTTTCCACACCGTGCCATTAGTTTTGAGATTGATTTTTTACCTTCCAGGTGGCCACTGGATTCAGTTCATTTCAGTCACACCTCAAAAATCAACTTTCAGATTCAGGTTTGAACTCAACATCCAAGATGTGAGTCAACTGCCAAACCAGAGAGGTTTTAAGAAAGGAAATTAACCTTTTCACATCATCCATAATTGCTCACGTTTTTTTTTTTATTTAGGTCAAGAGGTCAACATTTAGAAAACATTAGGATTCATCCTCCGGTGAATATCCAGGGTCTTTGTTTTTGAGCTACTTTGTCGAAAGTGTTGTCAGTGAGAAATGTGGACTTAATGGTGGAGCTGGAGAAAAGGTTTCAGTCAGCAAAATCATTAGAAATCATCTTCTACGGAGTGTGAATATTAACAAATTTGATTGCAATCTGGGTGGTTGTTGGCAAGATATTTGTCTCTGGAAGTATGTGATGGACGGATTAACTAATCAGTTTAAATGACCATCTGCTGGTTCTACTTGGGTGGAGTGAAAATGAAACCAAGAATTGTTTGATTATTTGTCTCGAGGAAGATTGTTGTTCATGGCAAACTGAGAAGAACTGAAAGCTCTTTTTCCAATGTGAAATCTTGTGGTAGACCTTACAGAATCAGTCAGGAAGTGTTGAGAGACAGACTCACACATTGTTGGTTTTGGTCTTTTAATGAGATTTGAATTAACATTTACATTAACCTGTCTGCCTCTACTTGACACGACTTAATTTTCTCAGCATGCAGCTTTATCAGATTTTTCTCTTGGAGCCAAAAATAGCTCACTGGAAAATCTGATGGAGCACTTTTCCAGGACACAGACAATGACGAGGTGGAAGTGCGTACGTGATAACGCCTCACGAGCTCGGGCTTGAACTCACGACGTTACGGTAAACAGTCAGTTTCCCCCTGGCAGCCAATCACAGAGGGCGAGCTGTCCCGGCTGCCGACTCCGAGTTCCCATTCTCAATCTGACAGACGGTGTTTGAGCTGTGTGTGTGTGTGTGTGTGTGTGTGTGTGTGTGTGTGATACAGTTGCAGTAATGAGCTGTATTGTCAGTGTTTGAGAATGTGTGTGTGCACACGTGTGTGTGTGTGAAGGAGCAACAACAGTAATGAGCTGTATTGTTGGTTTTGTTGTTATCAGACATGTCATTACAGGAAACAGGCTGTAAAATAACACACTCACACAAATAGCTGTGACGATGTTGAGGACGTCACAGACCAGATCTCCCTCTATCTGTCCCTGGCTTTCCATCTCGACCTTCCCTCTCCATCTTTGTTTTCCTCCCTCTCTCTCTGGCGCATTTTTTCTCTCTCTCCATCTTTCTAGTTTTTGTTGTTTTATGTAATTTCCTCAGAGCATCGCCCCGTCTGAATCACATCACAGAAGGAAGGCTGGTAAAGAAACTCCTTCACAGTTTAAAAATGTAACAAAGGTAATTCCCAGTGATCTTAGAAAAATAATAATAAATAAGGATGGGTGTACAATTTGTGTGTGTGTGTGTGTGTGTCATTGACAGCTGTGATCTACCGTCTCGTTCTCATCACTGTGATTGGCTGAGTCAGCTCTTTGTTCTCCATGGAGACCGCTGACCAGGACATGCATGTCTCTGTGGGTGGTTACATGTGCATGTGTGTCAACTCTGTGTGTGTGTGTGTGTGTGTGTTTGTTTTTACTTTCATCCTCAATAAGACAAGTTTTGACTGTAAAAGCTTCTGCACATCTTTTGTTTCCTGAAGACCTGTGAGCAGGAGAAATTCTCCTCTGAATAGAGAAGTGTACACATGGTGTCTTCTTATTTAAAATCTGAACTTTTCATAAAGAAAATTCTCTAACATAAGGCCTGGTTACTTGCACAATGTAGACCCAGTCATTTATTTATTCTGATTTATGAACAAAGCATCAGCAACTCTAGTGAAAAGCATAGTAAACATGTAAAATTAAAATGTGAAAGCTGTTTAGGTTAGGTCAAGTTAGGGCTGAGAACCTTTTTGTTTGTGTCATAACTGCAGTTTCATAAAATATACCAAAGTATCGTCGGCGTATGTGTTTATATCAGATGCATTAGTGACACTAACCACAGTATTTTCTGAAGGGATCATTTATAATTTGAAAGGATCATAGTTTATTATAACCTGGGTCTTACTTTTGGAGCTTTGTTCCCAGACCAGTTTACACTATGATATTATAAGAACCAATGATCAAAACTACAAAAATAAGATCCAGAGTGATTCTTTAAGAACTAGCTGAGCATATAATACGATACACCAACTAAAAAGTTTACATTACACATCAGACTTGAAAGTGCTGTTTTCAAATCGAAATGCCCATCAGTGGTTGATGTCTATTCACTGTGTTAAACTGTAAAACAATTTTAGATGCACAATCAACAATCTTCATCCATGTCCTTAAGAGCTGGAGATGTCCACCATGGATGCCGGTGGTCTTCTGTGTTAGGTGTTTAACAACATACAGTAAAAGATTTGAAGGGAAATGTGCTGCATTAATATTTTGTTGTGAGAACTTAGAGTGAACTCACACATTGTTCCGATAAACATGGCTGCCTGTTTAGTAATCCTGACATCAGGCTAATCTGCTGGAAACTCAGTGAAGCTAAATTATCTGTCCTACTCTGCAAACTCCACTCCTCCCCCTCTTGCACTACTTCTTTTGTCCCATCTTTTTTTTACCTCCTCTCTAACTTTGTCTTTGTCCTTTCTTATCCCAGTTTCTACTTTTTTTTGGTCTGTTCTTGTTCTCGCCTTTACCCTCCTTTCTGCTCTTGTGTTTTAATTTCTTCCTGCGATATCGGTGCTAACTTGCTCTTATCTTTTCTCTTCTAATCACTCCGTCCTCTAATCACTCGTTTCTTCCCTGCTCTCTCTCTCTTTCTTTGTCTCATGAACACACACACACACACACACACTCCCTCCCGGTCTCCAGTCTTATCCAAGCGCAGCCACATGTGGCTGATGGATCACCCTCTTTATAGCACTGCAGGTCAAACCACACACACATTTACACACAAACTGGGCATAGAAGTGTGTGTGGGTATTGTGTTTGTGTGTTTGGAGGAGATAGGATGAGGTGATAGATCATACAGGCATGGAGGATGACAGCCACAGGTCTGTAGGTTGGTCATTTTATAGAAGAAATCCTCCTTGTAACTGCCACAGTTCCAGTGGTACTGTTACAGTGATACATGAAGCGATCCAGTGTGGTGGTAGAGTGTGTTGTGGTATTTGTGGTTCAAATACAGGGGTTGTACTACGTATAGTCACATTAATGGTACTAGGTACAGTGTTGGCAGTGATAGCTCTGTATTTATGTGTCAGTACAGTGGTACAGTGGTCACAGTTTACAGTCTTTGTTTTTTTTTAGAGGATTTTAAAGCCAAAAAATAACAAGTGGACATTGTTACTGGAGAAGTGTCCCGGAGCTGTCACTCAGCACTGTTACCATGACAATTCAACAGTGATAACGAGTGTATTGTACCATATGACCGTACATATCTGCCACAGCCTTATTAGTGTTTTAATTATTGTTTCTTCATTCATCTTTTTCTCATTATTTGAAATGAAAAAGACTTTTAAGAAGACATTGAACATTCGTCAGACTTTGAACTTTCTGTCTCGCTTTTATATTCCCTTTAGTCTTCTTGTATTCCTCCTCCTCTCCACCGCTCATCCCTTCCTCATTACAAATCATTTCTCTCTCCCTCTTTGTATATACCTCTCTCTCTTTGTGCTTTGCTGCAGTCTTGGCCGGTGTGTATGGCTTTCCATTATGTTCGGCCATTAAAGTTAATTAAAGAAAGGCATTCCTCTCCTCAATGGCTGACTCACCGCACAACCACTTTGCTTACTCATGCCCTGAAAGACCGTTCAGCTCGTTGACTCACTGATTCAAAGATCTGATCAGGAGTAGACGAGTAGAAAGGGAAGCCCAATGGTCAGGAGGAAGGCAGATGGTGTGATGATGAAGGGAATACTGTGTTTGTGTACAGACCAGCTAGCTCTGTTTCAGAAATAATCTCTGTCCATAACGTCTCCATTTCTGTCGGTCCAGACTTAAATGCAACCCAAAGTTTTCAAACTAAAACAGAAGTCTCAGCTTCAGATGCACAGAAACTCCAGAACAGTGTAGATGCACAGATTCACACTTGTCTCTAGAACTCATGATGAAATCACCTGCTGAGCAGGGCTGTTGAATTATCGTCTCTACGATGCATCACGATGTGGACCTGGATGATTATGCATCGACGCAGTGACATTATCTTTTATTGCCTCCCGATGTTTGCGTGTTGATTTTCCGGCCTCGGCTGGACAACGAAGTTCTAAAGTTCAAAATGACCTTAGTGATGCATGAGATGTAGCCACGTTAGCTGTTTTCACCCTGAGAAGCTAACACCTACCACTGTAAAGGAAACAGTGGACCCAGCCCAGCCAAGAACTAATGTGACGCTGTTGTGACGTTAGTGAGAACATGTGATTCCTGATTCGGTCACGGTGGAGTGATATCGAATCGAATCAAATCGTTGATAGGATAATCGAATCGAATCATGAGATCAATAAAGACACACAACCTTACTGCTGAGGCTCATGGTCGTCCACCCCTAACATCAGGTACCAGCTCAGTTT
Source organism: Lates japonicus (assembly GCA_033238685.1). Taxonomy (NCBI): domain Eukaryota; kingdom Metazoa; phylum Chordata; class Actinopteri; family Centropomidae; genus Lates; species Lates japonicus. The sequence goes on along the minus strand of BRZM01000028.1, from coordinate 1,086,742 downwards.
CAGCAGGGCTGGGGTTTGCTTGAAGTGAACTAGTTTGTCACGTCTGAAGGGAAAACTCAGCGGGGTGACAGTGACACAGCTGGTTGACAGATGTTGTTCCAGCATGACTGAAACAATTTTAAATCTTTCAAGGTCTTTTAACATTTTTTGTTGAGTGCAGCTGCTGGGACACAGCCCATGGTGTTGTGGGTATTAAGTCTTTTATAATTCACACATACAAAATGCAACAGTAAACAGGTCTAAAATAATAATTTGACAGGTGAAAATACACTGTGACAGATTTTTAACACAGTGATGGATTATAATTAATTATAGCACAGCCCCTGCTGACATGTTAATACATTTCTACTGACTGAGCTGACGGCTTATTTCTGATTGGTTGAGCTGACGACAAGATTTAAGGACCTTTACACCCAAAATGCAACAAGCTAAGTAGGAAAACCCTGCAGCAGAATGACAGTAAGGAGCAGGATTCCTCCCAGTGTAGATTCAAACCATCAATCGTGTATTTAGAATTTAGAATTTCACTTCCCCCAACCAGTGGGCTGCAGCTGTCCCTTCTCCTTCGCTGTTCGACCAAACACAAAGCCAGTTCTAACACCTGTGACGACGTGTGTCATGAATAGATGTGGAAGTGAAGTGTAGCCGGTGTTTAACTTTGAAAGCTGTGAGCAAAGGCCGGACTCATCAGCCGGTTTGTGTTCTGCAGCCAGGAGAGACGACAGAGAGGCGTAGTGTGTCACTCAGATGATAGCCACGTCCCCACAGAGGCATGTCATTCAGCTGATAGCCATGTCCTGCCTGATTATAGAGTAAAGAGAGGGAGGTGGAGACACAGCTGAATGTTCTCCTTCTCTTCATGCCTGAGTCTCAGTGCAGAAAGTAAAGTCAGGAACATTTCTCAGTGAGTTGTACCTGCTGAGGAAGTCTGTTCTAAAAACACACTTTTATTTATTATCAGTTTTACTGGATTTTTTCCAGTTGAATGTCTTTTATTGCCTGTAAAATTTTCCATTTGCTTCTATTATTGTTGGTTTGCAGTTGTGTTGCCTTGTGAGTAACTAACAGTTACTTTCATTACTGAACAATCTGCAGGTTATTTTCCCAAGTAATCACTAATTGTTTGGTCTCACATTGTTGAGACTGTAAACGACTTGGCTCTGGTCCAGGGTGCAGCCAGCTCTCCAGGCTTTACCATTGCTGCAAGATAAATCGACCACACACGCAGAGAGATGTGCAGCCATCCACTGACAAGACGGAGAAAACACTGTAGTTTCAGCTCCACTTTTTGTTATTTTATGGAGATTTCAGTGTCATGGTGGTTGTTAAATGAAGTCAGTTTTGTCTCCTTGGTGTCAGAAAAATGTTTTGTTAACAAAGATATTTAACAAAATGAAGTCACAAGATGTATTTATGTGTTGGGAGGATCAATAGAGACAGATATTGTTGCACCTGAACCAAAACTTGTCTGATTTGTGAACAGTCACTTGTCAACTGTAGGAGGGTTGTGGGGAACAATTACACTCAACTATTAAAGGTAGAAACACACTAGAGCTGAGATAGAAGCTTTGGAACAACTTAGGAACATATGGACTGAATGTTCTCTACTGATAATTATCAACATAAAAACAATCTGCTGTACAAAAAACATTGGCAACCTCTGAATTGGACGACAAAAATATATAAAATATGAAAATAGAAAGTAGAAAATTGAGTTTCTATTAATTCTTGTTGACACTTCATCTGTCAGTGTTCTTATCAAAGCATACTACCATGAACTCCTTCCATTAAAAGTTATATCACAAAAAACAAGATTAAAGGTTTCTGTCAACCTGCATCTTTTCTCTGTACATTAGTGATGAATGATGAAAGCAAAAGGATGAATTACTCTTTTTATTATGATGTTGTTGCTCCTGGAAAGGGGGAAATGAAGGAAAGAAAGAAGACAGATTTTATTCTGTGTCTTTACAGTCTCTGTAAATGTCTTTGTCCCAGACCAGATAATGGAGGGTAATTTATCTGAGACACTGATGTAAGTGTTGGTCAGAGGAGACGGAGAGCTGAACGTCTGTCCTCTCTGAGTGTCCACGCTCCACCTGCAGCACAAAGACACAGAGTTCAGCTTATTTCAGCTGGAAACTCAAGTGTTATTGCACTTAGAAAACAAGACCCCACTGTGGTCTGCAGAGAAACAGTGTGTGAGTGTGTGTTCCTGCCCAGTCACTTTCTGTTCTGCTGCAGTAGAGAACATTCAGTGCATATGGTCATAAAGCAGCTTCTCACTGGATTGTGGTTTGTTTTTACCTCTTGTTGTTCTCACAAACCCATCAGTGCACAGAGTGGGTCTGTGTTTGCAGCGAAGCCTGTAGCTCTGTGCGGCTTCTCCAGCTTCTCCTTATCCAATGGTCAAACAGCTCATAAACCTCCTCCTCCACGTCTCTCTGACGTCAGATTCAGAGGGCGCTGTATCCGATCTGTAGCCTGACTCTGGTTCCAGTTTACCATCAGTATCCATATTTTGGCTTCTACATTTAGGCCTTGTCCATCTTTATGTAGGGTCAGTGGTTGAAAGGTGGTGATGATGGACTGGATCTCTTTGTACTGCTGACCAGTACTTTAGTTAATCTGTCTATTGTTGGGGGTGTAACAGGCAGAGAAAGGGGTGTGATGCTACGCTCAGCTCAAGAAAACAAGACAAGATTTTAACACTATTTTTGAGAAAACTTCAACAACAAAATTTATGACTTGAGAAAAGTCTTTTTATTTGACTGAAAGTCACAAAATGCAAAACAATGCAGATGCATTTTGAAACGTCTGAGTTTCTAGCTTCAGTTTCTTGGAACTGAAGCTGTGAGACCTTCTAACTGAACTCCTCTCCACAAATGGAACATTTAAAAAAAGTAAAAACGACATTTTTTCTTATTTTTTAAGTGCAAACAATAACCAAAGTCCTACTGAATACTGTGCAAACAGAGACTGACCAGTTTCTTCAAGCATCCTCAGTTTTGTCCGTTATGCTAGTTGCAGCACTGAGACAGCTTTTCACCTCGATGAGAAATACCGTCATGTTTTAATATGGCGAGATCTCGTCCCGCCCCTAGGCCCAACGCCACCTGAAGCACCAGTGTAGCTGCTGTGGTTCTCTCCAGCTTAATGTAAGTTTGCTGACTGAAGGTTCAGTGGGCCGGCCGTCGTTAGTGATGTGTTCTTGAGCAAGGCACCTAACACCCTGACACCTCCTGGTCTCTCACAGTGCGGGTTGTGTTGTGTTGTGTTGTTTGCAGGTGGTGGACTGTTCCTGGGATGAGACGGTGAAGATCTACAGTCCTGCCTGTCTGTCTGCTGGGACACACAGCACAGCGCCTTAGAACACACACCTGTCTTTCTATACTTGTGAGGACTCTCATTGACATAATGCAGTCCCCAGTGTTAACCTTCAGACAGCCTTCTGAAGCTGTGAGGACCGGTCCTCACAAAGATGGTGATACAAGCCCCCTCACACACACACACACACACACACACACACACACACGCACACACGTTTATCAGCAGCGGGCTGTGGGGAATGCACTTTCATTTTATTTCCATACTGAAATGATTGGAAATGTCTAATCTCACACCCTGAGAACCCAAACACATGTTTGTAGTGAGGAGATAAAGAGTGTTTCTACCACGTGTGAAAACCGAAAACAGGTTCCTGTACTTTCTGAAAAATAAAACATACGCTTTTTAATAAAAATAATTTACTGTAAGAGCTGGAGTTTAATTTGACGTATTAGACAAACGTCTGTTATGTTCCAGGTGAGACTGGGACTTTACTGTGAATAACTGATGTAAATGAGGATGTTTTACTCTGTGATCCATGTCACTGTGTGTTCCTCTGCCTTATCTCAGTTAAAGTGAAGTGTCAGCTGTGACTAACTTCAGTATGTAAATGTCATCGGTGTAGATGTGCTTGTTGATTCTGTCTGAGCAGCGTCTTCAATAAAGCAGCAAATATCATCTTCATCTCATCACTTCATTTTCTTATCAAGCACAGAATTATTTCAGTGATGAGACCAGAACCAGTGATGATGGTGGTGGTCCTGATGATGATGATGATGATGATGGTGATGATGATGACCGTCCTGCAGCTGCAGCCAATCACAGCTCTCCTGCTGATGATGCGTGAAGGTTTCCTCTCTGCAGGGAAAACCGAGCCTCTCCTTCTCTGCCAGTATCAAACTGTGAAGACAGATTCTCTACGCTGCTCCTCCTCCTCCTCTTCCTCTCTCTCTTCTCCTCCTCCTCCTCCCTTCCTCTCCACAGCTCTTCTCCTCCTCCTCCTCTCCTCCTCCCTCCTCCTCTCCTACAGCTCTTCTCCTCCCTCCCTCCTCCTCCCTCCTCCTCCTCTCCCACCAGCTCTTCTCCTCCTCCTCCTCCTCCCTCTCTCCTCCTCCTCCCTCTCCTACACCTCTTCTCCTCCTCCTCCTCCTCCTCCTCTCCTCCACCCAGTTTTTTCCTCCTGTTTTTATCTCCTTTCTGTCACCAGCTCCACTCGTCCACCTCTTTTCTTCCTTTCTCCTTTAGCCTTTGCTCTTCATCTCTCCTTCACTTCTATCTTTAAACATGTCTTCTTACCTATTTTTTCTTTCCTCCACCTCCATTTTTTCATTTTTTTTCTTTCCATCTTCATGTTTTCTCCTGCCTTTTCTTTCCTTTCTCTTCTCTCCTCCTCTCCTCCTCCTCAGACTCCAGAGACTTTAAATAACTGCAGCGATCAGGCTGCTGTACTGTGAGCTTCGAGTCTCTTCTATCTTCATATTTATCTGTTAACTACAGAGTTAGAGCCCCTGTGACAGACTGGTGACCTGTGCAGGGTGTACCCCGCCTGCTGCGACCCTCAAAGGATATGAGTTATAGCTAATAGAGGGATGGATGGATAGAGAGCTAGAGAACCAACCTGGAGTCTGTGCAACAGAGGTAGAAAAATACCTGAACTTCTCTTTAGTCGGCTTTTTGAGACAACATGAACAAATGCTGCATAAATCAGCTCTTTCCTTAACTTTCAGCAGAAAGTCGTCTCCAAACGAGAGGAATTAAAATTTCAAAGTGACATTGTAGGAGTTTTTCTACACAGCAACAACAAGAGGCAGCATTAACAGTATTCTGTCATCGCCCTGCAGGACTTTTGGGTAATGTAGTTCTTTAAATGTTGAAATGTTTTTTTCTGTCAGGTTTATTTCCTGTTCAGAAAAAATAAGTAAAAATGATCAAAACACCAAATTTCTACCAGCTGAAACAAACCCATGTGCACACACAGTGTTTAAACCATCAGCATGTTCCAGTGTTCCTCATGCATGCACATGTTCCTGACTGCACTGTTAATGTTTTCTCATTCACTCACCATGATTGTCTGCTACATATTCATTTGGAGAACCGTATTAAAATGGATTCAGACCCGCTCCATTCTGTGTTTTAAGTTAAATTACTCGGCCTAATCTATATTACCTATGGTTTGTAGAATAATGGATGCATGCATTGGGAACAGTCCGGGTCTAAATCCTCGGCCTGGTCTTAATCTTCTCACGTTTGAAAGCGTCTCCATCTTCTTCTGTCTCTGCGTGTTAATTGGAAGCTAATGGTCTGTGCTCGATAAGGGCGGATCCTCCTCCCTCGTGGCCTGGAAACTGATTTTCTGATGAAATATTTCAATTAAAATATTGTCCAAGCCATTTCCACGCCTGTTATGAGTGATGGTGATGTCTCTGTTTCAGATAAGGAGGAGGAGGAGGAGGGAGGTGGAAGAGGAGGCTCACAGAAAGAAATAAAAAAAGTAAAGATGTCCAGTTCACCACCACCGTGTCAAGATTTTACTCCGAGAGAAAAGCTGCAGCTGACTTTTAACAGATTGTTTTACAACATCCCGGGGAAGACCCCATCAAAGTTTGCTGCAGATTCAGGATATTTTTTATTAACCCACGTTTCTCTCCACAGTGAACAGGTGCTCAGGTGTCTCCTGCAGCATCAGAGCTGTTTCTGCATTTTCATTTTCAGTAAAAGTCCAAATATTGTTTCCTCTGGAGAATCACAAGATTTCTGTTTTACTGCCTGAGTGCAGGAGTATTTACAGTGGTGACATTACTACGAGAATGAAACCTCTCACTGAGGGAAACAGAAACAAGGCCTGATAATGAAAGCACAGTTACTGTACATACTGTAGTTGCCTCAGTGCAAATGTTTGCATGAACCATAGATTGGAGAGGCAGTGTAAAGACCTGCTGTATATACTTTGTTTTGTGACTTCAGTCCATGATGGAGTTGAACTTTTTAATCTCAGATTCATTTAAAGGTTAGCTTCACCTGAGTCACCCCCTGTACAAACAAAGAATGAAAACATAGAAATAAATGAAAATGTTCGGGCCTCTCTCCAGTGGCATCTGGTCATTTAGATTCAGTCTGAGATCTCACCGACACACTGAGGGTGAATTAATGTCGTTTGTGGCTCAGCATTAAACAGACTTCCTTCCAGTCTCTGTTAGTCTGGAGCTACTCTGGACTGAAGAGACATTTCCTGACAGTGTGGTCTGTGGAAACCAGGCCACACATATCCAAACAGCCTGACAGAAGATTAATCACTTTTTCATTGATCAAGCATCATCGTCTGGTTCTAGCCTCCAGGAAAATAATCGTCAATAACCGATTAATCGATAATGACAAATCCAATTATGTCTCTAAACAGACTCCACTGCTCATCTTCTGTGTTTTCTGATCTTGTACTGAATGTTCTGAGCTGCTGCTACGTGTTAATGTGCTTTTACAGGATCTGTTGATCACTTCATCTCATATCTGTTCATTTATTTCACTTTATAAATCCTCTGTCTGTCACGCTGATAAAACTGATTTAACTGAGCTCATCTGACTTGTGAGGAGAGAGGGAGGAGTACTACTGCACGTGTAGTGGTAATACGTGTTTTTCTCCTGCTGTCGTTTGGTTAAAAGTAGATTGATTCATTCAGATATTCATGGTCCTCAGATGATGAATGGACTTCCAGTTAACTTTTACATGTACACGGAGCTCGTGTGTCTCACATTTACAGTTCATTTACTCACTGTTTGATTCTCTGTGGAGATTTAAAGCTTCATTATCTGATGTTGTTTTGTGTTTGAATCGTGTTTTGGTTTTTCCTCTCAGGATCTTCACTTCACTGCCACAGCTGTTGACACAGAACTGCTTCTGACTCCAGAGTGTTTCGTGTCTATATACCTGGTCTTTAACACACTGGGCGCCCATGAAGAGAGAGTGAGCCGCTCTCATTGGTCAGCTCTGTATAAAGAAAGGTTGAATGAATGAATCCCTCCCCCTCCCCCTCCCTCGGGTACACAGCCAAGAGGCGCTGCGGCAAAATGTCATATTTCACTCCAAGCTCTCAGAGGACGAGCTCCCCTCTACTGTACTCTACTGTGCTCTACTGTGCTCTACTGTACTCTACTGTGCTCTACTGTGCTCTACTGTACTCTACTGCGGCTTTGATTCCCGGGGATTCACTTATCTTCTCTCCTTTTTTCCTGTGTCCCTCTCTTGTAGTTCGAGAGGATTTTTTTTTCTTTTTGAAACAGAAGCGCAAAGAAAAAGTCTCAGATGAAGTCTTGTCCTGGTAATAAGGTGTGAGAGGAAACTACAGCTAAAGATGAGAGAGTTTTTGACTGTTTTTACCGCTGACAGCAGAGGAAGAGGAGTCCTGAACTGAACTGCAGTTTTAACAGAAAGGAAGAGTCAGCAGAACCTCCTCCTCCTCCTCCTCCTCTCCTCAGATCTCTTTTTTATTTCTTTTTTACTAAAAGCTCCTGAATGCAGATTCATGTCCCTTCACACACGGTACTAACGGGGGCTCTTCACAGCCTCACGTCCTCCCTTTGCTCCCGTTTCTCCGTCCAGCAGCAGTGCGTCGCGGCTGTGCGTAAAAACCAAACCCTCCCCCTCATCCCCGAGACCAAACCTCTCCAAACCGGCCAGTGAGAGGCTTTTACCAGGACCAGCACTTTAAAAAACCCGTTTGACTTTCTACAAAGCGACCAGCCATGGATGTGTTTAAGAGCCGCTTGTTGGGCATTTCCGTGGCCGTTGCGCACGGCGTTTTCTCTGGCTCTCTCAACATCCTGCTGAAGTTCCTCATCACTAATTATCACTTCACCTTCCTGACGCTCATCCAGTTCCTGACCAGCAGCACCGCGGCGCTCACTCTGGAGACCCTCAGGCGGCTGGGGAAGATCAAGGTTCCCCCGTTCAGCTTCCAGCTGTCCAAGGTAAAAACTGACCAACACTTCAGGGGACTTTGGTGATTCCCAAACTGGAATCCCGAGACTTCCAGGGAGGCTGGTGGTTTCAGAGCAGCCTGTTTAATCAGCTGGTCATGTTAAATCAGACAAGAGAGAAATACTCAGAGATGGTGTCCTGGTATATTTCTAATGATTTTACAAGCTATCATCATCAGTGCATCTAAAAGTTCATGTTAATATGCTACAGTTAATGTGCACAGTTAATGGCTGATTGATTGACAGACTGATACAATCTGTTAAAGGATAACTCCAGGATTTTTGAACCTGGGTCTTATTTTTCATGTCTTTGGCTGTAAATGATCGATCGGGACAGAAATCTTTGGAATCGGAGCATTTCAGTGTCTCAGGTTTGTTTGATGTGTTACAGGAAGTGTGTTGAAAACACAGACGTCTTGGGTGGTAGGTAATCGAGGGTAAAGGGGGTACCCTGTGTGTTAAACAGAGACACTAAACCAGGCGTCTGTGTGTGATGAGTTGGCAGTGAGAATGTGAAAAGCTAATTTTTTTTCCAACCATGGAACGTCCCATAGATTAAGGTTAATACAGATCATGTAAAATGAGAGACTGCACAGGATCCTGACAGAACAGCAGGTGACCGGAAAATATCTTCCAACAATACTGAAATCATGCTCAGTTTTATTCTGTATTTTTGTGTCTGTCTGCCTTCAGTGGCTGAAAATCAGTCAATGAGCTGTGCATTAGCTCAGGTTTATCAGCCTGACAGTTCGTGGCATGACAGCTACTTGTAGTCTTTAAATGTTATTCCACAACCAGAGAGACACCAGATGACTGACTTACTTCAAACATGCAGTGTTGTGTAACATCACAGCTGCTTTTTGTTGAAGTGTAGGACGAGTCGTAAACCAAAACCTGAGAGAGAAGTTTGTGGATGAATAAACTTCCTTCTTAGCATTAAGTTCAAAGTTTATCTGAAGCGCTCAGTAGATGTGGAGCTGCAGGACAGTTTGAACTGAGGAACAACAGGGAATGTTGACCTGATGGATGTGGATGGAAGTTCGACAAAGCTGGTCCCTACCGGGTGAATCATTAAATGCAGTGTCCTCTTAAGTGACAAAACTGTGTGTGTGTGTGCAGGAGTTTGGCTCGGTGTGTATCCTCTCCACTCTGCAGTCCACTCTGACTCTGTGGTCTCTGCGCGGCCTCAGCCTGCCCATGTACGTCGTGTTCAAACGCTGCCTGCCGCTCTTCACGCTCAGCATCGGAGTGTGTGTGCTGAGGAACGGTGTGCCGTCCGTCGGGGTGGTGACCGCCGTGCTCATCACCACCGGAGGAGCTGCATTAGCTGGTAAACACACACACACACACACACACACACTGATACTGCGTCACCATCTTTCTCGCGTTTTGAGAATCTCTGAGATTTGATTATTCTGCAGCAGAAAAGAACTGAATCTGTAAAAGCTTTCCCAACATTTGGACTAAAATTTGTGTTTTTGTGCTGCTTGAAATTCATTCATTCATTCCCTGTACTGCTCATCCATTAAAAAATAGGTAAAATTTTCTGTCCTAAACAATCAGTGACAAACTGAAAAATACTCAAGAGCGAAGTATCGCAACAACTATTATTTATTTAGTCCTTTTTAGTAAATAAAGAACAATGTAAAGACGATAACTACAAGAAACCACGGCCGTCCTCTGGTCTGTCTCCGGAGAGAGGAGCTGCAGAACGAGCACACCGGGCCCAGGTGAAGCTCATGCAGCTGATGACCAGCAGGCACTCACTGTGTTCATTTACAGTCAGGGAAGAGATTATGATCTTGGTTTAATACAGAAAGAAGTCTGTAGTGACTTGAAGCATGACACATCATGTGTTTATTATTTAACCAGAATCATCATCTCTCCCTCCCCCAAAAGATAATAAAGTCACAGTCTCTGAAGACAGAATATTTACTCATGATCCTCTAAAATACAAACTGTAGATGAAATGAAATCACCTCACTTGATTAATCCCTGGAAGACGCCTGGAAGAAAACAGGATGAAGGTGATTATCACCCAGATTAAACCCATTAGATTCATATTCTGCAAATTTCACACTTAATGTTTGGACCCCCTTCCTGCCTGACGCACCGAGAGCAGCCGAGGAGACTGATTCAGGAAATTAATTATCTGTATTCTTTGTTTTGTTTTTTTATGACTTCAGGATCATTAACAGGAACAGAGGAGGAACATTTACTGCTGGGAAAGATGATTAAAGTATTTTTACAACAGAGGAATTAATATAAGAGTGAAACAGTTTTACACGTGAAGAAGATCTGAAGAAAGAAAAAGCTGTTAGCGATAAGTTTCACAAGTTTATTTCTTTCTTCTCATGGAAGTTAACAACAGATGAGTGTTTGCTGATTTGCAGTGAACACAAAGTTCAGCTGAGGCTCACGGGAACGTCGTTAGTTCTGCAGATATTTGGTCATAAATCATTTCACCTGATGATGGCGCTAAAGGAAAAGTCAGGAGATCAAGTCGCTGAAATTTATCCTCTGGGGACCATGAACCTGTGTTCACAGTAGATTATCCAACAGTTGTTGAGATATGTCACTGAAGAACTAAAAAGTCAACCTGAAGATGGCGCTAAAGTCAGGTGGATACACCACGGAGATGTTTTTGTGCTGATCCATCATGGAGATGTCCACGCGTTGATCCTGATCGATTCTCTGCATTTTGATCAGATTCCACATAAACACAGGAACATGTTCACGTTTCCAAACACTGACACATTTATTCCAGATGAAGTTTTAATCCTGATGAGAGCAGATATGATGTAAAACTGAAACTCAGACACAGATCTGTTGTTGTGAGTAGATGTGTGTGTGTTGTGTGTGTGTGAGCAGCAGTTTTTTGTCTCACTCTCAGGCTGAATGGAAGTTTCCAGCCTACATACAGACTCAGCACCGGATTAATTCTTTATCTTCCTTTTCCTCCTCCTGCTTCATTCTCTAACTCCATTTATCATCTGTCCTGATTCCTCTTCTCACACCTTCAAACTCCCACACTCTCCCTTTCTCTCTCTTTTACTCTGTTTTTAATCATTCTCTCTGATACACTGCTGCAAGAGAACAAGTCAGATGCAGAGGAAGGAACTCTTTAACCCTTTAACTCGACCTCCATCAGGGCAAACATTTTGACACAGGGAATCTCAGAGCTGCTAATGACCTCAAATGAAACACACCTGTGCTTTTTAAATAACCGTGTTTACCAAACCTCAATCTGTCTGATTTCTCCACATGATGAAACCATGTGGCTGCATCAGGAGAAATACTCTGAATCTACGAGTTTGGAGGATGGTGTCTTCTTTTCTTTAGTCTTTCCAAAACCAAAATCACAAGAGTAAAAGTGTAAAGAGCAGGACCTCATTTCCAAAGCAGGTAGGAGCATGTTGTTTTGTGTGGTTGTAGGTTAAGTTAGAAAAGCGTCTCTTCAGGACTGGAACCTTCCCTGTGTGGGAGCCTTGATGCTCAGGGTTTTCAGAAAATTTGCTAAATCTAGCAACAAAATTGCTAAGTTGGCACCACCGGCTAACGTTGCGTTTTGTTTGCTGAACACATCAGTTAATCCTCGTCCTCTGCCGTTAAAGCATAAAGTAAAGCACTGAGGAAATAAAAAGGGAAGTGAACATTTGTGCTTCCTCTTCATTTTCCCTCCAGGTGCTGGTGATCTCACCGGAGATCCCTTCGGTTACGTCACCGGCGTGTTAGCGGTGATCATCCACGCCTCCTACCTGGTCCTGATCCAGAAAACCAGTCTGGACAGTGAGCACGGTCCGCTCACTGCGCAGTACGCCATCGCCATCATGGCCTCTCCGGTAAGGACTGTTCTTCAGTTCCCACGAAGGGGTTTCTGATATTAAGTTTTACTTTTATGATTTTCTCTCTCTTTATCAGTCTTTTTCTCGTCTTTTTTCTCCTCTCGTTAGCTGTATTTTACTCTCACCACCTTTTCTTTCTTTGTCCTCCTTTGTCTCTACGTTTCTCTCTAACTTGTTCTCTGTCACTCTCTTCGTGTCTCTCAGGTGCTGCTGGTGTGCTCCTTCATCTCCATGGACACCATCAACATGTGGTCGTACGAGGGCTGGAAGGATCCACACATCACGGTCATTTTCGTCTTCTGCATCTTCATCGGCTGCGCCATGAACTTCACCACGCTGCACTGCACCTACATCAACTCCGCCGTCACCACCAGCTTCGTGGGCGTGGTCAAGAGCATTGCCACCATCACCGTTGGCATGCTGGCGTTCAACGACGTCGCGCCGACCGGGCTGTTCATCGGCGGTGTGGTGGTGAACACCATCGGCTCCATCACCTACTGCGTGGTCAAATACTTTGAGACGAAGAAGAAGAGTTCGTACGAGGATCTGGAAGAGGCTGGGAAGGACGGTACGCTGCCCGGGGAGCCTTACCAAGAGAAACCGCCGCTGAACGGTGACGGGCCTGCTCCTGGAACCGGGTCTGATCCAGGACAACCACAGTTAGAGGGAGTGCTGAGCAGCGATGGGAAGGAGGAGGCAGCACCGCCTGGTTTAGCAAACGGACAGCTGTGGACAGGAGATGGAGAAGCAGGAGTGAATTCTTGTGTCATGACGGAAAAAGAGGCGCTGGAGATGCAGAGGGAGCACCTCCACAGGGAGAACACCACCCCTGGTCAGTCGCTCAGTGACAGCTATGTCGGGGTGTGGAGGTCCATCAGACACCTGCAGTTTATGAAGAAAGAACCTTTGATTGATAACATGGAGCAGCAGAGTCCGTAAGGACAGGACAGAGACCTGGACAGACTCTAGAAGAGAAAACTGGGAAAGAGTGGGAGGATAAAAAAAGTTTTGAACATGCTGAAGAAACGAGGAGAGAAAAAAAGGAGAAGGGCAGAATAAAAACGACAAACTGAGGCTCTGTGTCCACTGGGAACCTCTTTTATTAGCATTAAATTAAAACGCCTCAATGAAAGCCAAAAGTTCAGTTTCATCACACGGGGCTCTGAGAGCAGAAACAGACTCTCAGTTTTGTTAAGAGCAGGAAACAGAGTCATTTCCTTGTTCATGACGAGAATTAAAAGAGGTTCCTGTTGGAGAAAAGTGGATGATGAGTTTTGGGAGAAGCTGCCTGCCAGAGATGAATTCTGCCTCTTGTCTCCTTCAGCTCTGTGGCGAGCAGCGGGGATCAGGCTAGCCACCGTGTAGCATGATTTAGTTTGGTTTGCATCCCCACTGATTAACTCAGCTAGAAAAACAAAAGCAGGTCTTTAAGAAAAACGAGTGCATCTTGTACAAAACTGAAACATCACATCCAATCAGGGAACAGCAAAACAAACCGCAGACACACCTGAAAGTTTCCTTTTTTTGTTTTAGTGAAACCTGGCTGAATTCTTGTTTCTGATTGGCCGTGAATTAAAACCTTTAGCGCACATGTGGTTCAGGTCGAATTCAATCACTTAGAGCATGCACTGGCCACAAAGAACTAACATGGCTGTGTTCACACTGGGTTTGTTTGTTTGGGTCTGGATGAGTCGGATTGCTTCTAATCCTGCAGGTCCACTGTCACGTTTACTGCTGAGGGAACGACACGATGAGGTTTTATTTTCTGCTCATGTCAGTGAAGTTTCTTATTCCTTTGTGGTGCCACTAATTAACTTCATCATCATACAAACAACGGCACTGCAAAACGCTTCCTGACTGAGTCGTATCAATCACAACATATCCTTCCCTGATTCACCTTTATACTCGTGTTACTTTCAGTTACAGTTCCACCTCATTGTTGGTCAAAGTGAAGAAATCTCTGGTTTTACTTTTTGCTGTTGCTGTTCCTAATTTTTTAGTAATTTCTGCAACTAAACAGCCAACTGCCGAGTAGACAATCTGCTTCCTGTTTACACCGGCGCGTGTTTACCCAGCGTACGTGAACTAACGTGATGTGTTCGTTTGGACGGAGATTATTTCTGATTCAGAGCTAAAACACTCGTCTGAATGGAGGTCGTTTTGCTCCATAACCTTTTATTTACGTCTCGCACATTCAACAAATGAAGTCAGTTCTCTTATTGATCATGATATAAGTAGGCTAATCGACTCAGAGGTGAACGGTTTCAGTTTAATGTTTGAGATCTTTGTTGAAACTTCTGCTGCCAACCCAAACTAACTTCTTAAAAACAGCACCATGTCTTTCCAGAGACATGTCGTTATATTCCATTAACATGACTGAACAGTTATTATTTTTACCACTAGTACAAAATAGTTGCCAATAATTCCCTCCCACTCTGAGGTCTGCGCAGAGGCATCCAACACAAAAGCAGTGAGTGGTTGTCTCCTTGTTGTGCAATCAAATCCTTTTAATGCACACCTTGTCGAGGATTATCCTCTTCTTATTTCTCTCCTAATTCATTATTTTTAGAAACAGATCTGCTTTTAATGCCTCTAACTATGCTGGAGATTACAGAGAGCTTGAGAAACGTCTGGACAGGTGGTGGAGGGAAAAGGTAGCGAGCGCCAGCTCTGGTTAGATCTGGACACATGAAGTCTGTGTCTGTCGTATCTGCTCTGACTAAAGATTCTATCAGGTCTATTAAATAATCAATATCACAGTATGTAGTTAGAGTCAGGAGGCAGTAAACCTAGCTTAACATTCAGATTCAGTGTGTTTGGTGAAATCTGCTTGAAAAAAAAAAAAAGAAAAAAGAGGCTTCCCACCTCCAGGCGGTTCAGAGACAGTTTCTAATAAAATCAGTCAAAATCAGCCTCTGTAGGGGACGTGTGTGGGCCGATGAGCCAACCGAGTGTCTGAAAGAATTATTCACATCAGCCAGCTGCAGTCACGTCTCCTCCACATGTGGGCTGGATCCTCATGGTCAGACACTTTAAATCAGGGCTCCGTGCTAATGATCACATCTGTTCCAATGAAGTTAACATTAGAAGCTAAAGTTTAGTTAAGTTAGTTAAGTTTTAGGATTCGCAAACCAGACAGAGAACACTATGATTAATACTCGTCCTTCACTCAGGCCACGGCTGAATGAGCTGACTTTACTATTACAACCATGTATGAAGAGTCTGATGCTGCTGTCAAACTACAGATGTTGGAGGATGTTTTCGTACAGACTGAGGAGTGTTATCTTTAAAAAATGATAGAAATGATAGTGTTGAATGAAATAAGCTGAGAACTTCAAATAAAAAAGCTAAATTGGAAACAGGAACACAGTCTCTGCTGTGCACAGAAACTAGCCACAATTTCAGGAATGGATCCACATAAACAAACAAACAAATAATTGACCGTCTCTTGCTCAAGACAAGAAAGAGGTGAAATCACAGGAACTACATTTGACAGTTCTACACAACACTTTAAAAATCTGTTTACAATATCTGCACAGGGAACCTATAGTTTGGTCAAGGTCAGGGAGAGATTGTTTTTGTGAATGAACCTCCTCCACTCCGTCACCTGCAGCCTACCTCCTGCAGTGGCACTGAATATGAATCTTGAGGTAAAACAAGTGTACAATTAGAACATTATTTAAAAAGGAAAAGAGATAAGAGTAAAACAAAGTGATCAGTCATTCTGGCAGCAGTTTGGTCTGTATTTAAAATGTGTCTCTCTGAGGCTCCTCTAACACACAGTCAGGAAACACTTACTGTGGCGTGGTGAATTGGCAGCATGTTGTAACCGATCCTGAGCAGCATTTAACAGCATCATTAACACTGATCAGGCCATGTACTCCTGTGTCTACAGCACCATGTTTTATCTCCTCTCCTTCACATATCGTCTCTTTCAGGAACAAAAAGCTTCAGGCATCTTGGATTGTGTGGAGAGAAAGAGCTGTCAGCCCCTGATATTGATTGATATTGATTTTTCTTCTCACAGTCCCCAAACTTCATTTAACGGCAGAAGAGATGTGATGTGTCGGCGAGCTGCAGGGACAGGGTGTGGGCTGTGTGAATCAGCCTGGTTCCTGGTTCAGACACTTTTAAAAAGGGATAAATGTCGTCGTTAAAGCATGACGTGTGACTTGTTTGGTGTTTCAGATGTGTTTTTGGGTGATAATAAGTCAGTGGGCACCACCATGACAAACTGTCGATATGTGATGTTTGACTGATGTTAGTGACTGAAGTGAAACCTCCTCGAGGGGAAAACATGAATAATTACAACCATGTTCCTTGAATTACTTTCATTTCTGCCTTTGGACTTTTTGTATGTTTGATTCAAGATGCCTAATGTGCATGAATGTATTTGAAATGTGTATTTTTTCCTTCTTACATCCAAACATGAAGGCTGAGAATCAACAGCCTGGATGTTGACACGTAACAATAAATATGAGGCAGCTGACAAGTTCCCCCTTTAATGCACTGTCCTGCATTCACTCTGCATTTTGTAGACAACCACTCTTAGATAATAGAAAGTACATTACAGTCAGATTAGTTTACTGTAGCTCATAGGTAACAGCATTTGTTCAACTTACCAAAACCAGTTCCACAACTTAATAATTTCCTGGAGAGAACCATGTAATTTGGTACTAATTAAAGAGAAGAGTGAGAAAACACACCTCCAAGTCTTTTAATTAGTGCACAGCAGGTCAGCTGAACATGCAGAAATTGAGAATTTGTCTAAAGGCATAAAGAGAATAAAGTTCCTAATAATCAGTGAGTAATGACTGAATGTCTGTTCAGGTTTAAATGTTGCTTTCCTTTCAAGGAAATTCCAGTTTTCCCTGTAGTTCAAGACCAAACTTTACAGACTTCTTTACAGGAAATGTCCCTGAAAATGATTACAGACTGTGCTGCAGAAGTTCAGCGAAATAAAATGCAGGTTTTGTACAACTGGTACATCTGTATGTTCTGTCAGTTTGTGTGGTGAATGTACTGAGAACAGACTGTAACTTCACGTCACTGCAGCTGGGAACCACAGTGACAAACAAGTGTCTTGGAAAGCAGTTTAGTGAAATGAGCAGATGTGTTTTCAAAAGAGATGATGTGTGTTGTGCATGAAAAATGACGTTTCTCTCTTTCTACAAAACGTTTTCATGTTTCTGTTGATCAAAATAAAGTCTTAAAAAAACAGTAATTTATGAACTATGTGTTGCCGCTCTCTGCAGTTTGCACCTTGTTTCACTAAATTAGCAGCCTGGACCTTAGTTAGATACTAAACAGGCACAGTGTGTATGGATGAGCAGATATTTAACTCTGTATGTAAACGCCACAGCACACGCTCATTTCACTAAATTTTACTGGGCAGAGTAAAAAAGTGAGATAGCAGTTACCTGCAGTAACGCTTCAGTGTTTATTTACGAGGGCTGATTGATTCGTTTGTGGCCTAAAGTAGAAGATGAATGTTTAATCTGAGGAGCCAAATCAGGAGAACAGGACGGGTTGGACCAGGTCAAATCCACGTTCATCTGAGACAGATCTGACCTGAAACAGAAATACCACAAAACTTCAGGTCAGACTTTCTGCTGAATCCTCTTTAACTCTTTCAAACATATCTCCACACATGTTGAAGCTTCAGTCTTTGTTTATTCCTGTGACACCTACCGACAAAGGGACAGACAACACTGAGCAAATGTAATGAGCAGCTCAAACTTTCACCCTGCCTCTTTAGTTGGTGTATGATGCCAGTGATACTGTAAACGTTTCACAGCAGCTTTTATTTTTCCTCAAGAACAGTTTTACTGAGCTCAGATTTCATGTTAAAACTTGGTCCACAGTGAGTCTCTTCTACCGAGCTCAGCTCACTCACACTCACTGTGGTAAAACCAAAGGCGACACATACATGAGTCAAAGAGCACTGAGAGGCTGGACTTTGGGCCACCACAGAGCTGCTCACAAAATAAATGTATGTTATGAATTTCCTGTTGATGTCACTGGAGCTCTGTCAGAACGACTGTGAGACCTGTAGGGATGTTAAATGTTCTCTATTGAACAACCAGTCATATCAACAGCTTCTCACTGACAGGGCGAGAGCAGGTAACTGTGCATTCAGGCTGATGAAGTGAACCTGTGAAGAAGTAAAATGTCCTCAAGAAAGAAAAGAAAAAGGAAAGGCTTCTTTCTCTAGGTCTGAAATTGGTTCTCACAAATATAGAATAGGAGCAAACACACACACACACACACACACACACACAGAGGCAGCACATGGTGAAAATAAAATTATTCCCCTGAGATGTTTTAAGAAACAATAACAGGTTGGTTTTATTTTTACGATGATGTTTTATTTATTTTTTTAGTTGCACATGAACTCATCGCCTGTGTTGTGAGTGTGTGTTGTTCCTGAAGCAGAAGAAGAAACATGTCTGTCAGGAGGAGGGAAACAAACATCTAATCTGCAATTTGCATGTTCAATGCAAAGTAAGTTGAAAATCGTTTTTATAAAGAAATCTCTCCTGTAGTAATATTTACTGTCGTGTTGTTTCTGTATGTGTTTGTGTGGGGGAGGGTTGATGATGATGATGATAATGATGATGATGGTGCGTCCATCAGCAGACTGTAGTGACGGACGAGGTTCACTGCTCAAACAGATGAGGGCTGAGGCCGTGATTCGATTATTGTGTTTATGATATGGATCATTATGTTTGAGTGTGTGCAAGAATTTCTCTCGTGCATCTCGTGTGTGTGTGTGTGTGTTGGCAGAGGTATAAAGGAGAAGAAGCTTCCTCTCTGTGAAGCTGAGCGTTTCATCTTCTCAGCACAGATCGTTATCATCCTCCAGGGGAGGAAAACCTCTTTATTCTTGTGTTGAAAATCTTAATTTGAGTCCGTCAGGATACACTCGTCTGGTTACTTTTCCTTACACTTTGTGATGAATACATTTCATTGATTATGTCCATGTTGGATTCACAATCCCCAATTGTTAAGGTGCAGAAGTACGAACTCTCATCACCACAAATATAAGTAGTAATCATTCATATTCTTTTTTGGGAAATAATGATGATTATTTCTTAAACTTAACTGAGTTTTAATTCTCTAAACTCGACCAAATTGTTGTCAATGTTGTTAAACTGAAGGAAAAAGACGTTATGCATGTTGGACGTCTTCACATGCACCTGGTCAGCCTGTGGCTCGACGTGGAAAGGTGTGTACACAGTGTGTTTGGTGTTAAGGTGGTTAAGTTGTGAGAGCACTGCTGCTAGGCAACAGCACCGTACTCAGGCTAACAACTGAGCGAGCTAGCAGTCGGTAACGTTATGTAGAAAAAGCAAAGGCATCATGACAGAGGGAGAAGGTGAGGCCGTCTGGAACATCAACGTTTCCTCAGACGTTTTAGTGTAAATGAAAACTCTATATGGATAAAATGACAACATATTAACTCACTATCCAATGAAAAATGAGCTCCCATGGTGTTTGCCATTTCTGAAAACATCAGCAAACATGTCACAACTGAACCTGGAGCTTTCATAAATTAAATTTTAAAATGTGAATTAAAAACAGGGATGTAATGTAGACGACACGGCTGAGTTTCTGTCTTTACTGTCTGCAAACTGCAGCATCTCTGTTGGGTCACTGCAGGTTAATGCCTTGCTCAGGGGCAGCACTGCGTCTCCACACTCTCAGGTAGCTTTTTAAAGGAGGAGGAGGAGGAGGAGGAGGAGGTAAGACAAGGGAGGAATAAGGAGAAAATTGTCTAAGAGGCTCACTCAGCACTTTACTGCTGGAGAATCCATCTGAACACTGTCCTTCAAATAACACACACACACACACACACACACACACCTGCACATAATGGTACAATTTGCAGGTTGTCTGGCTGCTGATAACGAGCCATTTGCAGAGACAGGAGTGAGTGAACTCATTTGTTGGGTTGAAGAGGAGGAAGAGTTCGAATGAGAGAATGACAGAAGCAGCAGAGGAGAAAGAGAGAAAGCAGGTGTAGTGAGTGAAAACAGAGAGAGGGAGGACACGTTTGACACCCTGCTCAGTGAAATTGAATTTGGCTCAGATTCAGTCAGAGACAGCCTCTGTTTCGTTCATCAGCAGAACGAGCAGTGATTTCACGTCTGCAGAGGCTCTCAGACTCATTTTAGGATTAGTTTTTTGGCTCTGTGCTTCCTGTCCTGTAAACCAGTTTATAAAAGTGAGGGGTGGAGGTGGGGGGGTGCTTCTTTGCTGGAAATGAGAAGAGAAACCTGTTTAGTACGAGACGGCTGTATCCCAAACACATTCTGTGTTTTTTATTTGGGCTTTTCATGCGAGTTTCAAAGGAGGCGGTGTAATGTTGTGAGGCTGCGTGTTCTTAGTCGACGTTTTTTAGAGAAGAAAACGCTGGAAGGTAAAAAACTCTCTACATGAAGCAGAGAAATGTCTGACTTCAAACATAATTTAAGTGCTCACACTCCAACAGTGAAAAAGACCCTGAGCACTGTTTGTTTTGGTTGCTAAAGAAGATGTGTGCTCCGTGATACATGAATAATTGTGAAATTAATGGAAAGTGGCTCGTAGGGTCTCAAGTTTAGCAGCATATAAACCCAAACTGTGAAACAGGACAAACATGTCAGCAGAAGATTCTAAACATCATCCTGTCGCGTTATCAAAGTGACAGAAGGAGCCACGAGTAAACTGGGCGACAAAACACAAGTGAAGAAGTCAAGGACAAAGAGAAAATAATAGATTACAACAAAGAAAACTCTTTAAATTAACAGCGACAGCACAATATTCCACAAAACAAATGACTGTTCGCTTTTTCAATAAACTCTTATTAAAGAAAATAATTCAGTTAATTTGAAAGTGCTTGTGGAGTCAGTGTTGCGTTGGTCTGGATCTTCAGACTTTTGAGTTTGGTTCAAACCAAAATAGCTGAAGGTGCCTCAGAACACGATCCAGATCAAAAGACCAATATTTGGTCCGACCAATAGAGGCGGTCTCAGTCTGGATCAAACTGAACCATGGTTCAGTTCGTTTGAAGTGTGGAAACACCTTTTTGGATGGTTCGGACTTTCGAACCAAAGACTCGTCACCCATTAAACAATAGAGGAAGAAAAATAACAGGAAGAGAAGAAAAATGAGCCATGGTGGCGCATGAAGAGTGGAGGATTAATATTTAATTAGAATTTGACCTGAAGATGAAAAAGCTGCGATTAAAAGCTAACGTTAGCATGCTACAATTCTGACAATGACAATGCGTGATGCTTCCTACGTTCACCATAGTTTTGTTTGTCAGTATGCAAACGTTTACTAATTTGCTATTAAAAATTTCACACCAATCCATCCAATAGTTTCAAGATATTTCACTTAAAACCAGAAACATCATCAGAGTGAGCAGGACTCACAGACCAACCAACATCACTGTCTGTAGAGCCACTCTGCTTGCACGGGTAAAATCAGAAAGTGACAAACAGCAATGCAACTGCTGAGAAAGAAATATCTTTTAATGTTAAAGTGTAAGAGATAAACACGAGGATGGTAAAGAAATGCAAACATACAGGACGACAGTGATGAGAAAGACTCTGCAGTAAATAAAAAGAAGCAAAGGTCCTGATAGAAATAATGAATTCACGGGGTAATTTATAAAGTGTTAAGTAGGATTCGTTGATGTGTTTGTAAGAAAGTGAGAGAGTGTATCCTCTCAAACCTCCAGCAGGTGCAGTGAAGTAAAGTATTGATTTGGCAGAGAGCGTTCAAAGTCAAAGTTAAGGTGCATCAGCGGTAATGTTTCCCAGGCAGCGAGCTGCAGCAGCACTATTCACACTGAGTGATTTCACAGTTAGCAGCTCCAACATGAAGATGTAGTCATTTAGCTGACTCGACTCTCAAACAGTTTGTTCCAGTGAACGAGGCAGAAAAAAAAAACAAGTTTCAGGTTGTACAAGTCAAACATTCAGGATCCATTAAGTGGAAGTGGAAAAGTGGAAAAAATGTCTTTGAACTTTGGACGATTCTGTATCAGTGAGAACAAATCTAATGTTGGTCAGATATGTGCCACAGCCAGGAGCAGGGTGTAGTTATTGGAAGAATAGAGGCCATCTGAATTTTTTGTTGTCAGGATTTTTGTTGCATTGTATCACACTTCTGTCTCACAGTTCCTGCTTGTTCCCAGCTCCACCTGCTCACCTGTTTGACATTCCCAATCACTGGGACTTCACTGCCTACCTACACACCTGTTCCTCATTTCCCTCGTTGTCTCCCCTGTATTTATACCAGCCACATGTCTCGGTGTGTCTTCTTTAGCTCTGTCCATGCTGCAGTTCTTGTTACTATGTTTGCCATCAGTGTTTTGCTGCCTGTTGTCAAAGAACTGAAACTACATCACCAGTACAAAGCTGCCACGATGCACGATTCTCCCTCTTTTTCAGCCCTCTGCAGTCAAAACACTACCTGAAGTCTTTCTGAATCTCTCCATGCTGTTGATTTCCCAGCTTTAAAAAAAAACCATTTTCACAGTCTTTGATGGTTTTTTTCATTTAAGTGCAAAATGGCCACTCAGAGCAGCAGTGTCTAATATGTCTCCTCTACATCTTTGAAACACTTGAGTAAAATTACCACCACCTGATTGATTAGCAGGAGTCCTTATCTTGAGCATCTAATGGGAGAACTGCCTGAACAGGACTCCTGGTTAATGGTAAAGAGAGCAGTCAAAAGCTCTGTCACATTTTAGGAGCCGTTTCTTTCCAATGACTCATTACATGAATGCACCTCCTTTGCAAGACCTTTGGATTAAAGACAGCCCGTCGACTCGCAGTGACACATTCAGCCTGTAAATGTGGACTTTTAGAGGAGGTGGCTTCTGAAATATGACACAGCTAAAGTGTCTGACACCAATGGCACAGTGGGAGAGATCACGACCGAGCAGCATGTCAGACTGTACTGTACCGAAGGTCTGACAGGCACAAAGTACAACTGCAGTCAGCTGTCTGATCAAATCACCATCACTTCACAGAATAAATTCTAAAATCTTAAGAAAAACAACAGTGACCATGGTCGGCTTGTAGGCAACATGACCCTCGTACTGCTCACACATCTGCTTGTGTACTGTGTAGTAAAACTCATTTTCTGTGTATACGTGTGTGTGTGTGTGTGTGTCCACAGTTGTTCATTACACGCAGCAGCATCCAGCAGATAGCGTCTTCATCAGTCCTGACACACATCATTGGCTGTGCACTGAGCTGTGAGGAGCTGCATCAGTAATGAAAGGAACCCCAGAGATCTCTACACTGACACACAAACACAACAAAGACCCTAACCCAAATAAATCTAGAACAGTAAACACGAAATCTACCAGGATCAGACTAAACAAGCCCAAGACCTTATCTCGCTCACACCCGGAAACATCTGATCACCAACAAACTGGTTCAGGCAGAAATATCCTGTTTCCTCCTTCCTGTTTGGAAGAATGACTGTGGTGATCCCATGACTTTTAGAATCTACTGGATGGATTGCCATGAAGTTTGGTTTAGACCACACACCTAAACTGAAAGTAAAGTAAGCAAACTGAAATTTCCAAGAGACCAGGCTGCCAAACCTGCCAGTTTAGAACTGGTCCTCTCAAACACAGGACTACACACACACACACACACACACTCAGCCACCCCTCCCTGGTGTGATATGGATTTCCTCTGGAGTGCAGCAGCTGTCACACAGACACACGAGTCTGACAGAGGTGAATGTGTGTGTTACGTGAGCTAATCTTCTCGTTCAACACACACGTCCACATCAAACACCATGCATCGACTTACTGCTGTGCAGTAACATGAAGAGCGATGGATAAAGATGAATGTCACAAATCTAAAACTGCCTCTGCCAAACAAATACATGAAACAGAAGAAATGCATGAATGTTTTTTTTTTGGACTCATCAGATTTTTGTGAGAGTTTCTTCAAAAGTCTCTCTGGCCTGGAGGTGATATTATCAGGCAGCAGCACATACAGAAGGTTTTAATGAACAAAGGGAGCAGTCAGAGAAATACCCAGAAGTCTGTTTGTCAGAACAGTTTCAGTGTGAGACACAAGCTCATGATTCACTGCTTTAACATCATTCACTTGTTTTAGATCTAAAATCCTGAACACTACAGACACGTTTTATCTGATCAAGGATCAACTGTTTTATTTAAGTGTTTTGCTCAGTTCTTTGTGTTACACCAGAGCACAATAAAAAGAGCCAGATATGTTTGTTTCTGATGTTTGCAGTAAAGAGAGCTTATCTTAATGCTTTTTCCCATTTTGTTTTACACAATAGTGTGTTTCCATCTTTGTGTCAACACTTAGGGCAAGACCCTTTCCTGCTTCACCATGGCGATGTCCCTGTGCACAAGGTGAGGTTAATTGGATTGGTGTGGAAGAAGTCGGAGCCCTGAGCTTAACCCCGTCCAGCATCTTTGGGGTGAACTGGAACATTGACTGTGATCCAGACTTTACCACCAACATCAGTGCTGGACCTCACTGAAGCTCCCTGCAGCAGGTTCAACATCTGGTGGAGAGAGTGGAGGCTGTAGAGGAGTGTGTGTGTGTGTGCAGTGAAGACTTTAATGTCTGAGTGGATTAGAGAAAAGGTCAGCAGGTAGAGCATTAATGTCTCTCTCTCCTCTTTCTGTCTGTCAGTGTATTTTCCCACATCCATGTGTTTCAGGCTCATGACACTGAAAATGCAGCTCAGCTTAGTTTAATCACCAGCACATGAGAAACTTGCCTCCTGCATGCAGACAGACGACCTGCATGTTTCCTGCAGATAGGCAGGAGTGTGTGTGTGTGTGTGTGTGTGTGTGTGTGTGTGTGTGTACTCAGGGTTGTGTGAAACACTCACACACACAATCTTACATATGATACATTCAACTCATTTACATTTTCCACCTGCAGTTTGAAATGACTTTGACCTATTCTAACTGCTTCATATCATTACTATAACTACTGAGCCAAAAACTAATCAGTTGTGAATTAAAGATCAATTTTGTTTTGTGTCAAATGTCCTTTTTTCAGTAGATTCATTTATCAGCTGAATTTCAGCAGTGTTTGCAGAGTAACTGGTGTTTATTTCCCATCCTGTTTGGATGAATCTCAACATGATGAACTCTATTTAAGGACAAGATTATCACTTAACTAACCTATAACACAGTAAGTTGTCTCTGCTCAGATCCTTCACAGATCCACACCGACTCATTAAGTCAACTCTTATCTTCTGTCACAAGGTTGAAACACTTCAAAAAAACTGAATCAAATTCCCCTCTCCTATATCTCCATCCTCTAGTCTTCCTCTCTATTAGGCTCTTATCTTAATTTAAAAAAATCCTTTGTACTTCTCTTCTCAGCTGTTTCCTCTGTCTGATTTTTCCTGTCATACTGATCTTCTTCTTGCACAAAATGTGGAATTTAATAATGCTTCATTTTAAAATTCTGTGGAGATCTGGAGGGAATACGTTCTTTCTTCTTATCTTCTGGGATCTGCAGCACATTTTGCTACAGTCACCTCTGACCCCTGCACACATTTACCTTTTGGATCAGATCAGCATTAGCCTAAAATAAAAATCAAGGCAATAAAATAAAATAAAAGCCAGAGGTCTGTTTGAAAGTTGAATCAGACACAGTAATGAGACATGGTCGGTGTTTCAGGTCCATGTTGCTCAGTGATGAAGAACAAACTGTTTCAGTAGCACAGGAAGGTCTGATAGCACTAAATGTGTTTCCAAAATCTTCAAATCATCAAAAAAAACAAAAAAAACAACCACCTTTCATTTAATACAGATGCGCTACAAAGAAATCTGTTGCCATCTTGTGGCCGTAAGGTTAAACTGCATTGTGAATGAAATACCAGAGTGGCGTAAAATCCCTCACCTGTGTAGGAAAGTAGCTCCATCTAGTGGATATTTTGTTGCACTGCATCATCAGAAATGTATTTTCAAACTTTTTATGCTGCGGGTATCTGAGGGTGATGTTTCCAAACAGAGTTTATCTGTCTGTGCCTTTTTATATTCTATTATTCCACAGCTTGTTTGATTCAAAAACAATTCAAGTTGTGAACTGTCCTTTGAATCTGTGAACTTTTGCTTGTGGACCAACTGATGGGCCACACTGTATTCTGTGTGTATGTGTGTTTCTTGTTCTTCTATCTTTGTGAGGACAGTTTTGAAGAGTGTTTGATATTCAAGCAAATCCTGGATAATTAAACAATCAGACAAACAGCCAAAGATGAAGATAAAGCAGAGCACACACATGTCAAATTGCCAAACAACCACTTTATTACAGTTGTAATGCTTTGTGATTTCTGGTTTAAAAGAAATGCAGCCTATTTATTGGCATTTTGTTATGACATTCTGCTTGACACAGGGCAAAAACATTTACCATTTACTCTACTCTAAATAAAAGTCAGTGCTGTCTTTCATTCAGATCTTTACTCTGACATTTAAACTGTAAAATACAGTCGGTTTATTTGTCTGCCTTCATCTGGTGATACTGAAGCTTAAGATGTTGATGGGAGAAGACTTCAGGTGGACCAGCTTGGACAAACTAAAGATTTTTACCTTTTACAAAAGGTGCAAAGGCACAATGTGATATCAGTTACACACACACACACTACTCTCAAATAACACCACACACACACCCTCTGTATAGCCTAAACTTTAGCTGGAGTTCTTGCTTCCCTTCTTCTTCTTCTTCTTTGGTGCCTGCTTCTTGGAGGAATCGGCATTGGAAGGGACAGCTGTATTAGCTGGTGGAGCTGGCTCTGAGACTGTTGGTGCTGCTTCTGATACCTGCACTGGTTCAGCTGGCTGCTGCTGCAGCTTCTCATCTTCTGCTGGGACCAATGGTTTGACCTCACCAGGATCCTCAGCCTCTGTTGCCTTTGGTTTTGGCTCTGTTGGTGGATCAGTCTCAACTTTCTTGGCTTCTAGTGTTGGTTCCTGTTCAGAGGGCTGGTGCTGTTGTTGCTGGACTTCCTCCTCTGGTTTGACTTGTTGAACCTCTTTGACCTCAACTTCTGTTAGAACTTTTACTGCCTCTGGTTCAGGGTCTATTGGTTTCATTTCAGAGGTCTTCTCTTCAGGTGTTAGAGCTTCAGGGGTTGGCTTTTGAACCTCCTCCACTTTATCAGACACTGTGACATCAGTTTCTGCTGCCTCTGATTTCACATCTGCCACCTTCTCGGGGACTGAAACCGGCTCCTCTTCCACCTGAGGTTTGGTTTTGAACTGGACAAATGCAGAAGCCACTATGTCCTCCTCAAGGTCTATATCATCATTGTCCTCTTCGTCATTGTCGGCAGATGGAGTCAACAGGGAGGCAGCAAACTCCTGCAGCTTGGCCTGCTCCTCCTTTAGACGAGTCATGTCCTCTGTCAGGACTGGGTCCTCCTCCTGCAGCTCCTGGAGCTCCTGGACCTCCACATCAGTCAGGACGGCAGATTTGTCAGCTCCCTCTGAGCTGACAATGTCGCTGAGGTTAGAGCTGCCAAAGACCTTTGATGGGATGTTTGCGTTAGTGTGACGGACGTCTTTGATTTTGGCATAGAGGACTTTTCTCTCGTCCTGTAGGGCATGACACAGCTTCTCCAGCTTCTGAATCTTCAGGACGAACAGGTCGTACTCTTTGCCTTTCTCGGTTCTCTGGAACACAAGAACGACAGACGGAGAAAATGTGAAGAAAGTGAGACGATGAGAATAAAGTCAGAAAAGTCATTTATTTAGTATTTGGCTTTCAGATGTGGTTATGTAATTCTCTAACTCTACTCCTCATATCTGATCATTTATCTTTTTTTCCTCTGAATGTATCAGTTCACATTACTTGATAAAATGTATATGAAAAAGTTCATAGTGACAAGAAAATATCATCAACATACCTCTTCAATCATGTCAGTCAGAGCCTTGTTGCAGTTCTCAAACCTAGTCTTCCAAACATTTGATTCTTTCTCCATTTTCTTCATCTTGGCTGACATCTAACGGGAACAGTTAAAAAAAGTTAGACAATCATGCTGTCGGGACTAGAAACACAGGTTCAAAATGAAATCCTAAATTGTAGAGCCACTTTTTTTCTTTAAGAGAATTGATCAAGAGACTAATACAAAACAAAACACACAAGGACTTTTACATTTTCAGATGCTCAGACTTCTTACAGGTGGATTCCTAAAAACAATATCCATTTAGCTCTTAATAAGGTACCAACAAGGCCTCGTATATAAGTGTTGACCACCTACATTATCCATCTCCTGTTTAAAGCGAACGTAGATTTCGTTGCTTTTGGCCAGCGTCGCCTGGAACTCATCAAACTTCTGGGCGTAGAGGGTCAGCTGTGGACAGATGAAAGAGTCAGTCAGTCAGACAACACGAGGATGATACAACCATTCCATCCTGAAGATCCATTACTCTGTCATTTGCTTGTACTGAAATTTAATGTAGTCATTTTACTATTGAAAGGTCTATTGAAAACCTCTTTGTCCAAAAAATACACATCTGTTCCAGAGACAAAAGCATTATTCCTAAAAATAAAAATAAAAGAATAAAAACCCATCCCAGCAGGTACAACATTATGTTTAAAGAACCAAAACCTGATTTGTGCTTTAAATATTAGCTAATGACCAGGCTTCTAAGTGATGAATTACAAATTGCATCAGCCATTAATTATGAGCCATGCACCCTGCTGGAGGCTATTAATCATTCATACATGCATGATTCTACATTCAGCATTACAAATGAGAGAGATCAACATAATGTTCATTTAAAACTCTTGGAGCATTAAAACTGAAACAGAGGAAAGTCTCTTTAAAAACATGATGGTTCTTTGTACATGAACACTTTTAGTTCACTCCAAACATCCTGTTGTTCTGTTCGGTTGATGTGATTAAACACTGATTCAAGGCTGTGTCTGAAATCACTCTAATATTTAGTGCTTTAAAATTACTGTCTGCCAGTTTATTTGAGTGTCCATATTCTGAGTGAGTAAACTGATGCACTCAGAAGTGCCTGAGATCTGTTTGTAACATTTATGAGAGGTTACTGAAAAGATGACAGCCTAGTTTTCTCTCGGTTCTTTTATTTGTAGAACCAATACATTTTCTGTCTGATCTTTTATCAGTTAGATTCAGGTGGGGTCAGCAGCAACCACAGCAACAAAGACAACACAGTTCTCCAACTACACAAAGTTCCTGGCACAGAACAGAACACTCCTCAGTCCTAATGTGTTGGCAGTAACAGTCACATTTTAAAAACAGAGATGAATTGATTAATTAATTGAATTAAATAATTATTTTATTATTTATTTGAGAAGCTCATTGATGATGTCCTTTATTACTGGACATAAAACATGCATCATGATGTTTGGTTTGTAGTGAACAGTGGTGATAAGGAGGTGGTGTGGCAGTGTGGGGAAGGCTTTTATAAATTTGTGTCTATAAGAATATAAATGAACAGTAAAGTTAACTACATACATAAAATAAGGGACATTTCATGATGACATTTTGAGAGGTATGGCCCTGTCGTTCTGCGTTGCTGCTGCCAGGTGTGTGCTACCTGTCCTCGTGATCAGTATGTTAGTTTTGTCAGTGAATATTCACCTGTGCCTGCATCACAGTCCCCTGCTCTCTGAGTGTTTGAGCCTGCAGTTTCCACTCAGCAGCCTGAACCAGTAACTGGTTAGAAGAGAACAGACAGAGACACATTACAGACGTTTCTTTACCTTCTTCTTCATGGCCAGCTCCTGCTCCTTCATAGCGAAGCATTTCTTTGTTTTGTCAATAGCCTCCCTAAGCAACTACGGTGACAGAGACAGTACACAGTCAATCTGAGTAAACTGTAACTCGCACTTTAAAATCATGGCTCTAATTCTTACCACACAGTTAAGTCTAAGGCACATTTATGAAATACATTAAAAACAAAATACATCAAATGACATTAAATAGTAGTAGATGAAAACATCAGTACAGACAGATATCACCAATCTAACAATACAGAAATCCGGAGCAGAATATGTGGGGAAAAGATACAGTTGAATAATTAATAAGGTTGGTGATATAACCTGAACAAAGGTTATCATAAGCTGAATGAGACGTCTAAATATTTTCAGTGGATGTCTCCGTTTGTTTTTACTCACATATTCCTTCTCCCTCTTGTGTTTTTCCTCAGCTTCAGTCAGCAGAGCGTTGGCCTGCTGCAGTTTGGCCTCAGTCAGTTTGTACTGCAGGTCGCGGTGCTTGTTGATCTTCTCCAGACTCTGCAGGAAGAGGAAGAGAGTCTTTAACAGACAGAGTCTTTATCTATTTAATCTATTGATCATTTTCTCAATGAAATGATCAGTGGTTTGGTCCTTTTTTAAAAATGTTAGAGTAGAGAATAATCACAGTTCCCTAAAGCTCACATATTCAAAATGTCTTTTTGTTGACGGACTAATCATTTAACTGAATAATAATTTTATCCTGAGCTGTTGATAAATGAATTCTCTGCAAACCTTGTTCCTCAAGTTAAGTGGAAACCCAAAAGTTGTCCTTACTGATGTAATGTTACGACCTATGTTGACCTTTGACCCTACCTCGTCCCTCAGCTCACACTGGTTCATGAGACTCTCCAGTTTTTCGCTCAGGCTTTTGTTTTCGAGGCACAGCTTGTCGTTCCGGCTGCTGTGCTGCTCGATCTGATCCTGGATTTCTGTCAGCATCTTCTGGAAGTGGCAGGTGATCTCCTTCCTCTTCTCCTCATCCTCCCTGCAGCGATGAAGGGTCTCCTCCTGGAGGGACGGTAAAAGAAAAGGGCTTCAGTTTCATCTTCTACTTCATGTTGGAGAGTCTGGTGCAGAGCCTCCAGCTCTCTGTACGTACCCTCAACGTGCTGTAGTGCGACTGCAGCTCTCTGCACAGAGTCTCCAGTTTGCTGCGAGCTGTGATGCTGCCGCGACGCTCGGCCTGCAGCTGCTGCTTCTCCTCCAGCAGGACAGACAACTTCTGCTGCAGGACACACAGCTTCTTCTCATCGCAGCGCCGCAAGGCTGCCTGCACACACACACACACACACGCAAACACACACATTCAGAAACGTTTTATAGCTGTAGTCAATATGTACATGACAACACAATGTGTTTTGGGGTCTTTACGCCTCAGAGAAAGCAGGATTTATGTGGCAGTGCAGTATCTGAAACTCAAACAAGCACTGAATGACATGAGACTGACTCTCACCAGTTCAGCGTATTTCCTGACCAGATCTTCCAGTTTCTCCTCTGGGGAGGACAGCTTGTTCAGACTCTGCATGATGAGAGAGACGTCTGTAGAGAGAGAGAGAGAGAGAGCTGGAAGTCTTAAAAAGTGTCGAGTGATTTCTTGAAGTGTTGTGTTTTTTTTCTTTTTACTCGCAGCCTCACCTGTCTCCATGGTAACTGTGATGTCATCTTTGGCCTGCTCCTTCATCTTTTCTTTCTCTGCCTCCACCACGCTCTATCACAACAACACAACAACTTTATTTGCATGTACTTTACCACATTTCAGTAACAGACAGTAAATTTGAAGGCCATGATGGTGGAGTGACCTTTGACCCACCTGTTTGTCCATGAGGTCAGCCGCAGAGCTGTAGGTGCTGATGATGTCCTCCAGCCGTCTGCTGAACTCCAGCATGGGGTCGAAGGAGTTGGAGGAGGAGCCGCAGGCTGCAGCCGCCGCCTCACCTTCAGTGTGCTCGTCGTCCATGTTGGAGGACGCCACATCAGGCTGGGGGGGCACCAGCACCTTTGCTGCTTTCACCGACGTCTCCATCCTCAGAGATCTGGAGATTTATGAGGAATCAGAGCTGAACATACGAGGGGATGCAGGCTTTCAGCCACGTCTCATATCTCTGAATTTCTTTGACATCAACTTTTGTTACATAAAAGTTATCAGAAAGAGACTGTACATCACAGTCCCGCTCTTCTTTTGTGTCAGCACCTGTATGTACCCATTAATTAGTCTTATCTCCAGTGAACATATCTGTCAAATCCACATCCTGTATTAATCTATACATTCAGCTTTATACGACAGAACACAGCAGTGTCTCTGTCCGGTTATTAAACCACATGGATTTAAATGTAAGAACAACTTAAGCCTCTAAACTCCTGTGGCGCTTGTCTCCCAGCATGCTCTCTGATTTATGTACACAGCTTCTGTGGGTCAGTGTGAGCTCAGTCATGTTCGACAAAAGTCTGATTTGATGGTAAAATGATTCAGAGCCAGTGTTTGGTTTGTCCATTCAAGGCTACTGTAGAAACACAGCTCATGAAAACACATTAATTCCTAGTCTCAGGTGATTGTACACAAATGAAAACCTCATTATAAATTTTCTATTCTCTCTCTGGCTGTAGTTCTCATCCTTTCAGAGACAGTCAATATGTTTCCGAACTCTAACACCACCTTTAGGCCAAAATAATAACTTGAGCAGAAAAACATTTTTATTCCCAGAGCTCAGAGAATATTCAGGTTTTTCACTCTGACTGCAGTTTCTTATTATGACTGTGGTGGTGTTGACAAGTACTCTGGTTTTTAATCCCCGTGTGTGTGTGTGTGTGTCCAGTGGCTGTAGCTCTGTTCCAATGACGGCTGCCACTGTTATTGTATCTCTTGAGTTAAAATTAACCACTTGAGCCAGTCAACCCCCCACTCTGTCACACACACACACACACACACTTCAGACCACACCTGTTGTGGTCTCATCTATTCTCAGAGCACCCAAATATGGTAGAGCAGCCTGTTACAGCCACTCACACACACGCACACACACACTATACATAACCTGGGAATTTGAGTTTGTGTTTATGTAACTTCAGATACTTTGTCCATTTGCCTGCTGTCATATCACCATACCCCCCCCCCCCCCCCCCCGCCCCCGGGGTAAAGACACCCCCCTCTCCCAAAGCAAAGTTAAGCTCCTCCCACTGTCCTGTGCAGCCTGTCACAGCTCCGCCCCCTGAATTTCAAGCTGTTGACCACATCAAAATAAACAGCTCATGATAACGTTTTTACTTGATGATCCAAATGTGTCTTCAAACTCTGAGTCAAAACAAGCAACTGTGGACAAAATGGTAGAAACACCACGTGAAAACAACCTAAGACAGATCATTCAGTGAAACTGATCAGGCTAAAAGCTTCATTAATGTAGAAGGATTGAAATCATGTAACATGTATCTCTGAGTTTATCTCAGTAGTTACTGTATTTTGCCGCTTTCCATGTCAGATTGATGCTGTAACAACACATAGTCAGGATGAGCTGAAATAACTAAATCAGCTAAACAGACAATAAGAACTCAGGACAGGAAAAATAGTTAAAAATTGAGTTTTACACCAAGATGACAACGAACAAAAGAGGCCAAAAGTCAGAAAATCCATTAAAATATAAGTGAAACAAGTGAAACGCTTGGGGACAGTGATGAAATCAACAAGTGAACAAAATATCCAAAAAATACAATACTTCACACACAAAACACTCATTCAGAATCAGATCGACATCTTTATGACGCTGTGTCAGTGTCATGTTCATATCAAACATTTTCTCCTAACCCACTATGTACGGTACCATTAAATAAAGTAAAAAGTTTTTAAGAAGAATTATTGATAATTCCACTACTATTCTCCAGTGACTTGGCAGAATATTTACAGACTTCTAGACACCGACAGTGACAAAGCAACTTATCGTTCAACGGCGGCCATTATGGAAACCTCCATGTGTTTTTACATTGAATGTTGGTACATTAATGTAATATCAAACAGTAAACCAGATTAGTACAATAACATAAGTATCTACAAAAACCCATGAGCAGGCCATTTTAACTGAATAAAGGGAAAGTTATTTTTTTCTAAACCAGCACAGACGTAGAAAACAGTGACACTTCTGTAGTTTTACAAACACAATTTAAACATGAAGTAACACTTCATTAAAAGAAAACATTTCATAAGGATCAGATGAGGAAATAAGTCTTACCAGGATCAGTGGAGTAAAGGAGAAGAGGTGAAGAAGAGACAGAGAGAGGCAGAGGACGGAAAGAGGAGGAGGAGGAGGAGGTTCCTGCTGACAGGACGAACGACAGCTGACCCCCAAAATAACCTGAGAGGCTCAGCTCACACTCAGAGCTCAGAGCCAATGAGAGAGTGTGTTCTGACTGTGAATGAAGGGAGACGGGCCGACTGATCTGACTGATCTTTGAGAATCTGAACAGGAGGAACTCATTTATGTGGGCCACAAAGATCTAAAGACCAAGAAAATTTTCAGATCAAGTTCTGTTGGGCTGAAAGGAAAATCCAACCAGACTTTGTGTGATGGTGAACAGATTCACCTGGAGTCAGTCAGTGTTTCTGTCCACAGACTCTCAGACCTACAGATCACATAGAGACACTGAACCAGACCAGAGTCTAAACCCAGGATACAGAGGTTCCAGTGAATGCTTAATTAGCAAGAAGGTGTGGAGGTGGATCAGTTTGTCAGAGGAGACTCTGTAGAAGGACAGAGAGCCAGCAGGACAGTCCACATACACTGCTACTCTGTTAGAGACAGAGGAGGAGGTGTCATAGTAGTGGGGGTTAGTGATGGAAGAGTAGACAAAGATTTTGTCAAAGGAAGAGGGTGGGGCAGTGAAGGACAAGATGGATGTGTTTCTATTATTGTGATAGACAGAGTAACCATCATCAGAGCAGCTCAGACTCCAGGACTGATCATTTCTTCCAAACACACAGTCTCCACTACTTCCTTTTCTTCAGTTCCTCTGTAACTCTTTTGAGATATCAGCCACTCTGCTCCCTCGACCTCCCAGTAACAGCGACCAGTCAGACCAGTTCACACAGCAGCTGGGCCAGACATCAAATCTGTCTGGATAGTCAGGATATGACTGATCCTCTGTCACCCATGTCACCTTCCTGTTGTTGTCAGACAGTTTGAGTTTTCTATTCACTGTTGTGTCAGTTTCAGTTCCACAGGCGTCTGATGGAAGAACAAGACTGCTGGCTACAGTTATCATCTGTTTAATCAAGAAAATGTAAAATCCATGTTCTCATGATCAAACTTAAAACCTGCTCACACTTCCTCAGACCCAGGTCTCAGTCTCTAGGGTCACCATAGTCCACCTGGAGAAGAGACAAAGTCAAGTCAACTTCACATTCACTCGATCCACCATGGAAACATGGAAGCAGAGTTCATCAGTTGATCAGAGAAACAGTGGAGCTGTATTTGTCTGTCCATCTGATGCTTACCTGAGGTGTCAGTCTCAGTCTGGATCCTCAGTCAGCAGACAACCGCTTCACTCCTAGTCTCTGGATGATTGTAATGA
Source organism: Lates japonicus (assembly GCA_033238685.1). Lineage (NCBI taxonomy): Eukaryota > Metazoa > Chordata > Actinopteri > Centropomidae > Lates > Lates japonicus. Next base: position 1,051,266 of record BRZM01000028.1, on the reverse strand, counting down.
GGTCCAGCTCTCTCAGATGGGAGAAGTTGGAGCTCAAACTGAGGCCAGAGAAGAACAGCCTTCCTCTGAGATCAGACAACTGACAGACTGAACACACACACACACACACACACACACACACAATTTTTACACATATTTTTGCATCTACTAAATATAGATTCATGTCAGTCAGAATGGATTCAATAGTGATACATTATCAGAGTGAAATCTTCACCGGAGTCTTTCCAGTGTACACTGTGGACTCTCAAGTCCAGAGGACAGCCATTTCACTCCGTAATCCTGCAGGTCGTTGTTACTCAGGTCCAGCTCTCTCAGACTAGAGGACTGGGAGCTGAGAACTAAGAATTGAAACTTCACAACTTCTCTCTGAGAGTTACAGCCACACTCAGTCTGAAGAGGAGTCGTGAAACAATAGAAACCAATTACAAAAATGTGCTTTTGTCTCAGCTAAAGAAAAAGACACAGTTAATCTAGATGGATGTATGGCACCTACAGAGCTTTATTTGAGCTTTGACCACTGGCAGCCTCAGAAAGAGCTCTCCTCTGAAGCAAGTACTTCTTCCAGGTCAAACCGTCCAGATCTTTTTCCCAGTGACAGTAAAGATGAAGAGAGCTGACCATTGAGCAGAACCCAGTTTTATCTGGAGAGAGCGTCCTGATCTCAGGACTGTTGGATCTCCTCCACTGAAAACTGATCATTCAGTTCATTCAGACAGTGGAACAGGTTGATGCTTTTCTCTGGAACAGATTCTCACTGATCTTCTTCTTGATGTACTGGACTGTTTCGTTGGTCTTGAGTTACTTCCTGTCTGTGTCAGCCAGACCTCGTAGGAGAATCTGATTGGTCTGCAGTGAAAGACCCAGGAGGAAGCCCGGAGGAACAAGTCCAGGTGTCCATTTGGACTCTGTAAGGCCTTGTCCACAGCTCTCTGGTAGAGATGTGCTGGTTCAGGTTGTCTCTGAGGTTTTAGACCACAAGGAGGACAAAAGTCCAATCACCCAGTGTTAATTGTTCCCCTGACGGTTGACTCCAGAGTTGATGAAAGTCAGATGGACATGAAGAGCAGCCAGAAACTCCACGAACACTCAGATGGATGAAGCAGAACACACCTTGTCCTGGTACAGTCCTCTCTCCTCTATAAAGATCTGTGTGAACACTCCTGAGTACACTGAGGCTGCTCTGATATCGATGCCACACTCTGTCAGGTACAGTTCACTTAGAAGATCAGAGTTTCCTTTCTGCAGCTGCTCAAAAGCCAGTTTCCCAGAGACTCAATCATCTTCCTGCTCTCTGGACTCCGGTGTGGATTTGTCCCAGATCCTCCACATCGTACTTAGCGTTCTTCAGTTTGGACTGAACCACCAGAGAGTAGATGTACATCTCAGTCAGGGTCTTGGGCAGCTCTCCTCCCTCTCTGGTTTTCCACATCCTCCAGAACTGTAGCAGTGATCCAGCAGAAGACTGGGATGTAGCACATGATGTGGAGGCTTCGTGAGGTCTTGATGGGAGATGATCCTGCTGGCCTGATCCTCATCTGAACCTCTTCCTGAGGCTCCTCCTTCTGTGTGGGTCAGTGAACCCTCTGACCTCTGTCACCATGTCAACACACTCAGGAGGATCAGTTGATTGGCTGCTGCAGGTTCGTGTATGGTTATCCAGAGGCGAGCAGAGGGAAGCAGTTTCCCCCTGATGAGATTTATCAACAGCACGTCACTGAGGTGGACTCTGCCAACATCAGTCAGGATCTCAGTGTTGTGGAAGTCGGAGGAAGTCGACACTCATCAGACCGTCAAAGAGATAGACACAGCCTGGAACTCTTCAAACCTGCAGATTCCTGCTTCTTTGGTTTCAGTAAAGAAGTGATGAACAAGTTCCTGGCTCAGCTTTTCTCTTTCTGGCACATTTCAGCTCTCTGAAGTATGAATGGAAATGAAGTGTATGTCTGGTTGGCTTGTCTTCCAGCCCAGTCCAGAGTGACTACAATATTAAGACTGTTTTCCCAATACTTGACCACTCCCTTTGTCATCACTGTTCTGATTGGTTCATCTCTTCCAGGTGGGACTTTAAAAGATCTTCTTGTCTGATGGTTGTTTCTGGTCTGTCTGGTTTTCCTGGATGTTATTTCAATCTGTCTGACCTCATTCATCATTGACCTCTCAGTCCCTCTACATGAGCTCTGTGTAGATCTGATTCAGAAGGTTGGGTTTCCTGCTTTAGAGATCCTCAAATGCACTGGAACTTCTTCTTTGGGTTAGACTTGAGTTTATGTTGACACATTGGAGCACTGGATTCCTGAATGAACAAATGACAACTGATATCACTTTATTTCTGAATAGCAATGTAAGACATGGGTTGGTTGCATATATTCTATTAATCTACTCATAATTAGCTCATCAATGGAGGACAAACAGCTTGTGACTGTGTTTAGAAGAATTCATAGATCTGATGCAGATGGGTACATGTTTTAAGCAGAGTTTTAGAGATGTAAACCCCTCACGTTGCTTCATTTCTTCTTTCCATTCGAATTCAATTCAATTTTATTTTATATGACGCCATATCAGCAAAAGTCATCTCAAGGCACTTTTCATATAGAGCAGGTCTAGACCATATTCTTTAAAATGATTGTTTACAGAGAGACCCAACAAATTCACCTTTCATGTATTACCGTCTATTAAATCTTGCTGCTCTGCAGACAGTCAACCAGCTCCTCCTGCTTCCATTCTCCTCAGGAAATTCAATTGTGATCTTCAGAAGCGCCTCTCTGCTGCTCGTCGAGGTCTTCATTGCTGTTCAGCACCACCTCATCTAATCTGGATTCAGAACTCTTTGGACTCTCTTCAGCCTAGATTTTTCGCACAAGAAAAGTGACAATGTTCTCCTCCAGCAGCTGAAGTAGGAATAATATACTGGGTAAACATCACTTTCAGTAAAAACTTCATCGTTACACCATCAGATCACCATCACCAGTGATAGACCTGGACTGTCTCTGTACCTTCTATGCACAACATCTTTCCATCATCTTTCCGTAGCACATTAATCCCAAACTAATACTCATAAAGTACAGCTTCCTCCTTAACATGAAGTTAGTCTGTTATTAAAATCTAGGTATTATTTGGGACTGTGAATTAATTCAGTCTTGCAAGATATAAAGTAGCGCCACCCTCCATGAGTCTTGTGCAAGGTATCCATGCAGTGCAGGATAATTTAAATTCTCTGGTAGCACAAAGATCTAACAGTAACTGACTTTCTACACACTAACAAACTGCTTCAAAAGACAAAGTGTTGGGTTGTGCCTGTAAAGTGTAAGTTCTCTGAGAATAAATGTGGATGACAAATCAAATATGAACAGCAATGGAAAGACCACTGAAAATAATACCATTGTGTTATCATGTGATCTATAATTATGTTTTGAGCTGTGTTGCTACATTTAATTTTGAATAGACGTTGTTATTCTCTCTCATCTACGTGTCATTTGTGGTAATCTTGGGTCATGAAGTTTCTGAACTAATTTGATTAGGTGTTTATGTCTTTCATTGTCACCAGAGTCACTGGAGCACCGAGATGAACAAGATGTACCTCAGTGTTCTATTTTGTCACGATAGTAACAGGATAACAAACCCGTTTCTTGGATTTATTGAATGGGCGAGGGAAAGACGGACCAGAAATGTTTTTATGCAAAACAAAAGAATTAAGGATGTAATTATTTTAATTACTGTTTGAAGTCAAATAATCAAGTCAATATAAGTTGATTAGTTGATTAGTTATGATGTAAATCATTAACATGTGCCCTTTTCCCAAACCAAAATAATAGTAATAATAAAACCTAGCCAAACAAAAGTGGTAGGTGAACTACAAGTATACCATCTGATTTAATCTATATCAACAACAAATCCAGTCATTTTCATTCATGCTCCGCCTTGGCCTTATTTGCTGCTGAAATCAACATTTTGTGGCTGTGTTGTAAATGACACCTCATGATTCTGGTAGAAACCGTGACTGACTTCATCTGCATAATGTACATTTCAACCTTGCTGACTAATTGAATAGAATAATGCTACACACACCGCCAAATGAGTCAGGTCTGTGTGATGTAGCAAAGTGGACTGACCACTGCAAGGGCCTCTGAGCTCTCCTGCAGAACTCTGTGGAGAGAAGATGAGAGGTTTGGAGCATCAAATGACACAAACACACAGCTTGTACAGGTGTTGTTTCTATGAATATTAGTAAAACACAAGTAGGATAAAGTGTTAGACCAAGATTTGATACCTTTTCTCAGTAGACGAGGAAAATAGAAGAATTATCAGCTTTAAATTCTCACACACATCTTTAAATTCAATAAGACCACCCTTAGACTGGTCTCTTCACCGGACACACAGCTAGGGAACATCAGACTGCTGTCCACTCTTAAAATAAATAGACCACCCTTCCAGACTGGTCTTTCTTCATGGACACACAGCTGGGGACCAAGAGTCTGGTCTCTGCTGCTGGTTGCTAGTAGAAACAAAAAAGTTGACAAAGAAAAATAATAAGTTGGACATTGAGCAGATGATCATCAGTTAAAATTAAAAAATAAAGTAAAGGCAATTTTCATTTGTAGCCCAGTATCACCAAAAATATCTCTAGAGCTATTTGATATCCCAGAGGAAAATCAAACTCAAAACAAATGGGCTAACAGAAAACAAGCTCATAAGGAAAAGATAAAATGGTTTATAAGATCATAATATATATACTAATGTCATAAAAAAAAGTCCAACAGGTAAAAGTAGATAGTCAGCTGAAACATGGTGGAGTGATGTGAGTGCTGAGCTCTGACATGGAGAAAGAGTGTCATGGACAATTAGAGATCCTCATCTCACCTCTGAGCTTGGTCTGGCTCTCGTAACACACGGTGGTTTTTAGAGGAGGAACCCTCCTCATCCTCACTGATTCACTGTGGAGCCTCACCTTCACAAGCACAACAACATGATCCTTCAAAACTGGTTCACATCACAGGCCCATTGGCTCATTAGTTTCACTAAAGGTGCTTAAATACTTTGAAGCCACCATGTGTAAGATGTTCAGAACTGCAGGATTAGATCCAGAACCTTATGTGGAATGTTCCTTCTTACTGGTAGAGTTATGAGAAATTCCTAAGAGTGTGTGTGTCAGTCCTAACTTTAGCACTCCTATGAACACATTGTACTTGAAATAATTAAACTGCCTTATCCAACTAAAAGTGCAGTCTTTGGACACTACTTTGTCAGCTTTCTTCATCTGATGTCGTATAACTGAAATACTCAAACTTTGCTAGAAGAACTTATTAAGCCTCTTCTAAGAAGACAGATAATACATCAAGTAAAAGGAAATAAAGTTTACTTGTTACTGTGTTTAATAACTGAACAAATGCATAATTTTTCTTCTGTGTGTAGCTCTATTGGACTTAGTTTCCAGGAAGTTATGTAGGCATGCCATGATCCACGAAGTCCAGTCGGAGATAGAGACATGAATTCGAAGGTCAATCTGAAATAAAACACGGTACAAAGGGTTTATAATGTTAAAACAAATGACCCTCCCGCTCTGCTATTAAAACAAAACTACAACATACATGATGTGTTGAAATGTCCATATACTATCACCTAACATCCTATCATCCTACCTCATATAACTTAATTTCTTTGTAATACTCTCCGCTGTATATTTCTATAGATTCTCAACCAGGTTTAAAAAAAAACAGACAAAATGTTACCGGTCTGTGTCCTTTACTGGAGCTCAGCGGTCACATTACTGACTGCTTCGTCTGATACGGGAATGGGATTTTCCCGTGGGCGTTTACAGAGCAGGAGACTACAGCAGAGAGATGAACACAGTCTGACCAGTGAAGTGGACCACGGTCACAAGATCCGATCGAAAGTGAAAGTGGGCTTCAGTGTATTTGTCCTTAGTAGAACTTGTCAATGTTAACATTATTATGGGAAGAACAATTTACACACGAGGAAGAACTGTTTACGCATGATGACTTTGAGAAAAGGTCTGTCTCGTGAAACAGTGTTTTACACATGTGACACTTCTGACACTTGATTTAATCTGGCATTGTGAAGTTTTCAGCATTAGAGGATCAATATTCAAACTAAAGCATTTCTGTGTTTTCATTTGTAAACTGTTATCATTAAAACAACAGGGCACTGCACATATATCCATACTAAGGCCACACAACACTGTAAACCTGTCATTATTATTATCATCTGCATCTAAACACACTGTGGCAGACAGTCATGCTGACTGGCTGAGGTTGGTTTTACTCAGATCCTGGACATTATTTTATGAGATGACAAACAGTTGACAGGGGAGGAGAGGAAGACAGATCTGGTGTCAGCAAACCAAAAATATAACATAACATATATAATCATAACAATAAAACTCCATTATCATCGTTTATCAAGAGGCACTTCAGTGACAACTGTTAAGAGACATTGTCACCATTCTATATTCTAAATGTTAAGGTTAGAGTAACTAGCAATGATGTAACATGTAATGTAATGCTAAAAATGCTCCACTACAAGTTGAATTCTTCTTTCCAAATGTTAAGCAAAAGTATGGAAGTATTATCAACAAAATGTACTTTAAGTATCAAAAATTAAAGTACTCATTCTGTTGGAGTGGCTCCTCCAAGTGTTACTTTATTACATCATTGGAGACACACTGAGAGAGTAAGGGTCAAAGTGCAACAATGATCTGTTGGCTGCACTGATGTCTGACAGTGTTATTCTTCATGTGACCACCAGATAGAACCAAAGTAAAGTTTAAACTCCACCCAGACTTCAAACACTAAGTTAACATCAGTGCTGTGTTTGTGCTCTGTTTCACCTGTAATCACACCCAGCAGTGATGTCACAGTGTCCTGGAGGACTCATGAAGTCTTCTTCCCTCAGGTGGATCTGATCTGGTCTGATTGAGAATCTATAAAGAGGGGGCAGGGACTTGGCTCTCTTTCTCTTCTTCAGCCACTGCAGCAACAGTTGATGTCTCAATCTCTTTTGTTGTTTCTTTTGGTTTTCTGATGGGTCCAGTCGTCCTGTTTTCGTGGCTTTATTTCTGTTAGGTTAGTTTTGGGGTTGGTTTAGGTTAGAGGGAAGACACCAGATCCGACGACCCTTTGTGGGTTGGTGACTGAGTGGCTTCCCTTCTTTTTGTTCATTTTGGCCGACCCGTCAGCCTTTTGTTGTTGTGTTGTGGTTATTTTTCCTTAGGCAGGGTAAACTGAAAGTCCTTGCTGCAGCTGCTTGACTCTGGTGGTTATGTTGGACATCATTTGTAGAGAGCCTTTTTGGGGGTGATAACAACAGCTAATGGAGATCCGCATCAATAAACACATGTAGTGAATAAAGTGTGACTAATAAAACTGGCTCATCATCTTCCACTGCAGCACAAAGAAGCTCTGAACCATCTGCTTTCTAAAACTGTTATTACCTCCACACGAGCTCATTCAGCACAAAGTTCACACCTTTGACCATCAAACCTCAAACTGTCCTCTGCTACAAAACCTTTCACAACAGTCTGGATTCTTTGGTCAAAAAGCTCCAAAAAGGTGAACTCACAGTTAGAAATTAGAAGTGAGAAGTGGAACCACTAGAGGTCAGCAAAGATGAGATTTGCAGGAGAGGTGAAGTTAGTCTTGATGACATGATGAGTTTCTGTGACACAAACAGATGAACTGATGATTCATGTATAAACTGGTGAAGCAGAGTGGGTGTGAATCATTTTTAAGATTTATTTCTATAAGATTTACCTTGGCTTGTTTCATTAGTGGTTTAGAGTCTGAGTTTATTTCACTGTCAAAGCATCAGCCAGTTTGTAATTCTCTTTTCCATATCTGCCGCTTCACTTTTATCAAATGAATCAATCCACACTGACTGACACAAATTCTCACTGTTTATATGTTATGAATGTATTTACAGTATCTGTAATGACTGATAAAGGCTCCCAGTGTCTAGTACATGATTTTGAGATGACTGTTCAAAAACAAGACATGGTCATTCTGGGCTTCCATAGCTGAGCAGATTTTCAAAAACATTACATTCTATAAATCATGCAGAGAGCTGGATGCTGCTGATTGGATCCTGACAGTAACAACAGCAGAGTGAACTGAGACTAAAATAAGAATCAAACTGAATGAAAATCATTTTACAAAAGTCTTCAAATGTTGATCATCAAAGTGATGAAATCAGACAAATGGATGTTTAGTGTCTGAGTCTGAGACAGATCTGCTTCACAGTGCAGAGTGTGTGTGATGGTGAACAGAGTCAACTTTGATTTCAGCAGCTGACCTGGAGTCAGTCAGTGTTTCTGTCCACAGACTCTCAGACCTACAGATCACACAGAGACACAGAGGAACCAGACCAGACTGCAAACCCAGGATACAGAGGTTCAGTGAATGTGGTGTTGTAGGTGTAGAGGTGGATCAGTTTGTCAGAGGAGACTCTGTAGAAGGACAGAGGCCAGCAGGACAATCCATACACTCTGTTAGAGACAGAGGGAGGTGGAGGGATATTTTTATGTTTTGTGTCTGACAGAGTAACCATCATCGCCAGAGCAGAGCAGACTCCAGGAGTGATCATTTCTTGCAAACAAACAGTCATCACTGTATCCTTTCCTTCTGATTCCTCTGTAAGTCACTGCTATATGAACCTCTCCGCTCCACTCGACCTCCCAGTAACAGCGACCAGTCAGACCAGTTCTGCACAGCGGCTGCCGGTAGATATCAAATCTGTCTGGATGATCAGATATGACCCCAGTCCTCTGTCACACATGTCACCGTCCTGTTGTTGTCAGACAGTTTGAAGATGTATGCTGTGTTTGTATCCACTTCAGTTCACAAATCTGATGGAAGACAAGACGCAACACAGCTGCAGTTTATCATCTATTGATTTATCAACTACTTTGCTGACAATTACTGAAAGTAAATCATTCAAACTTCATTTATCTTCAACTGTAATAATATTTGACTCCATTTAAATGAAATCCAACATATCAACAGTATTGAACATGAGAGTCAAGATGTCAGCAATATTCTGCTTTTTGTTCTGGTGTGGACCGAGGATGGCTAATGAGTCCACATCAATAAACACATGTAGTGAATAAAGTCTGACTAATAAAACTGGCTCATCATCTTCCTGCAACTCAAAGAAGCTCTGAACCATCTGCTCTAAAACTGTTACCTCCACCACAGAGCTCATTCAGCACAAAGTTCACACCTTTGACCATCAAACCTCAAACTGTCCTCTGCTACAAAACCTTGTATCCTGGCCCAGCAGTCTGTAGACCTGTCAGTGGAAGTTTACCCATCATGCCTCAGTGATAAGTTCTCTAATAATGTCAAACAGCTGTCATTACACTAACCCTGAGCACAGCTGTGGCTGTTTATAGTGTTGAATGGATCCATCACCCCAGACCTATAAAGCCATCACTTATCTCAGTCAGGCGTTCACACATTCTGTTTATAAGAAAAACCAGTTTCTGTGTGAAATAGAGGATATCACGGTATTTGTGTGGATGTATCAAACAGCATCAGTCCCAGTCTGTGATTCAGAGAGAGGAACTTAAAACACACTCCTTCCTCACAGGTTTCATCACTGCAGTCACCATGGTCCACCCTGGAGGAAGAGACAAATCAGAATCCAACTTCCATTTCACCTTCTCAGATTGCCATAGAGCATAGGCAGGGTTCATCCAGTTGATCGAGCAGTGAGGCTGCTGTTGTCTGTCCATCTGATCTTACCTGAGGTATCCAGTCTCAGTCCTGGATCCTCAGTCCAGACAACAGCTTCCCTCTGAGTCTCTGGATGATTATGCTCAGGTCCAGCTCTCTCAGATGGGAGGGGTTTGGGCTCCAGAGCTGAGGCCAGAAGAACAGCCTTCCTCTGAGATCAGACAACCTGACCAGACTGAACACACACACACACACACACACACACACACACACACACAGAGGACCTCACTGTCAGTATAAAACTCTCTAAATTAAAACTAGTTTCATTAAAAGACAAACTGACATTAATGGACCATTTTGTTGTATCAGGCAAACCACTGAAGTTGTGGCCGTATCAGTGGTTTCTAATTCTTTGCAGTTATTGGTTCATTCTCAGCTCTGTGGTCAGTAACATCCAGTCATATTCCTTACAGGTGTACAGTGTGGACGACTGCCAACCTGTTACTCTACTGATTACAGTGTGCTCTGTAAAAGCTCCTCCACCACCCAAACCTCCCTCCTGATGTAATTGTTCCATATTTGTTGACTGAACTAAGGTTTAATGTTCATGTGTTTTATTCAGGATCAACTCTCAGCAGAATCATCATCACTGCTCAGATTCATTTGAAGCTCCATCAAACAGCAGAGTCTGATTCACCAAATCTGACTGTTTGACCATTTGATGATAAGTTCCTGAAACAAAGTGTGTCTCTGACTGAGAGTTATCTTCTGTCCAGACCTGAGAGAGTCCATCTGTCACCTGTACCTGTCCATACCTGTAGATGAGGGATCAGTGTTTTCTGATAGGTTGGGTGGATGTTGATTTCCTCCACTGAGAGTCCAAGCGGAGGGAAGCAGAATACTTAGAGATATGGAATACAGTAGAGGTAACACTGATGATTTTTAAATCATCAAAAAATACAAAATGCAAAAAATGTACTCTTTATTATGACAATAAGAGGTAACTTATTTACTTACACTTTTAGCAGAAATACAACCATTACATGGATTTTGTGTGTCACAATAGTTAGCTTGACTGTTTACAGAAAGTTTAATCCTGACCTGAGAGTTTCTAGGTACACACTGTACACTCTCAGTCCAGCAGATAACCTTCACTCTGAATCAACTGAGTTGTTGTTACTCAGGTCCAGATCCGCTCAGACTAGAGGACTGGGGCTGAGAACTGAGGATAGAGCTACAGCTTCTCTCTGAGAGGGATTCAGCCTCAGTCTGAAGAGGAAAAAGCCAATTCCTTATGTGATTTGTTATATTGACTAAAGGAAAATATATTTAATCCAGATTGTTATATGTTGTTCACCTACAGAGCTTTGTTGGAGGCTTTGACCACTGGCGGCAACCTCAGAAAGAGCCCTCCTCTGAGCAGAGTACTTCCTTGGGTCAAACACTTTGAATCTTTTCTGATGACAGTAAGATGAAGACCAAGGCTGACCATTGAGCAGGAGACAGTTTATCTGTGGAAGACATCCTGAACTCAGAGTACTGTTGGATCTCCTCCACTAGAAACGATATTCAGTTCATTCAGACAATTAGGAACAGGTTGATGCTTTTCTCCGGAGACAGATTCTCAAGTCTTCTTCTTGATGTACTGGACTGTTTTCCTAGTTGAATTCTAGGCCACTTCCTGTCTCTGTCAGCAGACCTCGTGGGTGCCTCTGATTGGTCTGCAGTGAAAGACCCAGAAGGAAGCGGAGGAACAAGTCCAGGTGTCCACGGACTCTGTAAGGCCACTGTCCACGCTCTCTGGTAGAGATGTGTCTCTGCAGATTCATCTTTTCTTGTTTTTAGACTTCTTGGATGTTGAGTTGTTCTTCTGACAGCAGATTGACTCCAGAGTTGATAGAGTCAGATGGACATGAAGAGCAACCAAAACTCCTGAACACTCAGATGAATGACAGAACACCTTGTCCTGGTACAGTCCTCTCTCCTCTATAAAGATCTGTTATGAACACTCCCTGGTACACTGGGGCTGCTCTGATATCGATACCCACTCTATCAGGTCTGATTCATAGAGATGAGTTTCCTTTCTACCCAGCTGCTCAAAGCCAGTTTCCCAGAATCTCAATCATCTTCCTGTGTCTTTTTTATTTGATGTGGATCTGTCAGCTCCTCCATCATACTTGATGGTTTTCAATTTAGTCTGAACCACCAGGAAGTGGATGTACACATCTCAGTCAGGGTCTTGGCAGCTCTCCTCCCTCTCTGGTTTTCAACATCCTCAGAACTGTAGCAGTGATCCAGCAGAGACTGGGATGTGGCACATGATATGGGCTTGTGAGGTCTTGATGTGGAGATGATCCTGCTGGACTGCTTCTTCTCTAAACCTCTTCCTGAGTACTCTCCTCCTTCTGTGGGTCAGTGAACCCTCGGACCTCTGTCACCATGTCAACACAGTCAGGAAGGGATCTGATTGGCTGCTGCAGGTCGTGTGGTTATCCAGAGGCGAGCAGAGAGCAGTTTCCCCTGATGAGGGTTTGTCAGCAACCGTCCACTGGTGGACTCTGTAACATCAGTCAGGATCTCAGTGTTGTGGAGTCAGAGGAAATCGACACTCATCCAGACCAATCAAGATGAACACAACCTGGAACTCTTCAAACCTGCAGATTCCTGCTTCTTTAGTTTTCAATAAAGAAGTGATGAACAAGTTCCACCAAGCTCAACTTTTCTCTTTCAGCACATTCAGCTCTCTGGTGAATGGAAATGTGAAGTGTTTGTCCTGGTTGACACATCTGGCCAGTCCAGAGTGAACCTGTGTTAAGACATTTTCCCAATACCAGCCACTCCTTGTCATCACTGTTCCTGATTGGTTCATCTCTTCCAGGTGAGACTTTAAAGATGTCTCTTCTTGTCTGATGGTTGTTTCTGAACTGTCTGGTTTCCTGGATGCTGTTTCCAATCTGTCTGAACTCATGTTCATCGTGACCTCTCAGTCCCTCCCTCTGTGATGTAGAGGCTCTGTGTAGATCTGATTCAGAAGGGTTGGGTTTCCTGCTTTAGAGATCCCTTGATACACAAACTGGAACTTCTTCTTCAGGTTTGACTTCAATTTATGTTGACATATGAGTCCTGCAGCATCAATTCCTAAGAAAAGAAAAAACAAATGAAAATATGTTCATGCAAGTAAACCACAAAGTTGTGTTCATCTATGAAAGAATCCAGTTGTGGCCAGTTTGTCTTTGTTTGGCTCTGAAATATTAATCTCAGATGTGTGCAACATGTTCAAAGCAGCATCTGGAGACATAAATCTCTCCAATGTTGCCTCTATTTCCTCTCTCCATCATGTTAAATCTTTAGAAATCCTCTTACTGCTCTGCAGACAGTCAATAGCTCCTCCTGCTTCATTCTCCTCAAAGTTCACTGTGATCTTCAAACTCCTCTGCTGCTCCTCCTGCTCTTCATCCCTCCCCGTCCAACCTCCTCATCCTCCTCCTGACTCTCTAAGCATTCTGGGTAATCTGGTCTCAGGACCACCTGGATATCTTCAGCTCCTTCTTCACAAAGTGATGATGTTCTCCTCCAGCAGCTGGAACAGATGATAAAGCTGAACATTAATTTAAACTGGTAGAAAACAACCTGTGATTCATGTCAGTCTGAAGGCCTGCTGGTCTAAACAGAGCAGCATGGAGACTGTTAGGACCTGAATGGTAGTTCAGCATTTAATCTGTGGTTGATGTAGTTAAATGGTAAATGGACTGTACTTATATAGTGCTTTTCTAGTCTTCTCGACCACTCAAAGCGCCTCACACTACAGATCACATTCACCCACATTCCTTACAGCATATGTTCTATACAATGTGCTTTCTATACACATTCACACGATCACGATGCACACACATGGAGGCAATTTGAGGTTCAGTATCTTGCCCGAGATACTTGGCATCACGGACTGGAGGGCGGGAATTGAGCATTCCGACCTTCTGATTGGTGGAAACACTCCTGCCCCTCTGAGCCACAGCCACTTCAAATAGTTCAACCTTTAAATAGATGCCTTTAAATAGTTCAACAGTACATGTAGAGACCATCAATATGGAGTCAGGTCTGGTTGATGCTGCCTAGGCAGACTGATCACTGTGGACCTCTGAGCTCTGCTGCTAGACTCTATGGAAAACATCAACTTTAGGAAATGAATAGCTCAATCTGACACAGCTGATTAAAGGAGACCGATGAGTTCAGATTCCTCCAGTGATGAAGTTAGGATGGCAGCAGAGCAATCGTCCAGGGTTTGGACCAGGTGCCCAGTACTGCTTAGAGACAGAGATGTGGTTAAACTCCTCTTCTCTCTGGATGGTTCCCCAGTCCCACATATCTCAGAGAACCAGTCAGGGCCTTGGTAGATCTCTGGCTGCAGTCTTTGAGATACAGCTGCTCATTCAGTCAGCCATTCAGGAACTCAGGGTCCAGCTCACGGTGAGGACAAGTCAGATTTACCGACAAGTTTAAAACCTGAATGTCCTCTGATGTCACTACAGGGGATCAGCAGCTACCTGAGCAGGTAGTTCAGTCCTACAACAGACTGGGCTCGGACAAGACATGATTCCTCTTCTCAGGAGATTCAGATAATAACAAAGTTCAGTTTGAAATTATTACCTTCATCAACAGGTTGATCATCTTTAAAGTTAATAGGTTTAACCCCATAGACCCGTCCTCTTCATGGACAGACAGCTGGGATTCCGGGTTACCGTATTTCAGGTCAGGCGCAGGAGGTCACAGTTTCTGCTGCTCTGGGCTTCAACACAACACACACAGAGGCGGTGAGTGTGAATAATGATGGGAGAATGATGTAAGCAGGGGCAGTGCTGGGAGGTGGCTTTTAGGCTGTAAATATTTTCTCAAAAAGCCCTGGATCCATTAAAAATAGATCTTTTTTGCATTTCTGTCAAAATGTCTTGTGATTGCTATACCTCACACCAATAGACACATAAAAAAGATGCCTTTAAATCCCTTGCATTCCTGCTAGAAAATGCATTTCAGAAGAAAATCAAAGAGGACTGGAAGACCAGGATTGAACCACTGACAACCTTCTGGTAGAGTGGGCGACCAGCTCTCTAAACCCATTATGTACTGTGTGGAGAGTGTTCATATACTGTGTACAAAGGAGCGTCGCTGTGTGTGCGTTATCCAGCTCAGCATAGATTATCTAGTATTACAGCTACACAGAAGCCAGTCAAGGAGATTTGGGCTAGAGGAAAGAGTGAAGTGAAGCTGTTGAGGATGAATCAGACGTACCTGACTGTAAAGACAGAAATGGACACGTGGAATAAATTACAGATGAAGGAGACACAGCAGCAACTGGCGGAAGACCATCGGCTTTCTAGTACTCTGACTTCAGAATAAAGCTTTTGATTGTTACAAAACCAAAGACATAGCCTGTGGTGGCAATCTGTGTGTATCTGATCAAAAAACCCATCTATAAAAATTGGGAGGCAGAGAGATATACTCGCTGGCCTTGTTTTTACACTGTTTCTCTACATAAAAACTTTTTTTTTTTTTTTAATTGCTGGCCGCATAACTA
This sequence comes from Lates japonicus, assembly GCA_033238685.1. Classification (NCBI taxonomy): domain Eukaryota; kingdom Metazoa; phylum Chordata; class Actinopteri; family Centropomidae; genus Lates; species Lates japonicus. The sequence goes on along the minus strand of BRZM01000028.1, from coordinate 1,036,011 downwards.
TGTGCTTAAAAAGAATTATTATGGTTTCATATTCATTCATACAGTAAATTAAACTCTGCATATGAACCATCTAAAGAAGTGGCCCTGGTTTTAGTCCTGGTTCTTGTCAACTACTAGATCTGCCTCTGAATCAGTGCTGAGCTCTGACATGGAAAGTCATGGACAGTTAAGTCCTCATCTCACCTCTGAGCTTTAGTCTGGCTCTCATGTTCCCCACACAGAGTGGTTTTGGAGGAGGGACTCCTCTCTCTGTCCACACTGTGATTCATAGCAGAGCCTCCACCTGTTGAGAGAGCTGACCTCAGTCACTACAGCAAGGTTTTAGTCACTCACTAACATGTCACCTAAAGTGAAGTAAACTGTGAAGCAGCTGCTGTTTCCATCAGACACACTGAGCTGCTCTATCTAAGGGCTCTACAGTATCTGGATCAGTTAACACATGGACTGTCAAACCAAGTCTGTTTCAGTGCTGGATGATGGTTGTCTATGGATAAAATGCACGTCAGCCAAGTTGATCAAAGCTGTCTGACATTCCCTGCATGTTTCACTCATCACGTAAGCACAGATTACTATCAAACTGCTGGTAATACATATAAATCATTTCCAAACCACTCTGCTTTAACTCAGAGAGAAACTCTGACAAATAAAAGTCTTCTATGAAAATCTAGATTAAAAGATTAAACAAATCATCCAGAAACATTTCTACTGTTCAGTCAAACAGAGACACAACACACTGTGATCAAAGTGATCCTGTTGATCAGACATTTACAATTTCTCTGGAGGATTTTCACCTGCTAGACTCACTTCAAATTGACACAGACACTTTCCACCTTCATGTGTAGAAACATTTGGAAGGAAAAACTGCTCATTCTCCTCGTCAGTCTGGATTCTGATTAATCTGATCTGAGGATTTTAGTTACTTCCTCAGAAACATCACTGTGAGGAAGTGAAAATCAGCCTAACTCGTGACAGACCAGATGATGAAGTACTGCTATCTGAGGAGCTGAATAACAGCTCAGTAGAGAAAGATGGTAGAAGGTAGATGGTAGAAGAAGTGATGTTAAACAGTGTGGATGGATATATACAGGTCTCACTGTTGAAAGTCAAGTCTTGGCAACTGGAGGTCAGTCCAAAACAGGTGAACTACAGGGCCTCCATTATAATCTCTGATACTATGATTCACCACAGTGAGTAATCAGAGCCCAGAGCCTCCATTTTGATCCAGTGGTGACAGCTGGTCAGTGCAGACTATGAACATTTACCTTTATAAAACACAGCAGCAGTGAAAGGGTTGAAGTGGAAAAAGTCACTAGATTAACAGTATTCCAGCTAATTAATTCCATAGTCATCACTGACCAATAAAAGAAGCTGGAATAAATAAAATAGTATATGTTACATTAAAAATTTAAATATCTTCATTAAAGTAGATAAGCACACTCCTTCAGGTAAACTCTGAACACTTTCCACCTTCATGTGTAGAGGAAACATTTGGAGAGAAGAAGCTGCTCATTCTCCCTCGTCAGTCCTGGATTCTAGGTCAATCTGATCTGAGAAAGCAGAGTCACACCCTCACTTAACCCAGGTCTGAAAGGTCTAAAAAAAACATCAGACGTCAAAACCAGTCTAAGCTGAGGCAGAAACACAGTCAGTAGCAGAGAAAATCACAAATCAGCTGATGTAGTTGATCTGTCCACTAGATGGTGGTAATTGATCATCTAATCACCAAAATACACTATACTACTTTATTTATTTATTTTACAGTCAGCTGTTACTGCCTTCATTAAAACCTTTAAGATATGTTATAGGTCTGTCAGCGTAGAATGAGTCAGTTAACAGTGACAACAATATAACAATATCTGTATCTCTACAACTAAATCTCTCAAAAATAATGTTAAAAGACATGGAAAGATGAAATAAATATGTACACATACATATAAAATTCCATAACTCACACACACATTAATGCATTTTATATGCCCATGGATCATCTGTGCAGCAACATAGCATGATCCATAGTTCTGTTTTATTGTCAGTATTGATGCAAGCAAACGAGGAAGTCGGGTGACATAGTATAAAGAGATTTTCACGCAGGAGACCACTGTTCTATTCTTGTGTGAATCTAATACCAAACACTGTTCATTGAAAGGTTTGTGTGTAAAATGTAGAAAGGGGAAACAGCTGCTTTACTTCCTGTTCAGGCCTGGTATTGATCTGCAGTGTTGCTCACAGTTGGAGGAAACCTGTTGAGGATGTGTTTAGCAGAGAAAGCTGGGATTAACCCATCAGCCCCACAGTGTCAGGCTCTCTGAGTGAGAGCGCTCTCATCTCGTCTCAAAGTAAAAGTCCTTCGGCAGTTCCCTATCTGAGCCCTCTGTGAGCTTGTTTCAAAATAAAAGTCTCCCAGGCGTGAGCAGCAGTTAAAGGGCTGTCTGTTGCTCTTTTTAAAGTAAAAGTCCCCCGGCCGCTCACTGTGAGCAGGTTTCCACTGAATTCAATAACCAGGCTTCGGTTATTTTGATCTTCTTCTCTCTTCCCTCCTCTGTCACACCACTCTCCTCTTCTTCTCTCACAGTTTGTCTTTTTTTCTGTGTCTCTCTGTCATTTTATCCATTTTGGTCTCTGTCAATCACTTGCTCTGTTTTAATCACTTTTGTTCGCTCTTTATTCCCTTTTCTTCTTTCCTCCCTTCTTTCATTTGTTTGTGGGTATTTTTGTCTTTTTCCTCATTTTTTCATTCTCTTTCTTTCATTTACCTTCTTTTCTCCCTTTTCTTCCTTCCTTCACTTGATCTCCTTTTTCCTATCTCACCTCTTCCTGTCTTCCCTCTTCTCTTTCCTTCTGTTCTTTCTCTTCTTCCTCCCTGTCATTGATAACACGGACTGGATTTCTTTTTTCTCTTTGTGTCGTATGTGGTAAAAAATCCTCTCCAAATTTTTCACCTTTCACTTTGAGCATTAAATCTCAAGACGGGGAAATATGTGTAGATTATTATTTTTCCGCTGCTGAGGCGATAACGCATTTCTGTTGGCCTTGGATACAAATTATTCATGATGACTGTAGCTATACCCACACACTTTCATTCAGACTGTATTTGTCTCTTTCACCTTTCATTTCCTTTTCACATCTCTCTCCTTCCTTGTTTGACTTTCTTTTTATTTTCTTTCTCAGTGTCCACCAGTGTCTGTTTTCTAATTCCAAATCTTTTTATGAGCATCTGTTTTGTAGAGAACCATAGACTCATTTCCTCACCTTGTTCTCCTTTCCTCCACCAGCCTCTGGAGCTCAGTGGGTTTCTTTCATTCATCTTACTGAAGAGCTAAAACATGATTTTCTGTCTATACCTAAGATGAAAAGAAAATCCTCCCTCGGTTCCAGACCTCTAAAGTGCTGCCCACATCTACAGTTAGTTCAGTGGTTCAGATAGCTGCTGTGTTGTGTTCACTGACATCTGTTTTCCTGGTGGGAAAAACAACAAAGCCAATCGGAACTGCACAGGCGGGATTAAGATGTCATCTGTCTGAGCCAGAGCCAGAAAAAAGTGGCAGTTTCCACTTTTTTCTATAGCACTAAACATCAACCACCTCCACCACACAACATTCACTAGTCCTACATGAGCAGTGCACCATAGTTATTACAACAGCCTGCACTAGACAAGTTATACATTTTAACTGACCAAAGATTGGATGAAAAATGACTTTTTGTACCTTCACTCTGCTCCTGCTCCTGAAAGCATCAGTGCTCAAGTCAAACAGAGGTTCAGGTCTTTTTCTTCCACTGTAAAAGCTAATGTTCAGAACCTTCATCTCTTCATGTTTGGATGATTGTAACGCTGTTTTCTGACTGTTTTCTCGTCTGAACAAAGCGTCAATTAATGGCCTCCAATCAAAGCTGCTGCGAGGATTCTAACTCACACTCAGAAATCATCACACATCACTGTACTTTTAAAGTGTTTCCACTGGCTTCCTGTCAAATTTAGTCCTTCCCCGTATCCGTCTGAAAACTAAGGGTGATTGTGCCTTTCATATCTCAGCTCTAAAGCTGTGGAACAACCTGCCACCCAGTCTCTGCTCTGCTGACTCTGTGGCTTCTTTTAAGAGGCAGCTAAAAGCTCAGTTGTTCAGACAGGCATTTGGGCCGTGTTTATTATGTTTGCTTATGTGTGTCTCCCTTTTTGTTTTTATGGTATGGTTTTTAAATGATACTACTGTAAAGCACTTTGTGATTGCTCTGTCTTAAGAAGTGCTTTCATTACTTACTTACACTGACTACAGGAGCAGAAACATTCATTTTCACTCATCTTAGAAAACTTTGATTAATAGCCTGTTGCAGATCTGCCTGACACTTCAGAAGCCTCTGTTCAGATCCAAACTCCTCTGCTGTGTAGAGTCGAGTGTGGGTCCAATCAGACCCTTGAAGACCTCTCATCAGAGTAATAAGTTGCTGAACAACTGCCCAACTTCACACGCAGTCGGCTCCCAAAGCGTCCCTGATAGAAGGGGCAGAGATTTGGATCGTTCTTGGCTGAAGGCAGATTTTGATTTGAGCTGTGACTGAGAACACGACAACAGAGGAACACACACTGGTTAGTGTTAATGATGTAAGAATAACAAGGTTGTCTCTCCACTTTTCATCCATTTGTAATGAGCGTCACAGACTAACAGGCTCTGTGGTTGTTGATCTCTGTATCTGATCCATTCTCTCATTCCTTCTCTTTAGTTAGTCTGTCATTCCTTCTCCACCTCTGCATCTCCATCACATAGTCTCTTTCAATCTGCCTTTTATTCTGTCTCAGTATCTCTTTGGTTTTTTTTACCCTCATTCTATTTCAGTGTCTCAAAGGTCCCCTTTCCCATATTTGTCTATCTCACTAATTCTCACAGAGACTAATAAGAGGATCTGTTATCAGTTTGCAGCATATCTGTGTGTGTGTGTGTGTGTCCTGTGTACATGTATGGAATCTGAATGGGTCTGTTTCCACAAGTGAAGCAGTGCAGAGATGTTTGATTGTGAAATGTACTGCAGCGCAGCAGGATATGAAATAGCTGCTTCATAGTAAGATTCAGATACAGAGTGAGAGTCAGAGCAGCAGTGAAGAAAGAACGACAGGGAAGTAAAAGCAGCAGGAATAAAATCCTCAAATGTTGCACTTCAAGAAACAACATGGTAAATAAAATCTCATGGTGAAAAAAGCTAAATAATATGAATCATATACTTTACAGTAACAAAGCTTCCTCAGTACGTACTCCTACATATCTCCACTGACCTCTCTCTGCCTGTTAGTTGTTGTAGTGATGAAAATGTTTCTACAGTTCACCACACAAATCCTCTCCCATTTGTGTGGAGCACAAAGCACTGTTTTGGTTCTGACCTCCACTGCTCAAAGGCTTACATTGAATTCTCCTCCACACAGTTTCCTCGGTGTATACTGCAGCTGGTCTAAAGCATTGTTGCTTGTGTGTCCTTGCGAAAAAGAATTTCCACCTCCTTATCTGGCTGATTACCTCTTTTCATTTCCCTGTTAAAATCTCATTATCAAACACACTTTGCCCACAGTCTGAATGACATTTTTCTAACGTGGCCTCACAAGCTGAACTAAATGAGTAAACACTCCACAGGTAAAATAAATCCCTGGAAACAAGGTGGTGTGAATGTTGCTGAAGGCTTCAAGTTTCAGTGACAAAACCAAAGGAGACACTGAACTGTACATCAGGATTTCATTGGCCACCTGTGTTTTAAATGATTGTTGCGTATGTGTTTGCATTTTGGCAAACATTAAAAATAAGCTGTGTAGAGAAGGAGAATGATTTTTGATGCATCAATCTGCTTAAAGAGAATCTTAATTCCTGGAGCTGTGTGTCTGAGCTGCTGCTGCAGCTCCAGCTGCTGACTGTGTTTACAGGTCAGCAGCCAAACTACAACATCTAACTTCAGGTTGTTTTTAGAACTCTTACATGCACCTGTCATTTTCACCGCACACAGCACCTCCCCACCCACACCTCACCTTTCTCTCTCTCTTCTTCCCAACGATCCCTAAGGAGGCATCTCACAGTTTGAAACCCTCTGTTTGAAACCCTCTGCTCTACATGAAAGACAACGATGCAGCAGATGGCTCCTTCCACACCAGTGTTGGGGACAGTCGACTGCTGGGTCACAGTCTTTCTCCTGGTTGAGGGTTAGAGCAACAAAATAAGGGCTGTATGATTTTTACCTAAATGAATTCTCCCAGGGACACAGGACTGGAATCTTTAAAACCACGCTGAACATTAGTTTAGCGAACCATCCAGCAGATCTGATTAGCAGAAGATGTTAGAGAATGTCACTGAATGCAACCTGAGACAGACGTCTGAAAAGCAAATGAGAGGAAGACAGGAAATGAAATGGAAAAGGACGGTGTAAGAAAAGAGAGAATAAAGTAACAGAAAAATGAACTTGTGATAGATGAAAGGAGGACAGGAGAGAGCGACAGAGAGAGACAGAGAAAGTGAGTGAGATCGAGGACATGTCATCTTTTAAAGGGCCGAGCCGAGGCCATCTAATCAGCTCTAATATCATCTGAGCCATTCAGTGGTTTGATTAAGGAGCCATTTGCAGAAGCAATCAAAGAAAAGCAACAGTGTGGATGTTCCTCCATGACTTCACTTCAGTGATGGATTATTTTAACATCGCCCCATTTGGTCAACACTTTTATCAAAAGCCACTTCCACAAGCTCGAGTGCAGAGATCATCAGAATATGGAGGGAAATCAGCCCGGACCCTGCAACAGTTAGTGCCTCGCTCTGCAACTGCACTATGCAAGGAATTGAATTAAGATTATCCACTAGCACTGTGTTCAACAAATAACTTCACAGCCCTGAGAGGTTGGCCTGGACATGTGCACTGATATATGCAGATTTTGGAGGCGACTGAGCGTAACCACCTGCTCAGACTAACTGGTTGGCACAGGAGGCACAAACTCAGACCTCCTAAATCCTGCACAGAGCTGATGCCTTCATTAATTATTCAGATCTTCCCACACTGCTCTGGGATTCAATGGTAATTGACCTTCTGTGCACAGATTGGAGCTCTCAAATATTTAAAGTTTATACAGTGAGATCATTTGGACTGTAGCAGCAGACTTGTACTTTAAGTAAAGAAATATTCAAACCACACCAGCTAATTGGTTTTCTCACTGACTGTTAGAACTGATACATTTATGCTGCTCTAAATGAACATTTCAGATTTCTTTCCTGTTAGTTTTCTCTCTCCATTTTAGATAAATCAAACCGTGTACACAATTGTAACCCATTACAAGCACTTTGTGTTGTTCTGGTGGTAACACGGCTCCATGACCCCTGCCCTCTGCTGGTTCAGAGTATCAGAACTGCTTTTGTTTCAGTTCAAGCTCTGGTTAAATGGTAGATGGACTGCACTTATATGGTGCTTTTCTAGTCATTTTGACCACTCAAAGCGCTTCACACTACAGATCACATTCATCCATTCACACACACATTCATACAGCACTTTATATATACACAAACTGCCCTCTAACACACACACACATCATACTCCGATGCTACATCAGGGGCAATTTCAGTACCTTGCCTAGGGATACTTCGGCACGTGGACTGGAGGAGCCGGGGATCGAATTTCATTTTTGGATCAACAGTTTAGTTCTAGTGGGCAGAGTGTGTTGGCTGGTTAACTGTGGAAAGTTTTTAAAAGCATACTAACATCAGCTGGATTGTGTATCAGTTTAATGAAGGTGAATGACTCACCTGTACACATATGGAAATAGATCACTATCTTTACCATTTATATGTAAATAATATAGCACCTGAAGCAGATTAGAATTGAGTGTGTGAGAGCAGAAACCGTCTCAGCTCATGGAGAAGGACGAAGGAGGCTGACGGTAACACTGTCACAACTCCTTGAAATCTTTGGTGCTTATTTTCTTCTGATAACATTTTTAAAAACAGGTTTAGCCACTAACTAGCTGATACTTGGCAAAGGGAACAGTTTGTAACAAATTTTTCTTGACTCACACTGAATCACAGAGGAGCAGAATGAGTCAGAGGAAGGAAAGAATGGAGGAGAAAAAAAACTAAAAGTGCTTCTTTTCCCCTGTTCCCTGCTGCATCTGAGCCTTTTTTCATTTCTCACAGCATCTGTCTCACACCTTCTAACACAGATTGTGGACTGAGGGCATGATGTGTGTCATGAGGAGGATGAATTTCTCTTTCCTGCCTCAGAGACTCTTCGTCCTAGTCCATCATTATGACTTTAATTTCTTCACTAAGCAGAAGTGTTAAATAAATTAGGAGCTGTCGTCTCCTGACAGACGTTAGCTGAGGACTGCTGCGCTACAGTAAACCAACCTGTGCTATCTCCACTCCAACACACTGACACATCACACTGAGTTTATTGGGTTGGCTTTACTTTAGCCTGCTATTGATCAGCCATTTAAAGGGGCTGTGCTTCCTAAATGAGCTTGTGCTTGACTGGGTTGCAGAAAGGAGATAATGAGGGGATTGATGAGCACAGATTCAGAGCTGTGACTGCTCCTGGGGGAGGACCATCGGTCAGATTAACTCTGTTTGTTTAGCTGCTCATTGAAAAACCATGCTTGAAGGCTAGAAACTAGGCAGGAATTAATATGATGTACATGCTAAATAACATTAAAGACAATTCTCATCAACTTAGCAAACTTTTCAGTCTCTAGGTTTGCAGTGGCTTTACTGTTTGCTTCAGCTCTGTCAGTAACCTTTAAGCTGTTTCCATCACTGTCCACTACATGCTCAGCTGTAAACAACAGACAGACACAGCTGGTGAGCACAGTATCTAATAACGTAAGAGCCAGATGTTTCCCCAAGGAGCTGGTAGAGACCAAAGACAGAAGAGAAAGTTGTCCTTAATATTTCTCTCCAGCTTTGGTTTAATGAAAATGTGAAAGGTTATAACTTTGAAAACCCAAGTGGCCAGAAAAAGTGGCAAATAAAGGTGAATGCAGATTCAACTCACCAGTGTCAAAGCACTGAACATTTACTAACCACATCTCACTTCATTACTGCTACACTTACTGAGGAGAGAAACTCAGCACAAAAAAAGATCAAAAAGTTAGTTAAAAAAACTTGTTTGATATTCCACTGCTAATCTGTTTTCATCTATTGTCTCACTTTGATGAAAACAACATTCACCTGCTGATCAGGGTGTAAAAAAGGCCACAAATGAGGGGACATTTCAGTGTTGCACTGCAGGTGCAGACTGGAGGTTTATTAAAAATCACAAAAGCTCAGTGTGTATTCTATTGTGTAGAGGTTTTCAGATTTGGCATAAACAATAGAACAACGAGCCAAAAACACAGCAAACCTGACAGGCAGACACAGCTTTTTAATTAAACACAATCACATCCAATCATTCAGGTCTGACTTGTAATCCAGACAAACGTCAGCCCCAAACACACTTCCTCCCATCCTCCCAGCTCATCGTCGTCTGTCTCCCCTGTTCATGGAGTGGATGTGTTCAACCGTTTAAAAGTTTTCCATCACTGCGATGGCGCGCTGTCATATGGGATCAGAAGTGGCAGGTTTTAATATTAGGACAGAGCTGCAATTAATATTTGGAGAATCGAGGTGGGGTGAATCCCTCAGCATCTCTACCAACCTCAGAAACATAAACACTTTATCTACTGTAAAAATGAGGCAACCATGAGGCTAAAGCCTCGTTGGCAGCTTCTGGAGGCTGAAATGTCAGCAGAAATATGAAGGTACTGTTTCCATAATTCCTTATTTTACTTTGAAATACATGAATACATAATACAAGAGAGCATTCGGTGCATATTTTAGCTGAAAACTGGAGGTGACAGTGCAGTTCATTTGGGAGGATGCAGGGATAAAGCATTTAATTATCAAAGCTGCTTATTTGAATAGGAAGGTGGAGATGGAAAGCTGGAAAGAAAGAAGCATAAATACGTGAGAGGTCGTATTTAATGCAAATGCAAACACGCCTAAACTGGAGAGAAAAGTCTTTTCAGGTCTGAGCTGATGCATCTTTGGACGAAAGGTGCTGACAGAAACTTTTTTTCTGAAATGCATCAAAAACGTAAACGTTTTAAAAATATCTCTCCGTCTCCTGAATGTTAATTATCAGCACATCTCTCTAAATTTTATGTTGTAACCAGCGCTGATGAAATTATTTAAAGTCAGCAGCACACACACAGGACTCAGTCTGGAGTCTTTGGTGAGTGGGTACGATCTCCTGTGAGAAGAAAGTATCTATCTATCAGGCTCAGCAAGTTCAAAAGTAATGCTGAAATGTAGATCAGTTCAAAAGTGATTAAAGGTCAGCGTTCATCTCTGATATCAAGCAAGGAAACATTCAAAATATCAAGAATTATGAACAGAGTCTTTGTTACAGTGACAGTACTTCCTGTTCTAGAAGCAGAGGATCATGGGGAATATATGCAGTAGTTTGTTTGTTTTTTAATAACTGGAGGTTTGCCTGGCAAATGTACATTATTTTATAAACTGTAATGAATTACCATAAGAATAAGTTTAGTTTTCAATTAGTTGCTGTAACAATAACAGTTAATCTAATCATATACATGGCCTGTGGTGTAATGTCAGCCTTGTCTGTATTTTTCTCATCACAACAACGAATCCTCAGTCCAGTATCAAAAAGCAAACTTTCAAAGATTTTCAAGGACTATGGAAAGGCCGTGATCAACATTAAAGTGTGTTAACTCATTTCTCATTCTGTTCATAGAGACGCCTTCACAGACAGGATTACATAATGTTACAGAGAAAAAAAAAACAGAAAACAAACTCGATTCATATTTTCAGCAGCTTCTCCAGAAACACTTCGCCTCAGAGTCCTTGAACGAATACACACTGAGAGTAAAAATGAGATGCTAATACTTCTCAACCTACAACTTAATTTGGAGTCCAAGGACTTTGCATAACACACAGGAGAAAGTTACACCAAGTCACACACACTTTCATCGTCCAGGAGACTTCATTAGTTCAGGCCCCTCAGCAGCCACTTCCCCCTTTTCCCTCTTTAATTACTGTAACGCTATCACAAAATATTCTCTATCATCCTGTTCTAACTTTTCACTGAAGCTACAAGATGTTTACACTGAGTGAAAAGCTCAAACCCAGAAATCTGTTTTCATGGCTGCATCATTCCATCAAATGGAAATATTCGACACATTTCCCCCAAATTCAAACTGACGCATTTGGTGTCTCTGAAAACTTTGGATCTCCATTAAAATATAAAACAAAGTTCAGGGGTTTTGAAGAAACTTTGGCAAGTGGGGTTCAAACTACATGACTGTGTAAAAAATCAGGGACTCGAGCGGACGCAAACACAAAAAAGCGTCTACAATTTTTACTTGTCCCAAGATTTAATGAGCCTGATTCAGACAAGAGCAAAATGTAGAGAACCTGTAGGAAAACAACATGAATCATGTATCAGAGCAGATATACAGACGTGTTTGCACCGTCAACATTAACTCTTTACACAAACAGCAAAAACACTCAATTCAGCACGGTGTTCTGTCTCTACACAACTCATGACCAACAACACACACCAGCAGCCTGCAGGTTGTTTTCTATGTAAACTCACACAACAACATCATTGTGGGTTAACACACAACATCAAGTCCGAAATGATTAGTCAGCTAAACTTTATTACGCAGCATCACAAACATTCAAGATTTCCTGCAGTGTGAAGATGGACTGCTGCTCTGTTTTATAACATTAACAAACTGAACATATTTAACTGTGAATCTGTGATGAGCATTTCTTTCACATTTAAATGCTCAGTTGAAAAACTAATTTAAATGTTCACTATTTTCCTCGGATTTTCCTCCGTGTGTCAGACACCTGACTCCCCACACCCACCTGCTCACCTGTCTCTCATTCCCTAATCACCCAGTCCTGCCTCCCACACCCACCTCACCTGTTTCCCATTCCCCAATCAGCTCACAGTTTATATATACCAGCCGTCTCTCACCGCTCCTCTGCCAGATCCTCACGTCATTCGTTCTCTTCACATTGCTCTCTCTAAACCTGCTCATACAGATGGTGTGTTTCACACTCAAACCAGAAAGCAGGTGTGGAACAGCTTCCCTAAGGGAAGACTGTTGACTTCTTCGTCTTGAGATTTTTACATGAGCTGAGTAAATAACGCAGCTCCAAGGTGTCATTCACATCAGCTCTGAAACAACTGAAAAGACTCGGCTCCTGAAAAGGCAAAAGAAGCCTTGAAAAGGAAAATGAGATCATCAGTGAGCCAATACATGATTCTTTTTTCATGACAAACTCAGATGTTTATTTCAACAAGAACAATGATGAGAACAAAGCCAGAAATGTAGAGGCAAGACAGAGGCTGAGTGATGGCTGGATAAATCAGAGCAATAGCAATAACAAAGTGCGTGACCACAATACAGGGTGGAACTGCAGAGATGAGGATATAGGAGAAAAGGCTGGCGACTACTGCAGAGGCAGGTGGATAGTGGACGAGGACACAGGAAGAATAAGAGCCAAATTGGGTGCAGTGGTTTAATAGCTGCCACTCAGGCAGAGGCATGGTGGCCTGAAGGAGTTTGTGCTCCTTTTTTAATCCAAACCCTCCAGGCTGCCAACCTGCCCTCACTGCAGATCACCGACCACCAGCACAAACTGAAACACGATCGCAACAGTTCAAGAAGGAAATGGAGCTGCAGAAATAAAGAACTGCACTTTGAGATGTTTTTCTGCTTTTGTAAGAACTCTACACCAAAGCCACAGAGATGGAAGGAAAAATCCAAAGTTAAAAAACTGCTATTGATGAATGAAACCTGCATTTTAGTTTTTTAGTTGTTCCTCTTTGGCCTCTTGTCATTTGCAGCAGCTACAAAAGAATTTTACAACAGTAAATGCATCAAAAACATTAAAGGTCAATCTGCTTTTGGTGTCAGTCCCTTAGTATTGTAGAATGAGGATTTCCCTCTGGAGCTGCAAACTGTAACCACAGTGATTTCACAGTCATAGATTGCAGCCACACCTCCTTAAGTAATCAATCAGAATCAGGCCAGTGTGTCCTGTCGACACACCCACCTTTGATTTAAAACATGTCACAGAATCAAAATGGTCTGTTAGTGGGACTCTGATGGGACAGGATGTCTCTGTAGGATCACTGCATGGTGCATGTAGCAGAACGTTTTGTTTGATTTCAAACAGAAATGGTATTAATACATTTCCTGCTGCGTAAAACTGGTCGTAGCAGCTGTGGTGGCTAATCACTCTCCTCAGTGTTGTCTCCACCTTTGCCATTTTCCATTCTCACTACCATTTGAACAGGGTAAAAGACAAAGCATCTGAGTTGTGTGAAATGAAAAATTCAGTGTGCAGCAGGCTGTCTGTCTTGTGTCCCAGTGGGGAGCATCTGTAAAATGTACAGCCACTCATTGTTGCCCTCAGTAAACCAGGCTGCTGCTGTTCACAACGCAAAATGATAAGAACAAGGGAAGTGTGCTGAACGAATCACAAACCAATCAGAACAAAAGCACGGAGGAACTTTAGATTGACACGATAGATGGGAAAACTGTGGCTAAAAGCTGAGGCTGTTTGCTGACTGTGTAAAACTGTCAATAGAGAGACCACAATGAAATCTGAATATAGCCATCAAATGATCAGCATAACTGTCTATGGCTCTGTTTGTTTGAATGCAGACACATTTTTCTATTAGAATAAATTCAGAGTAGTGCAGTCTACATAACATGCTCTCTAGTATATATTTAGAAATAAGACATTTATTGTTTAAGTCTCTACTGAAATTTCTAAAGAGAAATGGTCAGTGGACACACTAAGCACAAAAACGCAAAACTTCTGATTATCTCCTAAAGAAACAAATACATGTTAAATGTCACCCAGACCTTCATTTTGTTTTGTTAAGAATAAGTTCCTACAAGTCTGAACCAAGTCAATAACCTGTGACACACCCATGCTGGTATTTTAATTACTTTCACTGGTGGAGATGTACCCACATCTACCATGTGCCTGCCTGTTTCACTTTCATTTTACATTCTTCTACTAGCAGGAAATCAAATTGCATGAAAAAGCATACCACCTTTATTAAAATTATGACAGTGATACCAGAAACACAGAATAAAGATTAATGTCTTATTCTTACATCATTTGTCATCCACTCCAGCTGGCACGTATGAAGATTTTCCCTTTTTACACCATTAACTTTCTGTACAGCAGGTATGTTTTCCATCTGCGGTCTCTAATTTGATTGGTGTGCATTAAAGTGTGAGTACACGAGCAGGACTGCTGGTGTTACTTTGATTAAATCTTGTGCAACTAGCACCAGGCCTGCAAACTTTTCTCTCCTACTTACACTGTCAATATTGAGGTAAGTTTTGGGAAAGTCTGTTTGTTTTCTGGCTTAACAAGGTCACAGCCCTGGAACTGTACAGAGACCCAAAAACAAGAACATCATTAGTGAAAGGAGACAGAATGCTGCTACGACTGGGTCATGTGCTTCAAAATGAGGCAGACCACATCTTAAAGGTTACATCGAGATGGACTCCTCTTGACAAAAGGAGGCCAAGATGAACCTAGATTGGAGGGAGGCTGCTCAGGATGAGGAACAATGAGGGGAGTCTATGTTGGCCCACAGGATGGGTCACATGAATTAAGTTTACGTTACAAACACCTTTCAGGACCGTCATTCCCACCACTTCTCTTTCCATGTCTTCTGTGCTCAAGTGCTGGACAGACTGGAACAGAGTGTTGGGTGTGGTGACTGGGCTGCATCAGAATATATCTTCTAATCAGCCTGTGATCCTGGTCAGCAGGAGTTTGAACCACATCACCGGACACTGACCTGGTGTCTTACAGACCATTTTAATCAATTCATAAGTAAGATGCTTATTAGGAAACATCAAAAGCCGCCATCAGAAGTCTCCCTATTCTCTCACTCCCTCGGTTTGTCTGCTCTGTACCTTTTGATGAGCACATTCACTGCATCTGATCACAAACCTGAATCCCAGTGGGCACAATAATATTTTAATGAACGCCTGCAGTGAAGCAGGTACAGACCTGCATGTGGTGACTGGAAGTCATTATGAGAGGCACTCTGTAAAGGGAGTCTCCAAAAACACCTGAGAGCGACAATCAGCTGTTTCATGCTGGTTCTTGTTAACATTATTCCCTCTACCTGCTTTAGACCAACATGCTTTTCTCAGTTTAAAACCGCCCTTTCCATCTTTGTTGCTTTTATTTTCTTCACCTGACACTGTCGAACTGAAGCCACAGGAAAGATCTTTCCATCTATTAACCTCTACCTGTCTGGATCCAGGTGGCAGTGGCAGCAGTCTGGCCCAGATGTAGGCCAACACATGTTCTGAGCAGCAATCCTATTTTCACTTTCATTTGTTTCTCATAATACGCGTAACATTACTTAAATTCTCACATTCATTTTGTAATTGAGAAGAGTTTATGGCTTCAGCTCTACTAACAGCAAACCCTCCAAAGTTAATGAAGTGTTTATTAAGATTTGCATTAGAAAATATGTCTAGCAGCTAAGTAAATGGCAGGGTTCTGTGGGATTGGAATTCCTTTATCTCAAATTTTAATAGACTAATGTTCTGTTAAAGGTGTTGACTGCTTTACTGCCTGTTGTTAATTGCATATCAGAGCTGAGCCTCCCACAGTGAGTATATAGGTCAGAATGGATTTACAAAACTGACTGTACTAATTTTAAACAGACAATTCATTCTTGGGAGAATAACACTCAAATTCATTACAAATCACTACTTATGTAACCTCTGAAGTGCCTTAGTGTTCATTTTCAGCATCAATTTTTCCACTAATTTCTCCTGTGCATAAATTAAGTGGCATAATTAAAGTGCTGCTCTTTATTTAGCTTAGTTTTCTCGTGCCCTCCTGTGTCTGTCAGTCTGAGATAAAAGACATTGCATGCAAGAGGCAGAATCTGCTAATGTTAGGGTGAGTTAATCTATGGTAATGATGGATCAAACCACAGCTCAGGGCTTTTAATTTATGTAAGTTGGAGGGGCAAAGAGAAGAGGATGGTGATGGAGGAGGTTGGGGGTTAGCAGGCAGAGGCATGAATCAGGAGGAGGTGTATTTCATTTGATTCTATTCTGTCCCTCAGTGGTCTTGTCTTGTTCTTGGAGAGTTCAGAGCCTGGAGGGGACGCCTCAGTCTGTTTAGATAATTGACAGCAGTTATGAGGAGTTTGACCCATAAAGTGTTCTGAAGCCAAAGTACTTTTTGTTCAAATTATGGAAATGGATTCTGCCGGGATGCTGAGCTGATTTATTCTCCATTCATTCACTGAGTCAGGATATTATAGATGTCGCAGAGCAAAAAAACAGTGTATTATGAGCTCATGCTCATCTCTCAGCATCGAGCTGTATTTTACCAGCCTGGAACTCGACACGCTTCCAGATCTGGTCGCAGTAGAATATCAGGATTTATAGTTTGTTTAGAAAATTAAAAGCTTGTTTTCTTTTTCATCCAGGAGGAGCAGAGAATTAATGTAAGGTTGTGTGAAGAAGCACAAGACTGAGCTGTCAACTCTAAGGTTTCAGTCCTTAGATAAAACAGCACTTAGGCTCAGCTGGGCTCAAATAGTAAAAGAAATCAGTTCATCTTAATGAATGCATTTCATGTGTTCATTCATAGAAATAACATTTCTGTTTTTGTTTAGTGTATTATGGGTATGTAACGTGACAATACGATGGAATCTAATATTACTTGTCAAACGTTTATCAATCAATAATTTAGTCACCGTGTGAATAACTCACAATGACAGGGGAGCACTCACCTGGGCTGGGTCCAGCCACTAAAATATATATAGTCCACTGTATAACAGACATGACACACATGTAGTAATGTTACTGAGAGTGTAATTACCTTACTGGTAGAGATCAGATCCTCACAGGCTCCATCAGAATCAGCAGCTGTAGAACAACATGCACCTCGGACACACACAGACCAACAAATCGCGTGGGAGCGGATGTTCATATTCGAACCACTTCCTGAACCAGCGAGGCTTCGAATGTAAACAGTGACGTCACTCGCCCACTTTCGATCCGCGCTTCACTAAAACACTTCCGGGATTTCTCGACACACGCTCCGACGCATCGGCACGGTGCGACCCGTCACTACTGCACAGATTTCTACTCCTACAGGTGGTCACCTGCGTGTATTATGCTACTGTACATATTTCTAGTGTGTTTATAGTTGGTTTTTTGTGTTTCAAAGTATTGTGCCTTTGTGAAGCTGAGAGCTAGCAAACTAAATTGTTATGTATGTGCATGACAATAAAGAATTCTTGAATCTTAACTAAGTCTAATGTTAGTGGTGTTACAGTTAGTCAGATGTAAATTAAAGCAGCATAGGTAAAAGAGAAACAGGACATTACTTCAGGTATTGTGTAGTTGTAAACGAAAGTGAAAAGAACCATTACCTGAGTTAAACAGGAGTGAATGGGCTTCATCAACAGTTTGAAGAGTTTCATCAACAGGATTCAATGTATTACTGCTCATGTACTGAAACATTAAAATACAGCAGCAGCCTCCCAAATAGCTTTGACTAGTTGGAAAACTTTTTAGACATTAACATGAATGTTAAAATTTAATCAGCTGCTTGTTTCTGCAGCACACAATGGATTGGAGTAAAAACATTCAGCTCTTAATGATGAATTGAGTTTTGTCCTCGTAACAATGAGATCCATTGTTGTAAAGATGCAGATTCAGAGCAGGGAAATCCATTTTATTCTGCTGTACAGTGTGTTGCCAATCAGGTGTGACTCCTCCATCTTCCCATGGAGCCTGGGTTTGCTCCTTGTAGAATAAGAGTGTGTGGACTCTCATTATTCTCCTCACACACTCATATTAGCACTGCCACTGAGGCAGAGATGGTCAGTCTGCAGGACATCACACACATAATCAGATTAGCTGAAAAACCTCATTTGAAGTGGATTTTAAAACTGGATTGAAAAAGTCAACCCAGAAATAATCAGTGTTTTTTATGTACTGAGTCAAAGCATAATTTTAGTTAGTTAGAATACATGTGCAGCACAATAATGGTCATGTTTCCATAAATGTACCTGCTGGCAGTATTCTGAACTTAAGGTCTGAGGAGGGCTGTGGGATACGTTATGGTCCAAGGTCTAGAACAAATCACCATCTTCAACTTATACAGTGGAGGTTGCACCTTATCTAAAATGTATTTAAGTAATAAAATATTACTTATTCATTTAAATAATAAAAAATAATCTAAACCCCCAACCTCTTTGATAAGGATCACACCTTTTCTCATCCTCCAGAATCACATAATCAAGGCTGGTTCACACAACCCTGTGCACACCTCAGCTAATCTGAAACATCACGGTCTGCAGCCACACCAGCTGCTCCTGGTTGGTGATTGGCTCGTCTGTGCTGGCCAACCTGTGAGCCAGACAGTGAAGAAACGAGTAGATGAAAGGATAAGTGGTGTAGATGATGGAATAGATGGACAGGTAGATGAGAGCAGCACAGTTCTTGTACACTGGGAAAAAAGCATTGTGGCTTTTCTTTCTTTTGTTGATTCCTCACCGTGTGCTCGCTGTAGGTTCTAGCTGAGCAGCTGTAAAGAGATTTACCTTTTCTCGGGGCCTGTGGCAGAAAAGGTTCAGGATGCACCAATGAGAAGTGTTTCAGCAGACCAGCAGGTGTTAACGTGCTGAAGACAGATGAAGAGTCCGTTCATCTTCTGTTCATCTAAATAAATGCGTCTGCAGAAACACATCATCCCTGCTGTGAAAGGCTGTTCATCTTTTAATGAAGACCAGGAAAGTTTCTCCTTTAACCTCCTTTTGACTCCTCAAAAAGTCGACTGTGCACTTTTTCCTCATCACTACCCTTCTTTATATCTTTGGTATCATTAAGCATTTAACATTGAGATATTTAAAGACTTTCTGTTTCAATTAAAGGTAATGTAAGATAATTAAATGAACTGGTAATAAATAAGGTTAATACCTGACACTGGTTTGTCAGAGTGACGTCCTGCAGTTAGAGTCCTCATCAGCTCTGCCTCTCGCTGGGCCCACGAGGGTAAAAACCGTCATAAGACCTGGATGCTGACACACACTGAGCCATAATGGACCATAAGACAAAAAGACATTACCTCTGAGAGAGACATAAAGACGGAGGCGTCTTGTACCTGTTGAGATGAGTGTCCCCATTAATTTTTATTATGTTGCAGTATCTTCCAGGTGAAGTCTATTATATAGAGAAGCTTGTTATGAAGTTTTTTACTGGACCTCAGAATCTCCAGGAGCTGCTGAGACTCTGACTAACGAGCTGTAATGAAGACAGAACGACGAAGAACAGGCAAATTAAATAAAGAGAAAAGAGAGAGAGAGAAACAGCTCTTTTGATTGATGTATCATTAAGTCTCATCAGATGTGTGCGTGTGTGTGTGTGTGTGTGTGTGTTTGCCGCCTGCCGACCTGTAGTTACAGCTTATCAACCAGCTGTCAATCACTCAGCAGAAAGCCGCCTCACTCAGTCTATATTTATATACTGGTGCTGTATCTGAGAAGGAGAGCAGCAGCAGCCCTGGTTTACAGTCTGTTTGTAATAACCTGGAACATTTAGTAGGAAATGTAAAACTGTCCACACCTCGATGACAGAGGCCTGCTCCCACCACTCCACTAACACTGCTCAGAACTAATATATCAGCTATAAATGAAGTCAGTTTTAAAACCGTATTTGAAAGATGGACACATGAAAGTAGAATATGCTTTAATTAAATACAGTTTATCCACAGTTCCATCAACATCTGATAAACAGTTACTGCACATTGACTTCACTCTCCACCCTCTGTCCCCCTAAACACTGCTCATCACACACATCTGTATCAGTTTACATCTCCTCTTGTTTTTGTGAGTAACTGATACTTAGTCACATGGTTTTCTGACGTTTTGTCGCATGTGTGGAATATCTAATAACATTCAAGATTCCCAGTGATGTTTTTGACCTGACAGTGCTGTGGAGCATTTTTAGTTGTTAAATAAGTGGGTCTCAGTTTTGCTTGTCTTGTGCACACTGTGAGGGCGCACATACGTGCACACCAGAGTGAAGTCTTACAGTCCTGCATTGATCTGAACCGATCAACAGCTGGAGCCTGTACTGGAGTCACTGAAGCCTTTTCTCTACCTCCTGTCCTTATCCAGGACGTACTTTGAGATGGAGCATGTTTTTGCTTCACTCTGCACCTGATGAGAGGACTCAGCCTGAATAATGAATCATGGCTGAACTGTAGATGACATCGTGAAATCTTCAGTTATAATCACAACAGAGTTTTGTGTTAAAGAAGTTGCTGTATTTAAAAATGCTGAAATGGTCAAAGGAAAGAAACCAGGTGAAGATGAATTATAATGAATCAGTGCTGTTCACTCTGACCCAGACTCACTAATTAAAACACAACTTGAAATCATTTTGGCAGAAACAAGTATTTGCTGTCATGAGATTTGACATTTACATTTAGTGATATTAAAGGCTGCATCGATCGCTGGCAGGGATTTAATACTGACGAGATTATTGTTGTTCCAAAGTCGTCCTTGAGCTGTTTGAGTCTTCTGCAGTCTGACGTCCTCCTGTCTGACGTAGAGCTCTGTGGACGAGGACAGGGAGGATGAAAGGTTTTCTCCTGGATGATTCATCTCCAGCTGCAGGGCAACAGCTGGAGCTGAGAGGGCCCACCGGGCGTCACAGCACGCCCTCACTGACACTGACGGAGAGTGAGAAGAGTGGGTGACACGTAGATCAGAGGAAAAACCAGCTCTCCATCACTGAGAGCTGCCCAGAGCTGGAATACATTTACTCAAGTAGAATTCTGAGATACTGGATTATCTCCACCTCATGCTGCTCTACACCTCTACCTCACTCTGCAACATTTATCTGACTCCTGTAGTCACCAGTTACTTTGTAGATAAAGATTCATTCAAACCTTATTGGGCACCTGGATGGAAAACCTCTTTATTATTAATATTATTATTTGTCTAGAAGAAAATG
Source organism: Lates japonicus (assembly GCA_033238685.1). Classification (NCBI taxonomy): domain Eukaryota; kingdom Metazoa; phylum Chordata; class Actinopteri; family Centropomidae; genus Lates; species Lates japonicus. The sequence continues at coordinate 1,014,956 of BRZM01000028.1, read as the reverse complement.
CAAATAAAAACTTTTTTGAAAAAGCCTACAGATAAGAACAAGAAGAAACAGACTTGGATTGGGATCAGCTGGAGAATTGATTCTGCATTATGAAAGCCACATTGATATTCTTCACTGAATCAGTCACAGTGACGCCATGAGAACAGCTCTCACAGCTCATGGTGGTAACTCCAGCTCTTCCATCAGCAGGTGCAGCAGGTCAATCAGATGCAGCTTTAGTGTCTTTGAGCAAGACGAGAGTGTGTCTGTGAATGAGAAGCAAACTGTTCAGCACTTTGGATAAAAGCACAGTGAAAGTGAAGTCACTTACTCTGAAGAGTCTATGGTAATAGATGGTGGGATGGATCCTGCTGCATCCTGTGATGAGGATCTTTAGAGTGCTGCACATAGTGCTCTCAGGTCCTAAGATGATGTGGAGACCTGCTCAGGCCTTCAGCACATAAATACATCATTTTGTGGTTATTACAGCTCAGGTGTTGTGTGTGAACATGCAGGACAGTAAGTGCTCAGCTTCCTCTGCTCTGCACCAGGTTTATCACTCAAACCAACACAGTCCTCTACAGAGGCTGCTGCTGACGTCTCTCCTTCTCAGTCCTGTGTGATGCCACTATCAGAATTTCTTCTCTGAAATCTGAAGACAGACACCGTCAAGTAGTTTCCAGGAGCTCTGCAGGTGAAATAAAAGAGTCCGACAAGAAGCTGTGTGTGGCTGTATCCCTGTTGGGATACACCAGCAGGCCTGAGTGTGAGGTCACTCTGCTGGGGAGTCTGGACCTGTGATAATAACTTTTGATTTATTGGAGTTTAACAGCAGAAAGTTCTCAGATAATCAGCTGAATGCTTAAAATAAAACCAGAACAACAGAATACAGGCTGAGCTGAACCTGCAGGAGTTCACCCACACAGTGAACATGAAGAGTGAAGAAGGTCATTCAGAAGTTACTGTCTGACTTGTTTAAGACAAACACTAATGTTCAGGAGCATGTGAAGCTAGGAGCTGCATTAAAAGTCATCCAGTGATTGTTGTCTGTCAGTGTTATTTTAATCAAAACCCTTTGTGTGGAACAAGCTTCGTAGGGTCCACTTGGTCTGAATGCTGCAGATATTTTCACATCATTTTTATCAAACAATAGAACTGTGATGGTCTCTATTGTCAGGGAGGGCTGACTCTGTTCACCACAGAGCTCTTTATTGTCTCCTGTCTGTATCATGCGTCTGAGAATAAGGTGTGACTTATAATCAGTGTGGCCTTTAATGGCCCTGCAGAGAGCTCGTACTGTGTGATAAGGTCCATGACATCAGGGGTGAAGGGTGGCAAAGAGCACTCTTCTTAATGATGGGAACTATTGTGAAGCTTAGCTCCCAGTGTCTAAGATGACCTCTCTTCAGACAGTGTCACCGTGGAGACGTGGTATTTGTGAGAGGCTCTGATGTGACCCTCGGCCCTGAGGTCAGAGCAGCGACGGATCCACTGCCTGCCTCCTCTGTCGGCGCTCCTCTGTCCTTCACCCTGTGACCCTGAAATCAACAGAGGTCAACCGTCATTAAAGGATGTTGTTGTCACCTGGATGTGACTCAGAGGACAGAGGATGCTCTGAGAGGTGGTGCAGACCATGCAAACTACTCACTGGACTGCAGAAACCACAGCTCTGACTATATTCATGAGTAGTAAAGTCAGTAATAACAATATACAGTATGAAGTAACTGTCACAGTACCCTGTCTTTGCAGATAGGCTGGGTAAACTAACATCTACTATCAGGATGTCACAGTATATCTGTTTATTATATCGTATATCAACAGTAAAATAAATACGTCCACTGTGAAGTCTGAGCTTCACTGTGCAGGATGCAGCCTGTGAGTCATCTGCTGAGGGAGGGAAGTTTCTCTCTCCTCAGCACTTAAAAGCTTAAAACCCCTTTTCCATTGTGCAGTGCACTGAATATAAATTCATCCAGGTGGTCAGAGGAGTCTCTGAAAAACCCAGAAGTCTCCTCAAAGAGCAGAGGAGGAGTAACATCATTTATCCTTCAGAGAAGCAGGCGCATGCTGCGGCTATGTTCCTTTTAGAAGAAGTGGAAAACACTAGGACCTGATGAACACAGCTTTTTGCTGTGGTCTCTCTGCAGGCAGTCTGACAGACACTGTGAGGCATTTCACTGTTTTATGTTGTTTTCTCAGAAAGCAGCTCAGGATGTTGGTTGTTCACTGCAGGCTGAGTTTCATGTCTAATGACAGGTGGCACTGACAACCCCAGGATCTAAAACAAAATCTAGTCCAGACTTATGTGTATGAATAAACTCCCTGGCTCGGCGCTGTTGTGAACAATCTTTCTCAGCCATGTGATTTCCTTTCTCTCCATGTTGAGGCAGCCGCCAGCAGAGTCAGATAGATTCAGATATTAGACCTTGAAATAGCTGAATGATTCAAAGCACCAGGTTTGTTTGGAGTGTGTGTGATTCACCTTGTAGCTTTGATTATTATAAAGAGCACCAGCAGAGCACACATTTACAAATAATAAGCAGTGAATGAATGTAATAAAGCACAAAAGATCATAGACCTGCTGCGAGTGTGGAGAGTGATTCAGGATGATCGGAACTGATTTTCTACCTTTATGTCCTTTCTTTGTTCACTTTCATTTTTAGAAAAAGGGGCATCCACAATAACCTGCTCCACCTGAAAAACCTCCCAAACATTTAGTTTGATTATTGCTGTGGTTGAATCAGAGATTCCCTGCAGACAAGGCGAGCTTTGTCAGTCTGTTACTGACATACACTGCTATCAGTCTGCAGAAGAACACATTAAAGTGAATTTGGTCTTTAAGCTTTGCATAAGTTGAACAGAAGATTTCTTAATGTTGTCTTTGTTTCTGTGATGAACACTGAGGAGCCTTCACAGAGGGGGGTGGTGGAGTTGAGGTGAAGCAGGAGGGAGCGACATTGACTTGGCCCACGTCAGCAGGTGGAGCAGCACCTGACAAACAGCTCAATTAAGCTCTTATGAAACCCTTAATGCCTCCCTCTGAGCCACACACTTTTAAATCCAGTATGACTTCCAGTTTCCATGGCAGTAGAAATTCTTTGATTTAAAATGGAAACTGAGACGTCTCTCACCAAACACTACCTTGTTTTAATTCAGAACAAAACAAAATGTATGCTGTTCTCAAAGACACGTAGTGCTCAGCTCACTGTCCTTATCCATCCTCCTCAGGGTTCCCCAGTTAAAATAGTCGAGTCGAGTTTAGACTGACTTTCACGACCTCTGTGGAACACCTGACAAACTGAAGGCCAACATAGAGTTTTTGCTTCTCTTTTGCTGGTTGGAATCTGCTGTTATATCTGCTCTTGATTATTTATGTGCAGCCTCAGCAGCTGTGCAGCAGCTGGTCGACACTGAATCAGGGAGTAAAATAAAACACCTGAGGATAGTTTTTGTCCTGAAGGCCCTGTAGGTGTCTTCACTTATTTAACCTGATTAGAGCTCCTTCACTCTCACCTGTTGAGGGTGAAACACCTTCATCAGACTGATTGAGACACTTCACAGACACATTTTCTCCATTTTATGGAGTTGTTACATGTTGTCTAACGGCCTCTGTGAGCACTTAATCATCATTAATCTGTAAAAGCCTGTTTAAATAAATGTGTCTCTGTAGCAGAGGAAACCTGGTAAAATCCTCACTGGCTGTTTGTTTCCACCACTCTCCTCTTCACTGCTGATCATCACTTCTTTACATTATTTAAGCAGCACTTAAACCTCCCTATTTGTACAAATGTCAAACAAATTCCGACATGTCTGAGCTGCACTAAATATTTCAGTCCTCAGCCTGTTGTCATCCGGTCCTCCCTGCTGTTTGGGTCTCAGTGCTGACCACCTGCCAGCATCATCTATTATACATGGAAGATAAGAAACATGGCTACCTTTGTTCACTTATTAAAAGCAGCTTTCACTCCAGTGGGCAACCTGAGGACACTGAGCAAGGACAAGGATTAGTGTGTGAACATACGAACTCAAACAGATGCAGGAACAGATCTCAGAAGATAAAACACTATTAATTACTATTTTACAAGAGGACGATCAATATTTAACAACTCAGTAAATAATGAGGAGATAATCGTTAACTGCATCCGTGCTCGTTTGACAGAAAACACGAGACTGCAGCCTCAAAGTGTTGAAAACTGAAAGTCCATATCATGTTTGGGTAATGTCTGTTATCGTAAGTGTGTGTGCCTTTAATCACCTTTATGATCTCGGAGAGCCTGTGAGCTAACGGCACTGACCAGCCTCCAAACTCATCCTACGATTCTGCAATATGTTTGACATAAAGCGAGCTGACAGCTGACTCTCTCTTTACTGCAGTAGGAAAAACCTCCTTCTAAATCAGCCCAGCTACTCAGTTTAACTGCTGCTCACTTGGCAGAATAAAGTCATCCATCTGTTTTCACAGGACATTAACTGTTGTCTTCATTTATTGTCTGTGAGGTAGAGGTATCAGGACGTACAGTCTGAACCAGCCGGAGCACAAGGAGGATGAGTTCTCAGTGAAACCCGGCTTTGGCCTCGTTGTCCTCTGACCAGGTCGTCTGAGGACTAACTGATGGTGATATTATACAGAACAAAAGGTCCACTGGAGAGAGGCTTCATTTTAACAGCATGAGTCAAGGTTTGGAGCTTCCAGCAGCTCATTTCAGCCTGTTAACGTCCTGTGATTCGTCATGTTATCTTAAAAAGATAAGTCTGGTAATGTTCTGTTCTTATTACCAACAAACCCCATGAAAAGACAAAAACCTAAACACTTAATGGCAAGTATTGTCTGTGTATCAAAGCCTGATATTGTTTCCAAACACTATTAAAACACATCAGTGAACCACACTGTTCCTTCAACACACCGTCCTGATCATCACTTATCTCCTGTTCACTGCTTCATATCAGGATCTGTTGTGTGTTTTCATTAGTTTAGAGGTCGTCGTTTTCACGCAGTAACAGAAGAGCGTCTGCCCCGTCTCTGCTCATCCTTTCACATCAATCTTCTCTCCATTACACTCAGATTGAGGTCAATCTTTCTGTGGGCCTTCCTCATTTTCTCATTTGTGTCAAGTCCCAGCACGCAGCCGTCACACTCTGTGAGGTCATCATCGCCACCATCGACTTCGATCTGAGACTCTGAAAATAGGTACAAAACACAGATGACAAGCAATTTCAAACCTCACAAACAGTTGAAGAAACACCAATAAAACAATAAGCAGGTGATCGTGGACTCGTCATTATGCACAGGATTCTCAAGAGCAACAAAAATCAGTGGCATCTGATGTAGAACGTTATTACACTTGGGAACAGCACATCCAGAGGAACATACCGAGTGTTCAGTGTGTGCTTCACTATATCAGTGCTGCATATACTGTTGCTGATACAGTGACAGTTAGTTTCATTCATTCAAGAAATCCTGCACCCACATCAAACTAATCACTTTTCTCTAATCCATTTTGAATTAACTAACTTTCTGTAACTAAAATGACCCCTCGTAATGTGACAGGAGTTCCTTATAGTGACAGTCCCACAGCTGTATGGAGCAACTTCCAGCTGGTTTGGTTTTCTGGGACATTTACTGGTTTGTCAGTCAGTGTCATTTCCAAACATCCAGCAGCTGAAGAACCAGATATTTTCCCTCAGGAGTTGGTAGAGACTCAGTCATGGCTGGATTTACATTCACCAGGTGGAAACAACACCAGTAAATAAAAAAGCAACTATTTACTGTTCACTTTTATTATATATTGTAAGGTTAGCATGTACAAAGACCTGTACGAGAGGTCATGAGGACATGAGAAGAAAAAATCATGCCGCTACCAGTAAAGACTGTTTCTCTAATTTCCTCTCCACTGGGGCCACTGCTGTTTAGAGTCGTCTCTTCAGTGTCTCCCCCCCTTTAAAAAAAGAAGCTTTGGACTGATTTATTTGCTCAAGACCTCTTCGCCAGTCATCCAAAGTGCGATTGAGAAGAAACCAATCAGCAGAGCGTCTCTTGGAAGATTGTTCTTGACCTCTTGGTTACTTGACAACAAAGACTGGAGTCTATTTGTACAGCAGGAGGCTTCAGTCTTTGTCAATATGAGAAGTGACTCTCCTGTCACTCGAGAGTGTGTGTGTGTGTGTGTGTGTGTGTTCTCTCAGCCGTCTGGTTTTTCCTTGTTGGAATAAAACACAGGCTGGTCCAGGGGATGTTCTTTTACAGCTCTGGTTCATGTTTTATCACTCTGTTCTCTTCTGCTGTTTTACTGGTCGTCTCTCAAGGGCCTATTTAAAAGAAAATGTCACTGCATTAATTTTCAATATGCTGATACAGCTGCCTAATAAACAGCACGCCTGGTTTCCTCTTTTCTATTACAGGTGCCTTAATGGCCCACAGTGTATTTGTTTTTCAGATTTACCTTCATTCTGACCTCATTTATTAACAACTGTGTTTTTTTTTCTGCGTTTTGTTTTCCTGAGTGGTCCTACATGAGGTTATTCCACTGAAACTGACAATAAATACTGTTTTTATTGCTGATGAAAGCTGCTCACTGAGCATATGAATGGCATGAAAATTATACAGTAATACAGCTCCTCAAGACATTTGATAGCAGAAAATTGCAGGTCATCCAGGTCTTTGTGTCCTTACTGTAGGCTTTAAGTTTAGCTGACTGATTAGTTTCATTGACAAATATAGTTTATAGAGTATCAGCTGCATAACAAGAAGAAGTTTATGGAGTGTTTCCTGATAACATTGTCCATAAGGTGAATAGAACTGGTCCAGGTGCAGAACCTTTTGGAGCTGTGTGTCTTTTGTGTGGATGGAGGATTCATCATTAATGTTGATCTGATGAATGGGACTGAAACCAGTTTAGTGTGGTTCCTTTGAGGCCAAATAAATGTCCCAGTCTCTGTAATAGGATGTGATGGTCAGTAGAATCAAATGCAGCACTGAGCACTAACAAGACAAGTACAGTGACAACAGAGACCTTCTGAAGTAAACACCTTTTAGATTTCTAAATAAAATATTTGGCTAACATGGATGAACTCTGCTCAAGTTCAGCTGTGAGAATGAGAGGCCAAATTTACAGGCTAAGAAAATGTTGAGGTACAGGTAGGAGAACAAATCTAGCAGCACAGAGAGAAGCAGCAGATAAGTACTGAATAAATCACAGAATACAAGAAACAAGGAGCAGAGAGCAGTTGTAGGTACTTGTAGGTGTGTTGCTCTTACTGTATGTGCTTGTTTTTTCCTCATTGTAATCTATTATTTATCATGAAAATAAGTAAATAATGAAAATGTTTGGAAAAAAAAAACAGTTCAGTTGAACACATTCTGATCTGACGTCCTCATCAGCAGGACAACGTCGCTATCTGTTTGTTTCCAAGTTGGTGAAGTTGGTTTGGACTAAAACAATTATTTGGCTCAGGTTAGAGACCAGTCATGGTCTTGGTTAAAAGAAACCAATTTTAACCAACAGAGCAAAGAGTTGAGCCCCATCAGGCTGATGTTTTGTCGACCCATCCATCTCACCCGACCTCCTTCCCCTGTGGACCTTGTGGCTCTGTAACAATATCACATTATTTCCTCCTTTGCTCCCCACAGACAGGGGTCACAATTCATAATTCAAAATGCCTTATGAAATCAAATAAAGACAGAACCAGACAAGAAGCCGCTGCAACAGTCCAGTCCTGTGTAATTGTACAACCTTGTACAGCACAAATAGAGGAAGCTGATGTTTTGTTAACATCTGAATATCTTCATTAACTTTCACTTTTCAAATTTAGACCAGTTTTTACTAAAGTGTCACATCTTTTAATCTGTGATCAGCTCTCCATCAATAGAAAGATAATCATGTGAATATTTACTTTAACACAATGGCAGAGAAACATAAATTCCTCTAAAGTCTTCCTGCCTGAGAGATAATTAATTTTCCCTTTCTCCAAGGTCTTCTTGGTAACAGCAGTGATTTCATATTCCCCCCTTGAGCTTTTGATGGAAGCCAAAAGGTGTGAAATTTCAATTGAGATGCAGCAGCTGTAAAGGAGGGCTTCTTCAGCAGGGAAGTGAAGGAGCAAACCTTTGTTTTATGAATGCATATTACCCTGAGAGAGGCAGAGAAGGTTTGTCCTTCAGCTGCTCCCAGGAGAAATGAGGAGCGTGTGGAGTGGAGAGTGAGAGGAAATGAGCAGGAGACTCCAGACAAACAAAACAAAGCTGACAGTGTTTGTGTTAAGCTGTTAGTGTGTGTGTCACCACCTATAGCATTGTAACAGACTGAAAAAGTACATAATGATACATGAAAACAATGTAAGGAGCTGAGGCAAAGAACACAATGATGTGAGCAGCTTATTCCACCAATGAGTCATCATCATTTTTAGTCATGTTTGAATCATAAAAGCAGTACTGCCCAAAGGCTTTTAGGCATTTTACATGTTGAGTTTCTTATCAATCACACATGAACTTCAGGAGGCGTCTGACTGGTCCTAAATTCATTCTGCAGCAGGAGAACGAGCCCAAACATACAGCCAGAGTCATAAACACCTGCTGCTGTAGTCGATCAGTGCAGGGTGTGGTACAATGCACAACATCCAACATCTTTTCAACCTGCAGAATATGACGTGATGTTCTCACAGTTTGTACTTCAAGTCAAGGAAAACATGCTTTCTTTTTGCTTCCAGCTTGGAAGCAACTTGTCAAGTTCCAAACCAGTTTGTTTTTGTTTGAAATGCTCCAAAAATGAGGTGCTGAACCAGAACAGAGCCCATTCCACAAAACTGTGGCAACCTCTCCAAGATGCTTGGTGAACCTGCAGACCTCAGTATCTCTGTAGTGTTCATGAAATAAATTGACAGTGAAACAAGGTGGCAGCTCGTCATGTTCTTACTGTGAAGCACTGCAGTTTACAATATACTCCATATTATCCAAGGCCAATTAAAGCCATTTTCGCTCTTTTCAGTTCATAAGTTGAAGCATTTCATCTTCACTGAGGTGTAATTTAACTCCCACACGAACAGACGAGAGCAGTGAAAGCACTCAGAGACGATTCTCTAACATTCACATCATCACACATCTAAAACTGGCTGCAGGGAAATCACAGCACATGCACATTTTTTTATTCTGTTCAGTAGTGTATTCATTGAGTAAATATTGATGCTTCTGTCAGAAAACCCAGTCTTCATAATAAATTAAACATGGCTGCCAAGCACCTTGAAGGTGCCAAGATTTCAAGCTGCATCTGCAGTGGGTTTGTTTTTGTCGACACCTTGAGGGTCATATAATGTTGTTAGGACAACTTTTCTACATTCATTCTTAAGAATCTGTCCCCAGTCCTTGCTGTTCCTGCCCAACATTTAAATTCATGTAGGAACTCACAGGAAACGAAGCAGCCAAATGTGAAACAGGAAAGAGCCGATGGCTTGTACAGCAAAGAACCCGGCTCATTAAGACAGCTGGTACTTGGGCAGTGGTGGTGGAAACCTGAGTAAAGATGATTTATTTGACTCTAGTGTTGGGTCATCTAAATGTACTTGGTGTTAGGACTTGTTTGTTTGTTACGGGAAATAACTCGGGTATACCAGATACAGGAGAGACAGTGACCACCACAGAGGCTGGCGAAACGATTTGGCCACGAGTGGGTGAGGAGCTGTGGTTCTTGTACTGCTGGGCTGATGAGCAGATTAAAGACAAACCACGCCAACGCCACACACACAGACACACACAGGAGGTGGAGACACATGGGGGACTGGGAAAACTACAGTCAAAAGACAATATCTATTGTACTGCTGCTTCAGTCAATCATCATCAGCTTATTTTCTCCCATTGCACCTTACACCGGTGCATAATGAAATAGTTCATTTCCTAAACTTTAGTCCATTTTGTTTAAAGCACTTTTTCTGTGTTGGGAGGAGCAGAAAACAACTCAGTTTGTGCTTCAGTTTGATAAGGGGATTGAAAACATTGGTCGCTCCCCATCAGAATGCATGTAACATGTGTGATGTTTTACCTTTCTCATATTCTCCTGGTTCAACTCCTCCCTGAAAGGTGTCTTCAATCTCTCCTGTGTTTGAGTTTGGAACAGTGTGTAAAGTCCTAGAAAGAAGTAGTCTTAATGAAATAGTTGGTGATTTACTGACTACTCACAGGTAGCTGGTTTCCTAACAGTCTCATAAGAAACCAGCCTGATCAGACAGCTAACTACAGGAACTTTTTGGTTATATAAAACTAGATGGAACAACACAGCTAATAAGCAATGATTGCGTCCTCTGTTTTGGACTTTCCATTTCCTCAAAGGTCAGCGCTGTCATGATGGTTTCCTATTGGTCAATGATGCAAATTCATGTGTCAGAGTTCACCAAAGTTGAACTTAAGGCCAAAGATTCACGCTGATTTCCTTCACCCCCACAAGCAATGCTGCAGATAGAAATTAAGATCAAAATGAACTGATTTTGCCGGTGTTCCTGTTGGTGTGATCAGGCATTCGGACGTCAGGCATCTTTCAGTTGGAGCTTATTTTCAACAGTTGCTGTGCGATGAGTTTCACAGACCCTCCACAGTTTATACAACTAAACTGAAAGAGATTTAATCAAAATGTCATGTTTTTTTTTTTTTTTTTCAAGCTTTACGTTAAAGTCCTCTCAGCCCAACATTTCACACCAACATGCAACAGGCTGGACTATCCTCACAAATGCAGCTGAAGTGAGAAATACGTCACTTTGTCTGACTGTTGCTGCAAAAACTGTGACCAGCCACAGGAACTCCCTCAGGTACATCAGTGATGTTTTTACCAGACTGTGTGTGTGTTTCCCTTCGGGCAGACATGTCAGTATGATTAAAGCTGTTGGCTGGAAACCCAGAATCTCATACTTTAAACTGGAAATCAAAATGTCACAGTGGAGGCTGATCACCTGTTTGAAACTGTTACTGTTTACTGATTGTCCATTGGCTGTGTCAGCTTCATACTGTCTGTTAAAGGTTTGTTATTGGCTCCACTAGAAATTGTAGCCCGTCAATGTCGTCGCACAATTTTTCATTCTGCTTATTGTGTTTTCTCATGGCTTTGGACAAACTAACTGCCTAGTCTAAAATAATGATAATAAAGATAAAGATAAATAAAGCTTTCTCTTAAGGTAATCACCAAAATTAGTTTCAGAGTGAATTTCTAAATATTGATTGGTTATTGCATGTCTGACTAGGCAGCAGTGATTCCTGAGATATTTGTGTCCAGACAGTGAAAACGGAGCCTGTTAGATGCAGTGTGGATACATATAACAGCAGCCCACTTATTATCATCTGAAAGACTTGGAAACCTTGTGAAAATACCGAGTGAAAAAGCAGGAAATCAATACAAACCCATCTGAGGATCTCTTAGGGAGCAAGAAAAAAATGACAAAACACAATGAGAAGCATGAAAAGGCACAAAAATATCAAATCAAAAAAATGATATGTTGTTAGTTTGGAGAAGAAAAAGGCTGTTTCTGATAAATAAATCCTGTTTGTATACCAGCATCGCTCAGCTACATCTCTTAATCACTCTGGACAGGAATCACCTAAAAGGCTAAAATGGCCAAAACGTCGCCTTGAATTAATCAAATTGTCAAACCTTTCACAGTGAATTGCTTCAGAGTGCTCCTCTGGATGCTGGAGGGTCAGATGATGAGGAAACATGAGCGATCTGTATAATCAAAGTGTCTTATCTGAGTCCTTTTTAGGCCTGAGGGGAAAGTTGACCAACACCTTTTGTGCTCTCCGCTCCGGATGCACACATGAACTGAGATTTTCAAAAGCTTCAGCACCTACAGAAAATGTAACAAGTGCCTTCCTTTTGCCCAACACACCCATTTTAAAAGGTGAGGGAGAAGAACCGAGTGGAGGAGAGTAGTCTGCATGATGCAGGGAGGATGGTGAGGTACGAGGTTCAGCACAAAGAGAATCTTAGAGCAGAGAATAATTCGATAAAGAGGAAAAAAAAGTTAAAACTAGAAAGTTAATTAATTAGTATGATTTCACTGCTGATCACTTCCCACAAAGGCAGATTTAATGCTGATTTTTTTTCACTGTGAAATGTTCATTCTTTAGTGTTTGTGTTCATCACAGATTACACTCTGCTACATCAGTGTCAAAATAAATTATCACTAGAAGCTATTTAAAGCTTCTCTGTGTAAAATGAAGCTGAAGCAGCAGCTGCATGTGTCCAGAAGACAATGCTGTGAGAGGGGTACAAGTTTGATGTCACCTGGTTTCAGTGTGAATCAGGACATGCAGGCAAACATGTAGAGTTCAGAATGACTGACACAGATGCTGCCATTTACTGTCTGAACCTGAGAAATAACAATAAATGCCTCTAAGACGTGGTGCTTTACCTTTGTGATAAAGAAACAAAAACAGCTGTGGCTCTATTTGAATACCACATCATGTATGTGGTAGTGAAAGTGAAACCACGCTGTCCCTGTAAACACAGCTCCACACCTTCCTGGTGGATTCCTCTGATGCTGCGATGGCATCATTATCATCCTACACACACAGACACGCCCACAAACATGCTGCCTGTGTTGATCTCTTCATCACTCTGAGACTCCCTGTCGACCCAGCATCCATCACAGACGGTGTGTGGATATTTCTCTGTGATGGAGGTCAATCAGAGGAGAAAGCGTCACCTCCACTGTGAGAGATGGGAAGAAGCAATCAGTTTACCCCGACAAAAAAAGAAACAATCGCATTTTAGAGGAAATGTAAAAGGCCTGAAGAAAAAAAATAATGATAAAATAAAAAAACTAACCCTGGTGTTAATCTTGAGCCTTTTCACAGAGTCTTTTGTGTCTGATTCAAATTATTCATCTGCAAAAAAACTGAAAATCAGTGGAAGAGACGTGTTTCACTGTGTATAATGATGTGTATAATGATGCAGTACAAAGGTGTCCTGTGGTGTCTGACACCCTGACATTGGGGAGTGCTGTTGCGATGAGGGGGTGAGCTTGGTCTACAACAGTGTTTAGGTGGGTGGTATGGATTCACTTCACCTGTCAGTGGTGTAATGTTGTGGTTCATCAGTGTACGTGTTTCAGCTACATCTAAAATGTCTTTCTGTCACTAATGTGCTGCTTCTCTGATGCTGTGTGACCCACCCACCGTGACCTGCTAACAACACAACAAATGTATCTCGGCTGGTGGAGCTGCTGAAGGCAGAAGCCGACTGTGCTGCAAATTATTCCTCTGCATAAACTTAGAATCTGTCCTGACACAAACTCATGAGGTCAAATACCAAGCCAGAGGCTGCGTGAGCCGTGCATTAATGTGTGTGCTGCATGTGTCAAATTACAGGATGTAAATGCAGCACACACACTCCTGTTGTTGTTTGATGGTTACAGTGTGTGTGTGTGTGTGTGTGTGTGGTCTGAGCAATGACAGAGTATTAGTCTCCACATTTCACTGCTCTGATCCTTTTCTTTCTCTCTCTCATCACTTGTTGTGCTCCTGTAGTTTCAGCAGCCTGTTCTGCTCTGCCTTCATATCCATTCAGAGTTCCTGCAGTGTTGGATTTACTCACAGATACAGTCTCTCTACTTTAAGACTCAGTCACCAATCACCTGACTTTTCCACCTTTAAGGTTTCCAACAGCCTCTCTAAAAGCTATTTTTTAAGCTGGAAAGTCACAGTGGAGTAGTAATGGTATTGTTATTTTTGGAACATAGCTTTTTTGCCTTTTGAGGCCACACTGGTGAGAACTGAGAACTGAGTCATGAAAGCTCCTGAAAAGAACAAAGCTGTTAATGCGGTCGGCCAGTCTGTCCGACCACCTCTTTACTCCTGAGGCCTGTGTGTGTCCAGAGGGTGACGTTATGTTCATAGGACATGTGATGTGAGAGGTTGGCAGGATTACACTTCTGTTAATGTTTGGCTGCTTCACTCTCCTTTACCTTTTCATTACCTTAACTGTTGTTTGTCTCCGTGCGCGCGTGTGTGTGTGTGTGTGTGTCCTGATGGGCGTGGCTACCTGATTCCTGCTCCCACCAGTTCACCTGCACACCTGCTACTCATCAACACCACAGACCTGCTGCAGTACTTAAGCCTGATTCCTCCATTAACTCTTCTTCTCTGTCAGATCACTTCTGTGGTGAAACACTACAACCATCAGCTTTGTCTTTACCACCACCATCAAGTCTCAAACCCACAACTGTGATCGAACATTTAAAACTCCCCTTCAGTCCCTGTTCTGCTTTTTGGAGCTAAACCACAAAGTAAACAGCAGTAAAGACTCAAAGTACAGAAACCTGAGCTTGCACACGTCTTCAGGAGAGCAGCCCAGTCCAACCAAGAAGCATTTTATTTCTCGCTCAGCTCTGAAGCTTTTGTCAAAGCTCAATAACAAAAGTGGTTTTTGTTGTTTATTCTGTATCTTCATTCATAAAGTTCCAGCCTCTCAGTCATTTCCTTTTTCATTCAAAAGTTTCATAAGTCAGGAAACAGAGGCTGTAACGCCTGTGAGGCTGCGAAGCTTCAAGGTCAGGACACAGCAAAAGTGGAAAAATGACTTGAAGTTGTTTCACAGAGAAATCACAGAAAAGATGAACAATCCATCCAACGCACTCCTTAAACTTGAAACAAGGCCGAGTCCTCTGCTTCAAACACCTGCTTTTCCTCAGGACACTGTTTATGATGAGGAGAAAGGAGGAGTGCAGTGATAGTGCTGAGTAAATGTCTGAAGAACAGAAACTGTTCAGTTTGGTTACTTTTCATTCTCCCACAAACTGTAATCAAACTAACGACTTGCAGCTCTCACAGGAGAAAAAAGCAAATATCTAAATGTCGATGGGATGAGTTGGGATTCCCTGCAGCGAACAGCAGACAGACACAGTGAGAGAGCAGCTGGTGGAGTTGGTGGAGACCAAAAACCGAGTCGGGGTTCAGTTCAGTAGACCGCTCCAGCTTCACCTGGCAGAGAAGTGTGCAGTCAGACTACACACTTGGATCATTCAAGACTCGGAGGACGTAAACATTATGCCACTGGAAACATGATCAATGAGCATTTAATCCCTCAGTGTTTGTGTGCAGCTGGTCTGTGATCAGTTCACACTCGTCACAGCGTCACTCTGAACATCCTGATGTTAAAGAAGCATCGTCCTGTCGTACCTGCTGATGATATTACAAATAAACCTCTTGAGGAGCTGTGCTTTCAGTTTTATGTTTGTTCCCACATCAGATTTGTTGATATTCAGTCAGTTATTCAGTCCAACATGGAACCTGCAAAGAAACAAAGAAAACAAGCTGCTGCTGATTATTCATTATTATTCTTTATATCAGATCATTTGTCTGATATAAACACTGTAAAAGCACAGAATCAGCAGCTCTTATTAAACCCTGTAGTTTCAGTGTGTTTATAACCTGGTTGATTTTCTAATCACCAGGCTTTAACTAAAGCCCCTCTCTTAATGTATTTGTGTCTTGAGGCCCTGCACTGATGCCTGCTCTGCACCGCTCTCTTCAGTAATAACTCAGACAGCTCTCCTGCTCTAACCTGCAGGAGACAGGGTGGAGCTCTCTGCCAACTCTCCAGCTTCCAGCAACACACTGCTGAGACACAGCAGTGATGAAGAGGGACGACACAGGATGTGTGGCAGGAGAGGTGTCCTGGATGAAGGAGGAGCTGTTTACTGAAGGTTTAAAGTGGAATTAAAGCTTTCTGGGGTAATGATTGGTAGGACAGTGTTATTTTAACCCCACCAACACTGAGCCACACACTATAAATGAATTAGAAGCCGTAACAATAGACGACTCCTACGTATTGTATTGAGTGGTCAAAAGAATGGCAGCCTGCCTCCTCACCCTGACAGAGCCACAGCTCCTCGGCTCCTTTTTCAAAGACTCCGAATAAAAAGAAATAAACAACAGAGACTGTAATTACTCTTTCAAATGCCAGAGGACAAGATTAAAAGAAATTCTAAATCACTATTTCATATTTGATCAGCTAAGTAAAAAACAAACCAGTATCAGACCAGGAGGAGCCACGCTGCAGCCACACTGACAGGAGTAATGGAAGGTCTAATGAGGCAGAGATACCGCTGACTGCAGCCTCATTACACCACAACACAAAGCAGCCACAAGACAGTTCACTGAAGTGTAAGAATAGGATGGTAATACACACACACTCACATGCATAGAGTATGTTTTTCCTTTGTTTACATCATGAAACTGGGTCACCACTGGTCGTCACAGTACTGGGTCTTTCAGCCTCAGTTTAGTCCAGTATATTATGGTCTATTCGACTGGTTTGGACGAGTATTTACTGGCGATTTTCTTCTGGTTGCTTCAGTGTTCTCTGGTCTGTGAGCTGTCGTCCAGTGTCCCTTTGTGCTTTAATGCTGCTTTGGCCCAATATTCACAGGTGATATGATTCTGCTTCTGTTTTTTGTCCTGGTTTGGTTTGATATTCACCCGGATCTTGGCCCCATTTTAGACCCGTATTTACTGGTGTTCAGCCCTGGTTTGGACTTTTTCATGTGCATTGTTAAAATATTGCTTCTGGTGACTTTTTTTCACAGCACTGTGGTTGTAGTGCAGACATTTATCAGACGTCAGATCCAGACTCAGCATGAACTCTGCTACATGTCACTGGTTTTCACACCTGCATGCCATCACACTTCTTGCAGGCTCTCTCAGTCACGTAAACACGTTGTGATGCACAGATTTAACACATATATACACCCTTACAGTGACAGGTCAGGTTCAGGGGCACATGACCCAGCAAGCGGTCTTTTAATTGTGCATGCAGGGACAGTTCGATGGCAACGTGCAAAAGCTTCCCTGGATGCTGTCACGAACCTTCGCAGTGCATGCTGACTTCATGGTCCTGATTTCTCTCTGCCTCTCGTAATGACAACAGAGGTGATAGATCTCCTGCCAAAGTGGAACAACTTCATAGAGTCAACTTTTTGTTCTAAATGCTCTTCTGTAAGTTTGTCTTTGTGCCCATTATTTACAGCAGTGACCATCAGTCCATCCATTATCTATCCCCACTAACCATGAGCCGGTGAATGAATCGATCCTGCTTCCTGCAGTTAGCTGGCCTTTCACACTGCATTAGAAACATGGACCCTGTGTCAAACCTCCACATAACACAAACATAACACACTTAATTTCTTTGGCATAATTCCTGCTCACACAAAGTGAAAGCCTTCAAGGTAAACATGTGTGACTCATTTCAAAATGTGAAGCTCAGTTTAATTTGGTCGGTTTAGTTCTGCTCAGTGTGAAAACTGTTCCTGATGAAACTAACGTGTATCAACATTATCACAGCAGAGTCTTATGAAACAAAAAGCAGTGGTGTCTGCAGCATGCAGCCGCTCTCACTGAACAACTCTGGCCTGAAAATTGGACTGTCTGTGTATCAGTGTTTGTCTCACACACACAAAACACACACAGAGCAATTTCTGAAGCTATTCTCCCCAACACCATCTCTCCTAATCCACCCTCTGTCTGTCTGTCTGTCTGTCTGTCTGTCTGTCTGTCATGACAAAAACACTGGATGCAAACTCGTCTGAACAAAATGAAGATACAGGAGAGTCCATCTGAAGACTTTGATTCAGTCTGTGCTTTGAAAAGGACCTGACAGCCACATTGAACTGTCCACACTGAGCCATTCACGACACACATTCTGTCACTGTCTAATTTCATCTGCTCTGCAGGATGTGCAGTGTTTGACATCACCTGTGTTAAGGTTTTCACACAGACGAGTAACTGCAATTACCTTAGACCGAGAGATGGAAAAAGAAAATAAAGATTTCATTCTGAGTTTAACTGCGACTGATTGTTTATTCAGGGCGGTGGTGAAATGACAGCGAGGGGGGCGGAGCAGGAGAACAGATGGAGACAGAGGCAGAAATGAATATAATACTATACCCAGGCCCAGGGCCAGTTTATGATCTGACATTTCACTCCTGTTTACTAAACGTCTGACTCTCTGTGCAGTAGGAGCAAAATTCTGTTAATGTGAATCTACATTTGGCCAGTTACACTGTTCTTCATCAAGACTGCTCCGATTCCAAAGATACTTAGTCCTAAAATATAAATAAGGCCCAGGTTCAAAAACACCAGAATTATCCTTTAGCATCTTTTTAAGCCCTCAGTTTAACATCAGTCTCATGTAACTGAACTCGTTCTGTCCTGATTCCTGTTGCCCTTCAACAGACCCATGCTTCATTTCAAATGGACATTGTGTCAGACAGATTACAGTGGTTACACTGAGCAGCTCCCGGGGTGAAGCATGTGAAGCGTACAAACTTAGCAGCAGTGAAGAAAAGTCAAATATTTGCTCAGTCATGCTCCGGCTGAGGAAACATGAATGGAGCCGATGGTGTGAATTCAAATTAAAAACTGCTTGTGAGAAACTCCCATCTCAGTCCATCCTCTTTAAATGTATGTGTGACCTGTGGGAATACACGTGTGGTCATGTATATATGCATGTCTGTCTGTAGCTTCTTCTGTCTTTTCTTTCTTTTTCCTGCACCATCGTGCCCCGGGGAGCCCGGAGCCCGCGCTCAGACCTTTTGCATGTACCACTTTTCTTGTCTCCAGACAGCAGCAACGACCTTACAAGATGTCAGAGTCGATCCATATTAACGCTCGAGCTGCTCTGGCTAATCCCACCGACGTCAGCAAACACACCGAGAATCAGTTTTAACATGAGTGGAGACGGAGGGCCGAGAGGTCAAACTGTTCAGTCAGCCCTCACATCCACCTCCTCTCTGTTCTTAAACTCACACACACAAACCTTTCATTCACGTCATCTCGAGGGAAGTTTCTGCTTATTTTAGTCTCCTTGTCACATTATGAACAGCTCCATGTCCACAAACTCATCATTTTCTACAATTTGCTCAAAAAGAACAGGAAGGATACTGAAAAGACCACATGGATCTGAGCAGAAGGGAAAAGGAGACCATTTTTATTAATGCAAAATACTGGCACATGTAACTTAGAGTCTTTTAGTCAGTGCACACCAGCTGAGCTGAACGTTTTAGGAAATAAAACAGAACAAAAGAAATGTATCCAGCTTCATTAAATTCATCAGACATGAAAATAAATGATAATATAATAACTGGATTTCACAGCGTCACCCAAAGAAAATGTTTTCAACCAGACAGACCTGAAAGAAGGTTTTCTGTCCAAACAGGAAACTTGACCTGTGCATTCAGTCCATCCACGAGCAGTGAACTCTCTCTACCCTCCAGGCTACATCCTTCGACAAGGATGGGATTCAAACCCAAACGTGCAGAGTACAATAGATTATCAGTCCATCGCCAACCACTCGGCCACCTCGTCAGACACAGCAGATGCTCTGGGTATTTTCTGCCCTCACAAAATGTGATCAGACTGACAAACATTAAAAAGTTATTTCTGTTTTCTCCTCTCGTTGACAACTTTCTCTCTGGATCTTTTTGGTTTTTCATTTTCTCACTCGAGCTCTGAGAGATGGAAAAGAAAAAAAGTTTCCATCTGCGATTGTTGAGCAGTGGCTGGAACAGATGAAAACTAAAGCTGTTTTTTTTTTCTATAAATAAAACCTGTAGTTTTGGCATGGAGATAATCAAAGAGTTTTTCTTGAAGATGAGATATTGATTATTTGCAAACAGCTTCATCAACAGTGACTAAATAAAGTGGATGATAATCAGACTCTGGTAAATCCTTTAACCTAATAAATGTTTTCAGTCCTCACAGATTGGATGTTGCAGCATGTTACAATAGAAATCTGTCAGCATCAGATAATATTATTAATAATATTTCTACATCTCTTCAGCACTTCCTGACTCCATCGTGTTGAATCTACTGTCTCTTCACATTTTAAAGTTGTGTTGTCAATAAAGAAAACACTAACAGTAGAAGAAGGATTATTTGTGAACATAAACTCAAACTCGTTCTTTTAATGAAGAGGTGAGTCAGGTGATTTCATGCTGCACACAGAGGGAGCAGTAAAAGAAACAGGTTTAACTTACTGAGGCGTTTGAGATGTGCATTTACACATTTTGTCCTCCAGTTTATGGAAGAAGAAAGACCTGCACTCTGTCAGGTTCAGCTGAGGAACTGCTCTTTGACTGAAACAGATTAAATCTTCTATTGAACAAGTGTCGACAGCGTGTGGATGTTTCTGTTTCCTTATACTGACCTACTCCACCTACACACCTGTCACAAAGATCATTCAGGTGTGCAGGAGATTGTCGATGAGCTGCTTGATTAAAAAGCTTCTCTGTTGAATGTTTTTTTTATATATATTTGAAGCAGTGAAGGACTGAACAGTAAATACTGAGGCTGACATCTGTTCTGTGACTCACAATATGACAGAGATGGGTATTCGCTTTTGAATGGTTATGTTATATCCACTGCATGTTTATATACTGAATTTCCCTGATCAGGGAAAAGATGAGGAGCTCAGATAACCAGAAGGACCTCAGAACAGAAACGCTGTTTGTTTGTATCAAAGGAGCCACTTGAAGTGATCACGACGTCTCCTTGCTGCTTCAGTCCATACATGTCCAACCTGGAGAGGAGCCCAGGGTGGACTGATGACAGGCTGGAGGAGCTGTACATCACATCTGGCCTGGGAACACTTCAGGATCCCTCAGGAGGAGCTGGAGGACATGACGGGGGAGAAAAACATCTGGATGAGCTTTCTTAACCTACTCCCATGACAACCAAGACCTCAGGAGGTGAAATGGGTGGACTGGTGTGTATTGGATTTAGAACTTGATAGTTTTCTTGCATAAAGTCCTCAACATTGTTTACCGCTGCCTTCATCTGTACATGTTGTACAGAAAGGTTCATATGAGTGTTTTCTTATCTGCAGGAAACAGGAGATGCAGTAGATGAGCGATAAAAAAGGTTTTGACTTAACATTATTATTGTTATTATCATAGGAGAGTGATCAAATCAGTCTCTCTCATTTGCTTCTTGTCTGCTGTAATGAGCAGCTTGTCCTCTAGGAGTCGCTGTCAGGGCTCTCAGTGTCTTCATGTTGTCGTGTTTACAGCTGAACTTTGCAGAGATAAAGACGAGGAGATGAGCCGTGCTGGTGTTTTGGCTCGAGGGCCCTTGAGTCACCAGAACAGACGGCCCCTCGTCCACCTCCAAACACATCCATCTCGTCTAATGACTTTACCCACTGTGACTTGTTTTCAACAGGCGAGCCGCTCCGAGCACCGAGGAGAAAGTCTGGACCATCAGGCAGCAGCAACGACATGGTGATGGAGCTGAAGGAGGAGGCGCTATGAAGAGGGCGAGGAGCAGGAAATGAAGGATGACGGATGAAGTGTGTGAGGGATAAAAGGAGTAACTGGAAAGATTAAGTAAGAAGGATAAAGACAGGAAATGAGGATGAGATGTGAAGGGGGAGGAGGCGAGAGAGAAGAGCAGAGGGAGAAGCAGACAGAGAAAAGAAAGATGAGAAGGAGAGGAAATGGAAGAGAAGCAAGAAAGAGGATAAGTAGGAAAAGAGAGAGAGACAAAGACAAGGAAAGATGTTAAGAGTTGATGAGAAGATAGATGATGATAAAGAAACGGTGTAAAATGAGAGAGAACAAAAAGAACTTAAAGGTTGAGATCAAGAAAAACTGAACAAAAAGGAGAAAAATCCTGAAGAATCCAGGGATGAGGAGGAGAGAGGAAATGATAGAGAACAACAAGGAAACAAGTTGAATGAAAGAAAGAAAAGATGCAGTGAGAAATAAAGAAACTGGAAGAGGAGAAGAAAGGGATGAAGCAAAGAAAGGATGGAGAAGAATTATGGCAGGAGCAAGGCAGAAATGAAAAAACATAATGAGGGGGAAGGCCTATAAAAGAGACGAGTATGAGAAGAAAATGGAAGATCAAAAGAACACAGGAGGAGGAGAAGGATAAGAAGGAGAAAACAAAGTGTGAGACCTGAAAACAGCAGAGGAAATGAGTAAACTAAACTCCATCAGAGAAGCACAGATGAAAGAGGAAGAGGATGAGGTGGAGGAGCAAAGGAGGAGAAGTAATGTTGTGTTTCAGTTGTATCAAGTGAAACTGATGGCAGCTCATTCCACCACCAAACAAACAATGATCTGCTTTCCCTAAAGCAAACGACCACATATCAGCTCCATCTCCACTTTAATAAATGACACTCGTGTTTTCACTCAGCTTCCTCTGTCAGATTTTACCATCTGTGACTCTCCACAACAAACACCTCCTTCTCTTTCAGTGGATAAACTGGTTTTTTCAACCTGTTCAAAACAAGTCAACACCTTAAGTGCAGCAGGAAGTGAATTCATCAGCACTGTTGGTAGTAATGTGTGCTTGGAAAAGTGTCAAAGCAATTCTTCACAGTCTGCATCACAGTCCGCCACATTTAGACTTGGCTCCAAACAGAGCAGCATTCATTTTCAGTCTGATTGGTGGAGTTTGTTGGAGACTTTACACCGACAACCTCCACTTCACAAACACAAAGAAGCAACAGTGTTTATGTAGAAATTATGTGACGGTGAATATTTGTTGTTTTCGGTGTAAACTCCCACTGAACTGAAAAAGTCTGAGAAGAGATGAAACATCCTCAGGTTTCTACAACCAGCTGAGTCCAGCTGACCTCCATTCAACTTTTCCTGGACCCCAGCGACTGAGAATCTCCACAGTGTTTATTTACAGATTATTAGTTACTTGTATGAATAAAATAAAACCAATAAAATGTTAAATCAAACATATGTTCTCTGTTCTCTGTATTTTCAAATGAAAAAGATGCATCTTTCCAGTTCAGCTGTGATGTAAATGTTGCAGCATGTGACGCTGAGTTTTCCTCTCGTTAGTTCTTGATGATTTGATGACTTGATGAGTTTTATTTCTGAACACAACCTGCCCCAGTGCATTATGGGTCATCTCTGTCCCTGCTGTGACACTCGATGATTGTGCCAATAAAACAGGCTCTGAGACAAACAACATGTTCCCAAGGTGCAGGCATAATGGCAAAGGTGTGTGTGTGTGTGTGTGTGTATCTTGTGTGGGAATCTATTTGTGTTATTGAACAGCTCTTGGCAGACAAAGACTGATGGGTGAGGACAGAGGAGAGCGGGATGGAGGGATGGAGGGAGAGGAGGAGACGTCTGTCAACACTTGATCAGCTGACAGCTCACTCCAGTGATTACACTCAGTCAGTTTTTATTCTGCACATTTAATGTTTTCATCATGTCACGTTTCAAGTTTCTATTTTTTCTCTGTCACAGTTTGTTTGTGTGACTAAAATCTCTGCAGCTGAAAAAATCCACGATGAGAGAGAAGAGGAGCTGATAACTCAGAGTCACCTTCAGTTATCACCTCACACTCACAGGTCTCTTACTTTATGAGCAGCACTCTCACGTCCTGTTTTTTGGCTCTCAGGAGGATGACATCTGGGAACCACTCAGTACTAAAAAAGATTACTTTTATTATGTGTGTTTATATCCCACGATGTAACACAGTAAAGGTTGAGATGGTACAGAGTTAACAGTGTTGCAGTTTAATTGACAGACTGGATATGATTTTTATATTTTTTATTATAATGGTACCATGGATGTGCAAATCTTTATATGAATATATGAAGAAAAGATTTTTCCAAACAAATAAATAAAAAAGAAAGGATAGCTGCAGTACAGATGCTCCTTCATGTGATATGTAAATTTACACACACACCAGCACTTATACAATATAAGTCGCATCATCTCACATAAGCTTTCTATACACTTAACCATCTGTCTGCTGTGATTACATCAAGTAACACACAAGTGCTAAACACACACACACAGGCAAATATTCTAATAATCTCGTATTCAGGATTCTGTCTAAAATATGGCGAAGCACAGATCTGAAACAAACATCCATAGGAACCATCTGCTCTGCTCTGACTCCCACACGCTGCTGCTGAAGAGGATCCTCTGTTTACTCAGCTCTGGTCTGATCTCAGAGACTGTTGAATACACAGCTGTGTGTAAATACTTGTGAGTTAATGTTTGTTGTTGTTGTTGTTTGCACCAGGAGCCGGAGCTGCGATAAAATATCAGGAGTAAAGATGTGTTGGTAAGGAGTTGGACTGACTTGAAAAACAGCGACTGGGTGGATTATCATGACATTTGGTTCAGATGTTCATGTTTATTTTGTAAATCACTTAATTTGCTCGTTAATTGAGATGATTTTCACGATTCCATCTATTCTAACTGATTCTAAGTGTCTCTTATTGTCTGGAGTTTCTGTTGGATTTGAGGAGCTGATGTGTGTTTGTGAAACTAAACCTCACATCTGAGCGTACTGATGCTTTTCAGCACGTCTCCTCCCTGAAGGACACCACGCTGAATGATCTGTGGCCACATAATACAAAGATTGTCATGTAATAATCTCTGTGCTTATATTAAATAAACTGTGATTTCTGCCCGTTTTATTGAACAATTTGAGCCACACACCTGGTCCCTGCCTGAGATGTGTTACTGTGCAGCTGAACTCATATTCCTCTGACAACACCAGCTCTAAATCCTGTCAGGTCGATAACGGAGAGAGTGAGAGTGTGTGAGGCAGACAGGCAGAGGAGAGTGTGCGTTTCTATCTGTGGCCAGGGCGACTTAAAGTTGTCAAAATGTGAAGATTTAAATGAATTAGATGTTACACACCACCCACTGTCTGTCACACACACTCTCGCTCACTCACTCTGCTCAGGTGAGATTGATGATGTGTTTTACCTGCTGACAGTCCATATCTTTCCATCAGCAGCTGAAGCTCAGTGTTTTAGGCTTTTTTTTAGTTTAATAAAGTCTCTTCAGGCTCAGTAACACCAGCATTTAAAATGGCTACATTCTATCATGAAATCAATTAAATATAATTAAACTAAACTGCTCGTGGGGTGAAGAAAATCCACATTAAGTTTGTGTGTTAAGGTCAACTTTGGCCAAATCTGACATATGAATTTGTGCAGCAGACAGGAAGCTGGACTGACCTTTGAGGGAAAAGAGAAAACAGGATTTCAAAATGGAGGAAGCTGCTTGTGAAAGTCTTTTGAGAGCAGCTGATGAAGATGTATTGTCATTACACAACAGACATCTGAACATGTCACAGCAGGAAAAGCTCTCATGTAAATAATAAAATCAAAGTTGCCTTAGTTGCTGCTTGCTGTAGCAGTGTTGTGGCTGGGACCTGGACACTTGAAGAGAACAGAGGTGTCATTATTAGGAACAGCTGTACTTTGCCTACTATCACAGAATAAAACATATTAGATGCTAACTGTCATTTATATGCAGATGATACTAGATGATACTCTCTGCATTCTCTGAATGTTTTGCTCTCTGGAAGAAGGGCTTTAGTATATTCTGCACCTGCAGCACTGAACATGCAGCAGAGGGACTTGAAGCTTAATGAACAAATCTTTCTAAATGTTTTAAAATCCAAAATGAAAAAACAGAGGTCTAGTTGGTCTAGCTTTATTTGACACAAACTATTAACATTTTGGTCTAAAATCCATCAGCTTTCGTTTTGTTTTTTAAGCTCAAACAGGTTTTAAAAGCTGCACGCTGTGTGACTGAAGGATGAAGAAAAAAGAGAATATGATCTATTCATCCACTTATGGTTGTTTCTGAGCCACAGACCAAAACAAGTGATTTCACTGATTAGCAAATCAGAGAGACAAACACAGAGGAGCTAATAAGTGAAATCACCTGCTGCAGTCATTGACCAAGGAAGACAGTTCATGGTGTCCTCTTTCTGCACAGATGAACAGCACCGCTGATGTATCAAAACAGAACAGAAACAGATGCTGTAGAACCAAGAGCTAGAAATTATTTGGTAAAACTGATATTGAATGAAGAAGGAGGACGGCACTAAAATAAATTAAACAAATCAGATTTTAACTGTCTTTAACACGTCTCTCTAGTTTAATTAATAACTCTTGTTTTAACTCCCTGTATCTCTCAGTCTCTGCTTTAGTCAGAGGACAAATAAAGGAGGAGGGAGCAGACTGAAAACCAACATCCATGTTCAAGTGACTGAACAGCATCACTTTTCTGACTCTGCAGCTTGTCACCTTCGGTCTTCATCTGTGTAACCTCACACATTCTGAGGCAAAAGATATTTACATTAACTTGGTGTGTGTGTGTGTGTGTGTGTGTGTGTGTGTGTGTGTGTGTGTGTGTGTTTTGGAGGTAGTGTTTGCTGGAGTGTAAGCTGTTTCTGCCCTTTTACAAACTGATCTTTCCCCCACTGGCAATTCACTGCAGAGTGAGACTGCATGAAGTCACACTGACGGCTGTGGAGGAAACAGACAGGAGGGAGAAACAGGTAAAATGTGGGCAGCAGTCGCAGTGATAGAAACAGACGTCTGTCTCTATTATGTTAGAGTCCTTCTTCCAAAATAAGCAGGAGGTGGAAGATATGGTCTGACTGTCAGGAGGACAAATACTGTCTTGTAGTCAGTTTGCTCACCGAGGTTTAAATCTAAGACGACTCCACCCCCTCTGCTGTTTAATCTGCTCAGTCTTTTAGAACCATCACCATCAACTATAACTTCAGTTTAAATAGTTGGTATATTTTGTAGCATTAGGGCATTCTGTCAAACTATTTAAACTGCTGGATGCTAATGATGTCTACATTTGTGTGTTGGCAAAATCTAAAAAGGAGAGGGCCGAGTACTGAACCCTGTGGAACACCATATGAAATGTAAAGGCTATTTGAAAACTTTCTCTCATGCTCTGCGTGAAAGGGCCTTCAATCCTGATTTCCTGTGTTTATTTCTTACATTTTAACAGCCACTCAGTGTGATGGGACTGTATCCACATGCAGATTAACGAGTGCAGTGTTTAGGGGATGAAGATGCTGATCATGTAATTGCAGAGTTCATGGTTCGAGTCCGGCTGGAGAACTTTATTGCATATAATCTCTACTCTCTCTGCTCTTATTCTCTGCCTCCTCCATGTGAGTCAGTCTGAACACCTAGAGCTGGACTGAACTGTCTGAACTTGTTTCTGAGCAGACAATACTTTCATTTTTCTCACCCACTCTGTAAAAGCATCACGGTCTGCAGCTTCTGCTAATCACCATATATTTTTCTAAATTAAATGTGAACGTGGTGACACTGGTAATTATTAGGAGCATATTTTTTCTCCTCTCATTGTTCATGTCAGGTGTGATTCGTGAACTTTAAAGGGCAGCTTTCGTCTCGAGCCACTGTTAATCTCTGACTTTGTGGATTGTTGGTGGTTCAGTGAAACGTGTCGGTCGACAAACACATGGACGGTGGTGGTTTTGTGAGTCATTTGGTTAATGGACACAGGGATGGATTGTTTGGCTGATTGGTATTGTACTGTACCCCCACATCAAACAAATGAGCCTTTACATTCATGCTCATCTCCACCAGGAGCGGAGTATTATTTCAACAGTGGATAATTACATGCCATTTTCTTCCTTCATTCAATAACCCACCTCCTCCCTAGAGTGTTTTTTCTGTCCTTTTTTTTGTAATCAATTGAATGCATCATTTGTCTGTGTATCATTCAGAAACACGAGCTGTTTTCAGCCTAATCAATTTTCAGACAGATGCATTTAGCCGCAGAGAGATGTCCAATTAGAGCCCAGTGTTGCGTCGCCGAAATGCAATTAATTCTTCCAGTAAGATGATGCATATTATCTGATCCTGCACTGATGCACTGAATTTCACTTTCAGTTTGCATCAAATTACACTGTCCCAATTACATACAGTTTTTAAGAGTCATTTTACATTGAAATACACTCCTGTGTGTTTCTGTCCAGAAATTGGTTTAAAAGGCAGAAACAGACAACAGGCTAATTATGATTTCATTAAAGAAGATGGATTAAGTGGCTTACTGATACTAATGGGTGATACTTGTTCCAGGAAATGCTTTCACTGTGCTCTGCACAAACAGAACAATAAAAACTGTCACCCATATTTCCTGGGGGATGCTTCTTCACTTGCCAACGCTGGTTTAGTATGTTGGTGACTTTGCAGTGGGAGGAGAGAGACTCACCCGATCTATCTATTTGACTTTTGTATGAAAATGGAGGAAATCCAAAATGAATTTGCCAATTTAATGAAGAGAAACTGCTCCAACATACAAGTCTGTTTGGGAACTGGCATGAAGACAGAAAAAAGTAAGGCCATCAAGAGAATAATAAGTGTGACAAGGCCTCCTTGTACTAATCTGAAACTGTTTGCTCTGTGGGTCATTGATTAGTGTGATGTGGAACACCTGTAGCGCCCACAGTGCTCCAAGTTACATACAGTCCTAGCTGCAGATGAATCACTCTCTGCTCCTCTCCACAGGCATCTCATTTCCTTTTCCTCATGTTCTGATTATTTAATTAAGTTAATAAAATATCCTTTGTTAATTGCTACCCTATGGTCTGTCTCCCTTTTGTTGTGGCCACTTGAACCAGTTCCTAACAGTGTTGTTTGGCCAGTATTTATTTACATTTTGTCAAAGTAGCTCCATTAAAAGCATGCTGAATTAGCCATTAGTAGTTCCTGTTTGCAGTGTATGGATGTACAGACAGCTGTGTTTCTGGAGAAAACTTAAAAACCTGATGATTCTCAGGCAATTTCTGCAGTGATAGACTGCACGTTTTCTCCCCCTCGCTCTTCTTATAATGTGAACCCCATCCATATGGGGAATAAATCAAAGTCAAGTTACAAGTCTTTCTGGTTTTTCTCAAGTTGAGTCCAGTCATTGGAGTCATGATGATCAGTCACGTGATTTGAATCCACACGTCTCTTGAAAACCTTATCAGAGTACTGTTTAACTGATCAGATTTAAAACCTGGAACTGGAAAGCTTTCAGCCAGTACTGCATTACCATCATAACTGTATCATTATAAATATCATTATGTGGGGAATAAAAATAAATAGCTCACAATGATAGCTTGTGGGATTTCTAAGAACAAAGCTATTAGCAAACCGTTTTTCTATCACTACCTTTGGTCCACTAAAGATAGCTAATTAGCTGCAGTAGATAAGGGAACAGCTGTTCCCCCTGCTCATTTCCCCACTTGTTACATTTTATATTTTAGGAGTTTAACAGATGCTTCTATCCAGAGTGAGTAAAAGTCATCTGAAAGAGCACTTAAATTAAAATCTGAATTTCTCTTCACTCTGTATGGTCAGTATGAGCAGCATGTGATGTTTCTTGTGTTGTATCAAATGGAAGGCAAGCTCCACCCATCCGAGACAAAATGACACTGTGCCAGACAGATTTTGGACCCAGTACCAACTTTAGTTTTCTGTCACTAACCTCATTTAATATGAGCAGTAAGTGATGTTGTTACATCTACCCCCCTGCTGGTTATGGTGTGAAAATGATCTTGACTCATGATGTCCTCCTCCCTCAGGTGTATCTGATCTGGTCTGATTGAGAGGGAGTCTATAAAGAGGGGCAGGGACTTTGGCTCATTTCTTACCTACCAGTCACTGCAGCAGCAGTTTGTGGTTGTGTCTGAATCCTTTCTTTTGGTTTTCTGATGGGTCCGGTCATCCTGTTTTCGTGGTTTTGTTTTTGTTAGGTTAGTTTTGGGGTTGGTTTAGGTTAGAGGGAAGACACCAGATCCGACGACCCTTTGTGGGTTGGTCTGAGTGACTTCCCTTCTTTTTGTTCATTTTGGCCGACCCAGCAGCCTTTTGTTTTGTTGGCTGTGGATATGATTATTTTTCTTTTCAACCCTATCAGTTGTTTAATGCTCTGGTTTTGATGTAGACAAAGGTTGTGAAAGATCCACTCCAGTAGTGAAAGAAGTGATGTCTGACAGAGAGCTGTGGGAGGAGGAACTGAATCAGAACCGCTGCAATGTAAAAAAAAAACTGGTGCTTATGACATTGATGCTGACCAACCACATCAGAATAAAATTTCTTATAGTGGTTCCACACAAGGTAGAGCAAAAAGCAATACAGAAAGATGGGAGATGTTTGAATCTTTTTCAGACAGACTCAGACCCAGTTATTCATAGACAAATAAATTAAATAAAGAATGAAAAGACAACTTGAGAGAGTTTCAAACAAATGAAACTCTGGTGCCAACATTAATACTGACAACAATTCATGTTTGTTTTCCATTTAAAAACTCAGGTAAACCTGAGGCCTGTACTACGAAGGGAGTTTAACCTCCTCTGATATAACTCAGGTTATCAAGGAAAGTCGGGGTTGACAAACCCTGACTGCCTCGATCTGTGTTAAACGGTACAATGGTGGATGGTGGTTGGTGGGGGGACTGACGGTCTTTAGACAACCCCCGTCCTGCAGAGTCAGCCCCTCTCAGTCGTTGTGCCAATATCGATTGGTTCTTCCACGTGTGGGGCGGAGCTTAGGTAGAAATAACACCAAGTTAACCACGATCATAAACTGCTCAGAGCAGTTTAGAGACGCAGCATAAATTACCATGGCAGCAGACCCCGGGTAAAACCTATCCACCTTTCATAGTACAGGTTAACTGGGAAGTTACACCTGACGTCACCAAGTTACCCTGATAAGCCAGTAACCTCGCTTCGTAGTACAGGCCTCTGATCGTAGCCATCTGAGCCGGCATTAAGCCATCATCCAAACAGTCAGGAATCAACACAGATACAGTTTACTTCCTCATGTTCTTTCAGAGAAAACAAACAGCTGATAATCAGTGGTGAAACAGCACCTGTTTTCTCCTCCATACATTTTATTTAAATTCTGTTTGTCAAAACCACTGGTTCGTGCGGTTATATTCAGTGTTGGGGAGTAACTGAATGCATGTGACAGTTACGAATTTAGAATCCAAACTAAGTAACTGTATGTAGCTACAGTTACACTGTAATTCAGAATACAGTTACATCCTTTTAAGTCAGCATTATTCCCTTTTCTGGTTTATGTAAAACTATCTACTCCAAATACCACTATACTATACTACTATACTATACTACTCCAAAATGCCAAATTGCAAGCCAACCACAGATCAACCTGTTAGCATACTAGCCAACATGCTAAGCAGCATCTGACAAACAAACCACCAAGTTGCCACAGTTCTTTTTACTCTTGATATAAATGATAATGTTTCTGCTGTATCTGGATGTAATATTCGCCTGTATGCTGATGACACTATTTTGTATTGCACTGCAGATACTGTACAGTCTGCTGTAGAATCTCTCCAGCACTGCTTCTCTGATTTATAAATTAAGTTGGTCTTAAATGCAAACAAAACTAAATGTATGTGTTTCTCCAGAGCCAGAAACATTAATTTAGAAAACCTCATCACTAAGAGTGGCTCCAGTATTGAAAGGGTCATGGTTCATAGATACTTAAGCATTCTGCTTGATGAAAAGCTATCCTTTGGAAAACCATGTATCAAATTTGGTGAACAAACTAAGGCAGAGGATTAGCTTTTCTTTAGAAACAAATCCATACAGAAAGACCCTTGTTGAGGCAGCTTTTTCATTAGTTCTAGATCACGGTGATATCTTGCACAGGCATGCTTTGACTACAACTCTAAAGCCCCTTGATGCTGTGTACCACTCTGCTCTCATGTTCATTACTGGTGATACTTCTAACATTCATCACTGCTTCCTGTACAGTAAAGTTAGGTCATCCTCTCTCTCTCATGTTTATGTTAGCTTGATTGTTTTATCCTGTGTATTTGCTCAACGTCATTGTAAATGAGGGCTCTGCCTTTTAATGATTTTCAAGTTTTAAATAAAGAGAATGTATAAGTGGATACCAGCCAGATTACAACCTTCATGAGGTGTATGATAATTCTGGGCAATTATTTCTATCCACCAATGTGTATATACCCAACAAAATGTCTGGTAACTTTTAAACAACCATTTGAGAACTCTGCGCTCTGTGCAGCGCTGTAGATTTAAACGAATGTTCTTTGTATCTCAGAAGAAACCCTCCCAACTCTGGTTATATCATATGGTCTTTTTTAAAGTAGAAACACTGGAAAAGTCTCAGAGGAACAAAATGCAGTAAACAGCCAAAGTTTGGGTTTAGGTTGATCTTCTCCAAACACAGGCAATGTGCCGTGAAATGCCTTCATCATTTTGGTGTCTGCATCAAAAGAAACATGAGTCTGTGGCTCGGTGAGATCAGCAGACCTTTACAGCATCAACCAGCACAGTGGACCCGCCTCCACCCCATCCAAACAGATCTGTGGCTGAATGAGGTCACTGTTGTAGTTTCGGTTACAGAGGAAGCAATAAGGAAAATGTTTGCTTATAAACACTTTAAAATGAAAACTTAGCTAAATCATGATTTCATTCCACTCAGGAGTTGTGACAGCAGCTCATTCTTATTTTCTTCTCAGGCTCCGTGAGGGCAATATTGAGGGAATATTCATCAAATGCAGACTCTGCATCTCTCAGAATGAATGAGACACCTATACTGGAAAGAAAGATACAGGAGAGCGAGAAAAAAGTGAAAGTTGAAGTGAGACTAAATAAATGGGAGCAGAAAGAAAATCTTAAGACTGAAGAGGAAGAGCAGGAAGAAAGGAGCTCATGTCGGTGGAGAGCAGGCGATGGAGCTCATTACTGAGGGAAAGCTGACCTACGTGACTCTCCACACACACTGAGAATGATTGATCCTCCACGTTAGGGCCACTTACACCAGAGGAAATCCCATGTGGACTTAACAGTGTGGGACTCAATCAGGAAGAAGGTCCTTCCATTAAATATGACTCTCAAAATGTGAGGAGGTAAAACTGCCTGTCAGATTTCCTCCATCAGAACCCTTCAACCTGAGAAAAGTTTCCCAACTGAGAAACAGACGATTCCACTTTTTAATTTGACTCTCACTATGCTAATATGTTTGAATCATATGAATGCAAAGGAGCAAATTACTAATTGGTTGGGATAAAATTCCCCTCAGGACATTTATCCATGATGAGAAAGTATTTAGCAACAATTTAGAGGTCAAACTCTTCAGTAATTTTCTCAGACATGGATTTGTTTTTATGTTTTGAACATCATGTCCTGTCTTTTTTTTTTTTTTATTGTGCACCATCAACCTGTTCAGCACAATACAACACTATCAGGCTACAAAGCATTGATCTCATACACTATTTACAGTTTGTGATTACTGCGCTCAGTATTGATTTACATTAGAACACATTAGAACTGTGATATTACATCCTTTTTCACGACTAAATGTGGGGCAGTTTCATTGATATGAAGACTAAAGGACAGCACCTTAACTGGAGCTGAGGAGGTCGAGTCCCAAAATAAGAGTGATATACTGAGAAATGACTTTTAAAAATCTTATATACTGTGTATTTTCTTGAATTTCAATGTAATAAAAAACAAGTTTTGGAAATATATAGAATACTTAAAGGATAAATTGGGTGATCTTATTCCTGTGTTGTCCAAAAACACATCAGTGAACCACACTGTTGCACTGGGTGATGTGTAGTTTATTTTGACTCAGTCCCAAACAAACTGTCCTGCTGCCACAAATACTCCACCAAATATAGATTAATCCGCCGCTGACAATAGTTCCCAACAAATGCACCGAGTCCCATTATCTGTATAGCTGTTGTATTTCTGGCCACAGACGCATTAGGCAAGTGGCAGAATTGAGAGATGAGTTTTTAGTTTTTCACGTGTGATTTAGTGACAATAAGAAACTGGAAAACTAATTTGACAACTAAAGTTCAGTTGTTGCCTTAAAACGTGGGTAAACTTAACTTAAAATGACAGATGGTATGAAGTTATATTAACATGAAATTGTGAGTTGAAATGGTGTGGAGTTGTTTGACAACATAAAGGAAGTTTTCTAGTTTTGCTTTCAGCTTTTTCTGAGGAGGTCCTGCTGCTCTGTTGTTGAATATTTAGTGACTCTCTGTACCCCTATCATTTTTAGAGAGTAAATTTATAGCCAAAAATGAAGACCAGACTCCACCGTGTTGTTCAGAAACTTTACATATATATGAAATAGTTCAGTTAAAATGCCGGCAGCTCCAGGAGCTTCTGTCCCACACACAAGTTTCATTTACTGCAGTGAGAGCCAAAACATAATGAGACGCTTCATCACCAACACATCTGGCTTCAGAGATGTTAAATATTAATCACACGTGCTGATTAAAAATGCTCCACATATACAGTCATACAGCTGAAAAATGAGTCAACTTCTGAGTTGCTCATGTCTTATTCACAGACTGAGAATGGATGAGGGGCCATGTGCTTACACAGGCCTGGAGTCAGTCGACTGGTGTGTTAGGACTGTGTGTGTGTGTGTGTGTGTGTGTGTGTGTGTGTGAGTGAGGTAGGACAACAGCTTCCAACACAAGGTATCTCACTTCACGGTCGCCTGAGTTGACTTCAAATAATGTTTGTCAGAGAAGACACTTTGTTTAATAAAAAAAGAAGTGAGATGAAACTTTATTGATCCTGTGTCAAAACGGAGTCTGAGTCTCTGCTGCAGCAAAAATCTGAAAAATCTAAAGTAAAACACAATATGAAGCTCTGAAAAAGTTGACTTTGAAAGATCTTTTCTGCTCTTCCAGCTCCGTTCAAAATAAAATTACAGGCTCTTAAGGGAAATCCACACCAGCTGTGATTTTCAAAGTGTTTCTGCAGCAAGTTTAATGTCCATCACTGTCTCAGATCAGATACCATATCACTGCTGACTGATTGTGTCCGGTGTCAGAAACTATTTCTTCAAAAACGTGTAATTAAAGGAATAGTTACAGACATGTTGGGAAATATATGAAGATAGATACCACGCTCATGTCTGAGGCGATTTACAGGGGTTGAAGGATAACTCTAGTTTCTTTTTAAGCTTTATTTTCTACCACTACCACATGACAGAAGAACAAAAATGTAGAATTACTATATAACCCAGAGCTATCCTTTTTAACTGTATAATGATCGATCAGCGCCCTCAGTGTAACTGTGAGCTTATTGATCTACTGTGGGCCGAGGATGTGAAAATGAATCGACTGCTGTAAAAATGTTTTTTTTTTCTTTTTCCCTGGATACTCCTCCTTATTTGCTTCTGAGGACAGTTTTGTTAAAGTTGCCTTGGATTGAACCGATGGACACTTCAGTGGTGTTTATACGCCACAGACAGGATCATTCACACATCGTCAAAGCTCCTCTCATTCACTAATTTCATGTGATACATTTGAAATCAAAAATCTTGACTGGTCAAGACCATCAGGCAGGCTGGAAACAGTTTATCAAGATTATCTCAACCACTTGATTTGGAGGTCAAACTGAAAGTGAGCACAGCTGAGGTGTCACTAATAATCCCTCACTGCACAGGAAGAAGCAGAGAGTGGCTCTGGACACTGATGGATGTTTACAACACACAGTTAAAGCCTTTGTTTCGCTGGTGGTGTTTGTTTCCTCCTTGAGTAAATGATGGACAAAACTACAAAAATGAGACCAGGTTTTAATCAATAGGTCCCACAGAAGGATTTCTATCAGTTTATAGAGTTTTAATGTTTGTTTTCCATCTTTAATCATCTCTGTCAGCAGGTTGGATTCATCTAAATTCATTTTCCAGTAACTTCACTATTTTTACTATTTTGTCCCAAATCACTCTGAAGCTCCACAGAATGTCATTTCCTTTTTGTATATTAATTCTCCATCCAGTCCCTAATACTTATTTTAGCGTTCTTCAAAATAATGACTCTGACCATGTTCCTCTAAAAAGTGACTCATGTTGGTTTCTGGATTTGAACACTGAATGATGTCGCTGTCCTCGTTGTGTCCGATAACCTCTGTAATCCCGTGGGAAATTCATTTCTGTTTACATGCTTCTGAATCCTCTCTGTCCTTGTTGTAACAAAGTGCAATTTCATCCACATATTTCAGAGCCACCTCTTATCAATGGTCACTAAATTGGAACTGTGTGCAACCTGTTGTTGCATCTTTCTCCAGAGAACCACGTCCTCTGCCTTCCTCTGTCAGATGCTCTCTACAGATTCAGTCTGTCGGCAGCTCCTCTGTTTGTTGTGTGTTGTTCTGCTCTGGTGGTCGCAGGAATAAACCTCCTCACTGACCAGCAGCAAAGACTCTAAACCATCACTGTTCTGATTCTGATTCAACTTTCACTGCACAGCAGAGTAGTTCAGGTTTGTTCATCCCCAGCTTCAGGACCAGGAAGTGCTGTGGCTGTAACAAACACCAAACTCTGTTTCTGATTCTTGATATTGGATCTCAGAGATGAACGCTGCTTTTTAACTGATCTCCAGTTCAGCTTCACTCTGAACTCTCTGGGTCTGATTCCAGCAGTTTAAGCTGCTGACTATCACTCAGTTAGAGGGAGATCGAACCTGAAGAACCACAGTTACACAGAGGAACAACAGGTGTTCAAACGACAGAGGCTCCATGAACCATCACAGTGACTCTGAGATGTTAAGGTAATATAGTTAATGTTACTTTAACTTACAAGGTCCTGTAAATATGAGACTGTTGAAGCAGTAGATAAATAATTCACACCACAAAAAAGATGTGAACCTGGAGTGCATAATAATCAGGGCTGACACAGCAGGTAAAGAGCATCAGACCTAATCCTTAACTCCCCCTTGCCCCGTTGACCTCCTGAGTCAGTCAGTGGAGCAGCTCTGTGACAGCATCCTGCTGCCGAACATCCTCCTCTGGCTCATTACGGTGTGCAGCGAGTCCCTGTCACTGTCCGTGATGGACAGCAGAGTCCAGCAGACCTCGACCCAGCAGAGGCTAATGATGGCTGGATGTCCCAGGACTAACCAGGACTAAAAATACCTTGTAGTAAAATGAATGTAAGACAAAAGTTTCGTTATAAATTAAGTAAAAAATGCATCATAGACCTGGTTAAAGTTCAGATGTTTCCTGGTTGTGTTGTTAGTGTGCAGTGCAACATGTTAACTGTTTATTACAGAGGTTAAGTTGAACTTCACCAGGTTTAATGTTTAAAGCAGCATAGATAAAATAGAAACAAGTGTTAGTGTTAGGTTCGTACCTGAGTTAAACTGGGCTTCACTTATAGCTTAATTTTTTCATGCTTCTTGCTTTGCTGCTGTAACACTGCAGATTTCCCTGCTGTGGGATTAAGAAGGATTATTTTACCCTAATTAGGACGCCTTTGATTCAACAATATTTCCATAGATTCAGACATTCAGCTCTCTCTCTCTCTCTCTCTCTCTCTCTGTCTTTGCTGGATCTTTAACCCTGATCTCTGCTGTTTGTTTGAGTCTCTGGCTGACACACTGGTTATTGTGTTGTACTCTCTGCATGTGCTCTGACTCACTGGTATAGTGGCGTCTGTGGCTCTGCATTTCCTGGAATCACGACTGATAGTCGGACAAATGAAACATCTCTGTCCCCCCCTGACCCCCCCGACACCTGTCTTTTGATTTTGAGGTCACACTCTCAACAGAAGATGCATCCATGTTCTGCTCAGTAACAGCTGAGGATGTCCAGAGCTTTTCCTCCGCTCCAGGTTTCAGGACTCTGATTGTTCTCTCAGACGTTACGTGACTCAGTCAATTTGGCTCTTCTCTCACTTCACTTCTCTTCCGGGACGTCTGTCACATTATAGCAGTCGTTCCCAATCCTCTTGACACAACTGTCCTCAGGGAACATTTGAATGAGCACAAAGGATTTAGAGACTGTGCTTTTGTGTCTGAAGTCTAAACTTTAAATGCGAGTTTTCACACTCATCAGTTTGAAGGTGGCTCCTGACTTCATGACGTGGTTTAGATGCATGTGTGCAGTGAGGCAGCAGTTTAATAACTCTATCATTCTAGCTTTTTAAAGTTCACTTCTATTGGGATAATCCTCCTCTGACTTTACCAGTTAGTGACAAGATGTTTCCTGGTTGTCTGTTCTGTTCTTGTGAACATGACATCTCACTGATGCCTTTTTAGGAATTTATCCTTGGACTCAACAATGAACTGATGAACAAAACAGCATCACACCAACCCTGCCTGGTGCCTGGTACATGCAGAGAAGACTCCAGCCTCTTTGCAGGAGTTTGGTTGCAGAGCTGGTGCTGTATGAACCCAGCAGGTAGTTACACTGCAGATTATCAGGATGACACCATATGATCAGTGGATGATGTTATGCTCAGCAGTATATGAAGCAGTCACTGAACTGCTGAGGCCTCAGTAATCTAACTTTTAGTCTTGATACTCAGTTAAGAGTCAGGTCTGGATTAATTCACTGTCATGGCTCCATGTTTTGTTTTCAGCAGCAAGAATGAATCAGTTTGAACCTTTCAGCAAAACCTCTGGATTCACCCTCAGGTTCAGACACAGCTTGAAAATAACCAGTAGGCTCCATATGGTGAAGGATCTGTCTGTCTCTGTCACTCACACACACTCTCACACACACACACACGATATTGACCTGGAGGCAAGAAGAGAGCTGTGAGGGAAGAACTGGTGCTGGTGTTACATTAACCTGTAACACCTTGTCAAGGCAGGCCAGTCAAACAGTCAGTGACACCACACACACACACACACACACACACACACACACTGCGATGAGACCCTCTGTCAGTGTAATTAAGACTCTTTGACTGTTAATCAGTTTAATGAGGTGGCTGAAAAGGCCAGTCTCTGTGGTTTCCTGGTCAGATGAAGGAGCGGGGCCTTTGTTCGCTCATTAAACCCGTCAGTGATAGATTTAGTTTGTAAGCCTGCAGGAATAACAATTACTGACTCAGTACGACTGGTAAATCTCTGAAGTTACACATAATAGAGGAGATGCATATCCTCCAGTGTCTGAACACATGTTTCTGTTGCTTAACAACCTGTCGCACGACTAAGTTTCATCGACGTTTCTCACCAGCATTAGCACACACAGCTCAGGTGCACAGTAGATTCATCACTGTTCATGTTCCAGCATGTTCATAGTTTAAAACTGGCAACACATTGTCATTAACACTACAGTTTCTGTCAATGTCATGAAAAGAGACTAAACAGGGCTGAAGAGAATCTGTGGAGTTCAGACTTTATGAGCAACAAGAATAAACAAACAAATCAAGGATTTCTTCTCATCAACAACCGCTCAGGAGCTTTTACTGTCGCTGTTCATGCATGGTATTACAAATTAAAAGCTGCACTCATGTGTTGAGGACGCCCAGTGTGTGTGTGTGGTTTTAAAAGGGCCCTGCGGAGCCTTTAATGGACAAGGTTTTATACAAAGAGAAAGAAGTGACCTTGTTGCAGACAGAGGTGTTCTCACAGCACTTTCACTGATGTCTCTTTTATCGTTTTGACTCATGGGGAAATGCTTTTTGGGCTACAGGACATCACCAGCACCACAGTCAGTCACTGAAACAGACTCGCCTGTTTCAAAATCTCTGGAGTGAGTGAGGAGAACAGCTTCAGCTGCCTAAAATAAAAAGCCACAGATCATGCACAGAGATGCCGACACGACACCCCAATGAAAACTGCCTGTGGACACAAGCTTATACCACCACCTGTTGATCTGTCAGCTCCTGATGCCGTGACACCCACAATCAAGAATTTATAGCACAATGATTGAATGTGACATGGTGATCATCGAGAGAGACACAAGCTTTACTCACAACCTGATTAAAATGTATTGGTTTTAACCAGGTACAGTCCAATGTGGAAGGAGGTGGAAAATCCTCATGGACACGTTTAATTCTGATGGGTTGAAAATGATTCAGCAGGAGGGTCCGAGCACGCGCTGGAAATAACACCAAATGGCAGAGTTTGTGGAGCCCTGCGGCCAGCCTCCTGCCGGCCTCAGCATGTCCTGTTCAGCTCTGATAGCAGTCAGCTGCTGGAGGAAGAGGCAGATAACTCTGCTGCCGATGATGAACCGGTGGAAGGTCATTAGACACAGGTCGGCCCCTCGTCTGCCCCACACAGAGCAGCTCATCACAACACAACCACCTCCAAACCACTTCACTAATAATCACTAATAATAAAAGCTGCTGTGAGTCTGCTGACGGTGCCTCTGGTTATGGATATTGTGGCTCACAAATAAAAAATAAAAAATAAAAAAACATAGCCGACCTTTTCACCACAGCCCTCCATTTCATTCTGAACTGCTCAGGTGGAGAGTGAAGATAGTCGCTCTCACTCAGTGATATTTGCTTCGGCTGCCTCAGCTGAAGCACTGCTAATTGTCCTGGTGTGGATATACAATTGAATGCTTTTGTGAGTGACTGATAAAGCGTGGCAGTGGTGTTAAGTGAATCAGAACCACGTCCCAGTCCGTTCAGCTGCTGCAGCTTTTCTCCATTTTGCGACAGGTGCAGACTCTGATAACTCTCACCAAGTGCTGCCTTATGTCATTATTTTCTATTTTTAAAGATAAATCCAAAAGGTAAATTAATAACAAGTCCTTTTATTCATGACAAGTAACTGATATGTTTTGTGAAGCTCAGCTGCAGTGATTCATCAGCCGACCAGTGTCTTAGTGATGGAGGGACGGCAGGATCAGGAACATTTTGACTTCTGATGTTCTCTAATTGAAATCTGCAGCAAAAACAGAACATTGATGGTAATTCTGTTGTTTCTGAGTGTCCTAACTTCTTCTGAAAATATCTGAAATAGACTAAAACCCAAGCAAGAGCATTTTGTCTGGCTGCTGTTTGCTGCCGCTTCGTTAGAGGAAACCATGGCAATGACCGAAAGACTGAGAATCTAAATATAACCACAACAAAACAATCAAACAAAGAGACACACAAAGCCAGAGAACATGTGGACTTGTAAGCTGTGAGGAGGGGAGGAACAGACAAAGATAGACATGGACAGACAGAAACAGAGTAATCATCAGGCTCGGGGCTGAGCACAGTGTAGCTGCACAGGTGATTTAAGTCCCATTCTGCTTCATAAAGGCAGCGGACAGATCAATAAGGTTTTCTCCTGGTAGGTAATGAACATCATCTTCGACCCAGTGATTCTTAAATGCCTCATCCGAACAGTGCCGAGGCGCCGCTGCCTCACAGGCTGCTCTTATCGCTCTGAATCTAAAGCAGGAAATGGTTTCCAACCAGACTCACTTTGGTTCAATAGATGAAATCCTGACGGTCAGATTTCAGATTGCTTCATCTGTCAGGCTCCTTTTTTCCCACGTTTTTCCCATTAATGTATTTCACTTATGTCTTTGTCTGCCTGCCCAAGCCTGAGCCACGGAGAAGCCGCCACACGCAGGTTTAATCAGTGAAATCAGCAGGTGAAGTGAAGGTTTTAATGGAAATGCTCACATAGCTGCACATTGGACACAGCTGATCCACAGCATCCACATGTACAGGACATAATGACCCCGAGCGTTATGTCTTGTACATGATTCTTATACTGTTTTTTTTTTTGTTTTTTTTGTTTTTTTTGCTAAGGAAGTGCTTCCAAAGCAGCCACAGCAGGGGAAATATCAAAAATATAGTCTTGGTCTCAAGTCTGGCTCCAGTCCCAGATTCGGCTGTACCAGGTGGGTTTGGACGGGTCGGGTCTAGAAGGTGCCACTATGGACGGGGTCTCAGCTGTAGGCCTCCTACTTCACACTGCTGAGCAGCTGAGTATTTCTCAGTGAACTTTACTTTGGTCAGCAGAAGTTCGGAGAAACATAATCCTGTTATATAACTCAGCTTTTCCCAGAAACTAGACAGTTTCATGATAAGAAACAAAAGCTACGACAACAACAAAAACAAAGACACACACACAAATATACACTCACTGTCTCTGTCCTCCTCTCTCCATTTATCTTCAGTTGTCTTTTGTCTTATTATTATTCATTTTCAATATTCCTCTGCATATTTGGCTTCTCTAATCCAATCAGCTACGACCAACCATGAATAGAAGTGGACGTGGTCAGACAGCGTCTGGCCTCTCTGAATACTAATCTGTCACAGCAGGTTTATGTGATGAGCACAGGTTCATCCAGACCTGACTGCTGACTGCAGGTCAGACTTCATAAAACTGGTTTTATCCTGCTCTGAAGCCTGGGTCAGTGGGTTTAATACATCAGCACGTTTTTTAAAATGTTAAATTGAGAGCTGATCCTGGTTCAGGCCACAGCGACCAGACCCCACACTGCTTAAGTAAGTCCAGTCATAGTCCAGCATAAAACCACTGCTTGTCATTTTTACACTTTGGTTTCTGTACGGATTAAAGTAAAAGAGAAACCATGTGAATCAGGGAGCTTTAGAGCTGCTTGAAGGTGGATGTTGTCGTCCTCTCAGCTTACTGTTAAATTAGCTGAAAATGTCAAACTGTTCCTTTAAGAGTGACTGAGCCTAACATTACAGTCAGCTGTTACTTAAAGCTGTTCAATTCAGACTTGTTGAATTATCTCCAGCTCCCAGATAAAGTGACGTCTCTCCAACAGAGAAATCACCACAATCACGTTCTGTAACAAGCTGAGGAGACTTTACTTCGCTAATCAATGAAAAAGTATTCAGCTCTCACGCTGCCCTCGCTGATCGCTAACACTGGCTCGTCTCCATTTGAACACAAATCACAAACTCTCAGTTCTGCTGCTGACAAACACTTTAATCTCTAATGTATTAACATGCAAATAAACCATCTGTCTTCTTATCTCAGCTCTTTAAAAGTGCTGCTCCTGAGGATTTGAATGTAAAGTAGTGTTGTTTGATCTCTGTGATAAATGCAGTGGACACACTTTAAACAGGCTGTATTGATCAGAAACAGACCACAAAGGCTCTGAAACTGAAAACCCATTATCAACATGTGCCAGTTCTGCACTCAGTCCATCCTGTATCACACAGCTGATCAATAATGTTGATCGGTGCTGTGTAAATGTTTATGCTGCAACATGGTTTTCCTACAGTGGCTGATTAGTGCAGTGAGCAATTTGTTTACTCCACAGGGTGAATTTCAGGTCATGTTCTTATACTCTTCTGCTTACTACTACTCTTTCATTCACTTCTTGTCGACTGTTAGAAATACTTCATTTGTTTGTTTCACATGAGTGAAATGGTTTTAAAGCCAGTGATGGTTTCATGATTAAAAAAACAAGACTCTTAGGTTTTGATTTTCCGATCTTTGTAGCTCTGTGTCGATCACATGTAGGGTTTGGATTTAAAGGCAAAGTAAAACTTCTGTGTTGAGTTCAGTGATCAATAGTGAGCTGTTGACATGGCTGACAGAGAGAGGAAGTTGTCCTGTTAGTACCAGACAGGAGCGCAGAGAAAAATGACTCCTGACCGAACACTCCTACAGTTCAACCTCTGACTGTCGCAGTGTGGACGACGTGAATTATCATTATCCCACAACATTCTTAAGAAAACCGATGATCTTCCACTTTTTGTCATTTCTCAGTAAACACAGGTTTCATCCAAAAACAGCTCCTCAGTCAAACTTAGAAACACCTCTGTGTCTTCAAAGCTCCCATTAGCACCGCTGCCTGTCTCCTCTGAGAGAAACAAACTCTGTTGATGTACTGATCTCCCAGAGACCTGAGGAGTGTCTGAAGCTGTCAGATCTGGCACGTCCGCTTTGTGTGGATTGGAACAGGCAGGTTTAAGACACCAGGACA
Source organism: Lates japonicus (assembly GCA_033238685.1). Lineage (NCBI taxonomy): Eukaryota > Metazoa > Chordata > Actinopteri > Centropomidae > Lates > Lates japonicus. The sequence continues at coordinate 971,521 of BRZM01000028.1, read as the reverse complement.
ACTGTCAGTCGCAGAACCAGAAAATTACATTCAACTTTATCTAAAAAGCAGTTTTTGGTCCAGAATAGAATCAGAGCATTTAAACTCCAGACCTCACAGTTTCCCTGCGTCACACCGTTAGCTGTGCTACATCCACGCTAACATGCATTAGACGGCTGATGTTCCTTAACAAAATACTTGAGAGTAATTTATTTTTCACTTATCACCTTTTCCATTCTCATTCACAGTCTCGTCAATCTCAAACACTGGAGTAAATGAACTCATCTATTCTCTTATTATCAGCAAAACACTTTCTCCAAATGATTTATTTACACACACACACACACTCACACACAAAGACACACACACACACACAGGTGTAGAAAAACATCTCTGGAGTAACATCAGTCAATCAGAAGAAAATAACAATAATAATAATCCATGTCATTTGTGCTTCATGACACTTGATTACCTCTCTGGTGGACTCTGGTCGTGTTGTTGTCCTGTAGCTTTGGTTGTTATGATCTTTTTATCTGAACTAAAGAATTTAAAGTTTCTGTGTTGGAGTTGAAAACATGCTTTGGATTTAATCCTTAATGCAGGTAATGATCCCAACCAGCTGTATATTGATTTTTCTTTTTAAGACTTGATTGTCTTCACAGTGAGCTACAAACACACAGCACATGTTTCCTTCCTGTATGTTTCTTATCTACATGAAAACTAAACATGTGTCATTGTCTGGTTCTGCAGACACTGTAAAGGAGATGTGCATTGAATGGACTGACCCTGCATCAGGTTAAATATCCACTCTGATCAGTAAATTACTGTGTGTGCTGTTCTGTCCCCACTCTGCCTGGATGTAGCTGTGGATATAGCTGCAGAGTCAGAGGTGAAAACGTTTGAATTGTGACCAGAACACAGCTGAAAATAAAATGTAGATTGGACCAGTTTTCACCAGTAGATACTAAAACAATATGAAACTGCTTTACTGATCTGGTGACTTATCATTGTATCAGTCAGACACAGGATTGGTGTTTGAATCTAACTCCATCACTCACTCTGCTTTCGCTCTGTGTTTGTTCTCCACCAGCTCCTGTCAAACACTGAAAACAAAGCTGGAAACCTGTGATTGAACTTTATTAAGGGCACATTACAAGTAACATGACAAAGCATCGGAAACACAATGAAGCAAAAGCAGAAACAGGGAAAACGTAAACAGCATTATTAAACCAAACCTCACACTGTTCAACACCTTTACACACAACATGATCAACACAATGCAGTTTATTCTCTTTCATCTTTTGTCGTTCATTTTCATTTTCTCTTCAAAAATTAGACATCTTGTTTTTTTTCTTCATTTTTTTCTATTTCAAACCTTTTTCTTTGTACCTGTGCAAATAAACTTCAGCATCGAGTCGTTTATTTTAATCAACATCTTTTCTCCTGGACCGTGGTAGAAAAAGGTTCAAACATGCAGCACAGGCCACCTTTTTCTTTAGCATGCATTTTCCCTGGGAGGAGAACAGCAGAGTAAAGTTTACCTCCTGATACATCCCTGTCTCCATGTTGGGCTCAGATTGGACGAGTAGTTAACAAAGGCCGACGCTTATTTTCTTAATCTTATTTGTCCAGAGAATATTGGCTCCTGTTTCACTCCACAAAAAGCTCCTCATTTATCAGACTGCTCAGCCTCAGGGGGTGTGATGGGCCAAATTAAACCCATCAGTGATGAGACCACTTTAAAATGATGTGATGTGCTCTGATTCATCTTATTTTAAAGGATGGAAACGATGGTTGTATTTATGCTACAATTTAAATGTGTTCTTCAGTTATTGTCTGTACCTGTGTTTTCTCTCGTCTGATTCTGAATAGTTGATTTCCAACATTTCCCACAATGCATCTCATCAGAGAAGAGTCAGCTGTGGGTAAAAGGGACGAGGCTCAGGTTCTTCTATATTTTTTTATAAAAAGATCAAAACCAATGTTTGTTCGTCTCTAAATGCCGTCAGACTTCCCTCAGCCTCAAGCCTGGTTCCTGCTAAAGACAGAAATCTTTAGATATTTTTCATTTCATTTTTAAAAGGCTCTATAATTTCCTAAAGCACCTGCTCACTGTAGTTTTAGCAAAGAGGAGAAAATAGTACATTTGTTAGGGACTATTTTCTGTGGCGTATTAATCCACATTTAGTGCTGTAGTGGGGATTTGAGGCAGCAGGACACACAGTGGTTCACAATGAAGCTTTAATAAGACATAGAGTATCTGTCATACTCCACCCACCAAATGTCCACTGCCAGACTTATACATCTGTACGTGTTAGATGAAAGAGCAAAATGTTTTTTTCCAACTGAGAAAAGTTTCTCCCTCTCTCTAAAAATGTGAAACTGTTTTGTAGCTGCATTAAAGTTTTCTCTTGTATAATTGTTGAACCTGATTACTATAATCATCTTTAGTTTCCCTCCCTCAGCGATGTCATCTCTCCACTCTGCAGTTGGAAACTGATCAGACGTGTTGATGTTCATAGATTTGTGTTTGGGAGGATGGGGCTTGTTTTTCTCTCTTATTCAGCAGCCAGTGGCTTTTTCACTTGATGAAGAAGCTGCTGCAGTCAATGTCATTTTTTCTTTGATGATTGAAGAGTTATTTCTTTAAATCAAAAACAACCTGTGCAGCTTCGTCCACCTCATCCACACCTCTCACTGATTTCATGCCCATTTTTCTGTTGCTGATTGTGTGATTTGTGTCATGAATGTAGCTGGCTATGATTCAGAGGTCAGAGTGTGTCGTTTCTTTTCTGTACTTCATATTCATTCACACCAAGGAGCTGCCCAGTTTTTACCCAGCTGGACATCGTACATTGATTCATGTGGAAGGAATAGTTTGACATTTTGGGAATTATGTTTGTTAATCTGCCTCCCAGCACCTCAATATTTAACACGTCACATCCCACAGAATTGGCCCAGCTAGTTCCACCTGGAGTGGATAAGATTTCACAAAGTTACTGCTGCAGGCTAATGGTTTCCCTCTGGTTCCAGTGTTTGTGCTAAGCTAAGTTAACTGGCTGTAGCTGTAGCTTGATATATAACGTACAGAAAGCTTTGATCCCCTGGATCATCTATGTATTTTGAACATTTAGAATTGATAAATAATATATATTTGTGTATCAATCATCAAAAACCAAATGGTTTTTTAAGTTAACACCCACCATAGCTTCATATTTACCGTACAGCTCATCAAACTCTGCAAAAAAGTGATGTGTATTTCCCAAAATGTCAAATTATTCATATTTGCAAAACATAAAGGAAATGCAGAACAATATGATGAACTTGTTTTCTAGGTGTTGACCTGAGATGCTGAAAACACAGCAGTGGATTAACTGCACAAACAGCACAAACAGCTCTCTGCATTAAAAGACATTATTAGAGAGTGTACGGGGGGGGGGGGGGCACTCAGGTACAGGGGGGAGATGGACAGAAAAGCAACGGGAGGTGAGTAGATAAAGAGGGGAGGGATGGTGGAGGGAGATGCAGCCAAGGGGAGACAAATGGACAAAAGGCAGAAGGTGAAGGAGGGAGTCAGAACAAAGAGGCTGTGAAGAGAGACGCTAATGGAAAAAAAGAGAGAGAGCAGGAGTGTGAGAGGACATGAAAGAAAGTGTGAAAGAGAGACAAGAGTGCAAGTCTGTGGCCATTTCAGCCGCCCTGCTGACTCATGATGTGCAGCATGGTGTCTGGAGAAGATCAGATCAGAGGACTCGAAACTTTTAACTTTAACTAATGTCAGTGGCGTGAGGCTGGTGTGATGTTGTTCATGTTGCTCATGCAAATCTTTTATCTGAGGATTGTAGGAATTTAGTTGTAGTTTCAGAGGACTCCTGTTATGACCTGAAGGGAATTTTAACCTCTTGGTGTGAGGATTCATCCTCTGGGGACCATGAATGTCCATCCACTGGTTGTTCAGATACTGGACGTGTCAGACAGACAGACGTTGTCGGTCAGCTGAGAGGAAGTTTGCAGGAAAGCAAAGAGAGAGAAAGAGAGAGGAGAATGACGAAGTGAAGCCAGAGAGGTGGAGCAGATTCCAGCACTGATGCAGTGTTTTCTCATTATTTTCGTCATGGCCGCAGTCAGATAGATGCAGAGAAGGAAAACCATTATCAGAGAGTGAATTTTCATTTTTAGTATAATCAGTACTCAGCTAATTTTATGCTTAGATGATCAAATTAAACAGTGGTGTTACCGCCTGTCCCATTTTAATAACATGCACGCACAGCAGTCTCCACTTCACCCAAAATATCTCACAGTTAGAAACTCAGAGTGGAATTGTTACTCTAACCTGGAGGCTTGTGAACGGACAAATTAAAGTTAAATTAATGTTCCTTGACCTTCAGGAAAACCCTGAGTGCGGTGAGTAACTGAAATCCAGTCGCTCATTTTTTGAGAATTCTGGGGCAGCAAAATTGAAAATATCTCAAAAATGACAGAACAGATTTTAAGATAATTTGGCAAACACCATGAAACAAACAGGGACATAGCAGTTTTTGTGGCAGCTTAAAAAACACTTTACATTTTGGTTACTGCAGATACTGAATGTTTGACAGCAGGACACAACTCCACCACTGCAGCTTCCAGCAACATTCAATAAGACACGATGATAAGAGCAAATGAAATGTTTGTTCACTGTTGGTGAAGAAGTGTATAAGTCAGGGATTTCAGACATCAGTAAATTAGCTCCTGTATCAGTTCCTGTGGTTGCCATGGTTACACAGAGCTGCCTCAACAATCAGCTCACATGTTCACAGGAGTGGAAGCTGTCTCCTCTCCTGAAACTGTTCAGTGCCTGAAAGCACCATCACTGCTATTAGAGCATCACTGTGCTCTGTCAAGTCAAGGCCTCGTCCTTAACGCTGATGATACTGTGCAGCCTCTGGTGGATTTAGGTCAGAGACTGAATCTACTCAGCAGCTCCCACTGGATTTAAATTGAAAACCTGTTGTTCTGAGAGCGTGAAGCAGCAGGTCAGTGCTGAGACCATCAACAGTGACCAGGAAGTCGCTGCAGTGAATCATGTCAAAGTGTCTGAGTCACTGAACCCCTGGCCTCACTTTTAATGAGCCTGTCTCCATAATCGCTGTGAAATGGGAAGGAGGAAAAACTTTCCTCCAGTTAATGACATGTCAGGTTTTGAGGGACCAACAGCTGTCTACCCACCCACCACTCTCTCCTATGGCCATATTGACACATGCCAACAACAGGTGCATTCAGAGACTGCGTCACCCACCCTCTTAATGTAATTTTACATCTTGGAGTCTATTTGAAGAGCCCAAGGTGACAGCTAGTAGTTAGGCTGCCCTGACGCATGTCCTGTCTCAACCTTTACTGCCGCTAAAAAAAACTGATTTCTATCAAAGTAAGGGGAAATTGCTGGTCTGTGTGTGTGCTCCTATAGAAACATTTATCCCGAGAATAATTTACACAGAAAAGTGAAGCATGCCTGGCACTGAGAAACACATCAAACATTTTAAAGAAATAAAAACCAACATCAACATGTGATCAAAAGTACGTCACAGCATCATCTTTTTCTATAAGTGGTTGTTTTTCTATATACAACACGTCGATCTGTGCACACACGTCATCACCTGTCAGGTCATGGCGTAAAGCAGCAACACAAAGCACTGACACTAATCATATGCACGGCTCTGTTAGTCTGTGCATCCACCAGGAACCTCTCTTTACGACGTCAGATTCTTGTTTACAGAGTCTGGAGGAGTTTTTGGCATCTTGTACCGAGGAGAACCAGGGGACATCAGATTGTCCCAACACATGACATACATTTGCTTCATGAAATGTGTCAAGAACACTCTGAACAAAATTAGTGGAAGGAGACTCATTTCAGCCTCCTGTATCTGTGATCTCATTCTTCTGGTCATTGAGTTCATTACCACAGCTGAGGGTTGGAATATGGATCACCTCGTTAATTGAGAGCTTCGACTTCAGGCTTCGACTTCAGAGCTTCGACCTGAGGCTGCTCATCAGAACTAATGTTCTTACCCTCTCTGATGAACAAGAGTCTTGGAAGTGTTTTCAACCACATTGTCTGCAAAAAGCAGAGACCAGGCCGACACTCCTCTCTGTTCCTCAGTCACACCTTGGATGGTTTTTGTGAAAATTACAAACAAACTGGTGACAGAGCAGGCACAACCCTGGCAGACCCAGTGCTCACAAGCCTTATACAAGTCCAGTAAACACACGCAGGCTGCATGGGCAAACTCAAACAGTGTAGAGGGCAATGTAGCTAGCAAATCAACAAACCACTGTCAGCTGGGTTATGGCACAAAGTTGCAGATAAGTGCAGCAGAGGTTCTCAGCTCTCAGACAGAATATTACCTGGTGGACGCCAAAAGTAACAGAGCCACAAACCAAACATTTACCAAGGAGGTTTTCCTCCACCCAAGGAGATATTTTGGTTGACAAGGCTTCGGGTAGTGTTTAACTGCTGTACCAGCATTCAGATCATCTCCATCACCTCCACGGCTATAGCAGGAGTTCAGAGAGGCCATCCTGTAACTTGAGAGTCAAACATTCAATCCTCCGATGGTCCAAAGCTTTCATCAAAATGTCCCTGGATAAGACTCGCTCTTTATCAGACAAAGAAGGGCAAAATCCTGCCTCTCAGTGGATCAATACAGTGCCACCAAATAGATGAAAATGGCTTTTTAGATCAATCAGTGATGTGTGAGCATTCCAGCAGCTTAGCACACAGAAACAAGCTTTCACAGCAGACATGCTAGCGTGGTGCCCATGCTCCCAACAGGACTGTCTGTCCTCTCAGCCTCAGACTTGTGGTTTGTTAAACTTTCACTCGACAGTTTTACTTCTTCTATATCTACATTTATCAAACATATTTCAATAAATCTGGAGACTTGTGGCTGTAGAAAAGTGAAGCATTTTATAGTTCGATAGGGTTTTTACTTCCCTTTGACTTCTCACCTTGTATTTCCAAGAGGCACTTTTTTGTTTGGTTGCCAGGTTGAGGATGTAGATGATGAGGAGCAACTCGTACAATCATTCACCAGGTACAAAGTTTCCTCTACCTGTCCACACAGACTACACTTTGTACCAAATCACCTCTCCTGGTCCTCCAGCTTCTGAAGTCCTGTGTTCACAGAACCCCTGGGATGAGGTGAAGCTGTAAATCACTAACTCTCAGCCTCCTGCTTCACAGAGCCACTTCTTGTCTGTTGGAGTTGCCGTTGGCTGCCGGGGCAATGATGGCAGCGGTGGGTGTGGTCTTCTTGATGGAGGTGAGGCGGATGTGGGAGGTGCTGTGCAGGTAGCTGGCCTGGCGCTCTGGGCGGGGGCCTCTTCCACATCTCAGCTGACTGAGGAGGAAGGAGAAAGAGTAAACTGAATGTTCGAGGCATCTGCAAGGCCTTAAGGAGTTTGAAAGTCCTCAAAGATCCTTGTTTAAACCATCTCTGTTACAGATTCTAGAGGTTTAATCTTACTGCTACACATGAGTTAAAGTGTAACAGGTTCAAACAAAAGTCGTGGAGAGAACATTTACTGTTTCCATTCATTTTTTACTTGGTGTCAGTATCTGTAAACTGACATTTTATTCAACTGATATCACAAGTTCATATGATGTTCTTTTCCAAATACATAATCCTCAGAAACAGAAATAAAAATTGTTAACTAGCTCCCTCAGAACAAAAAGATTTCTTTATATTATGGAAATCTTCAAACCAATAAAGAAGTTCAGTCAAACTTCCTTGTAAGCAACAAAAATAAATCTAAAGACAGGTAAATTACCATGTGTGCTTCATGCAGCCTCAGAACTGCTGCCCAAAGGCACATTTTATTTTTCCAACATATTCTCAGGATTTTCTTGCAAATCTGACCCAAATGAAATCACAAAAGTTTCTCACTGTGGCAGAGTGAAGAGTCTGAAGAGAGTTTCCATCCTGCTGAGACAAAGTGGAAGCACTCAAATGGAGATTTAGAAAATGTCGAGACCATGATTACTACATTTTATAACGAGTCCATTCACGGTGAGAAATTAAGTACGCACCATCTGGTTGTTTCCTGAATCTCTTTCTGAGTGCTCAGAGTTTTACAAATGTTCAGCCTCCAGGAAAGTTTTGATTAGTCTACCATTGTAGTTTACCATGGTCTGAATGCAGAGTGAGAAACATCAGCAATGCCCTGCCAATACTGAGCCAGCAGCCTGTCAGAGCAGAAGCCAAGTCCCAGCTGTGTGCAGGCATTTTGATTTGTATCCTCCTGTCGTCTACGTCTTTTTTATTTGCATTATTTAGATCCACTCAATACAGACATAAAGAACTGTTGAAGCGTTCACCCTCTGTATGTTTAACCTGAGCAGTGATACACTGTTCTCTTCTCTCTGTTAAACTGCATGCTGTGCTGTCAAAGGTGTAGGAGCTGAATACATCTTGGTAACCTCCTCTTAAAATGGGTAAAGTACTGTAAACATGTATTGATTAGGTCACTGCATGTTGTTCATATATTCATATATTTTAACTCTGAGTGATTTTCAAATGTCCTTTAAATCTAGTTTGGTATTTCAACCATTTCTTGTTACTTGGCCAACATATGCTCAGAGACTGACACACCTGCAGTGAGCACTGGCCAGGCCATTTGATGTTTGTCTGTTAAGAGAAGATTAGTTCTCAAAGACAGACTCTTTGCTGCCGCTTCTTCAAAAGGCAGAGCTTTCAAAGTCTAACTGTATAACCATTTGCTGTAAATGTATTAATCCACAGCTGAAAATAGCTTCCTAGCTGTTTCAGTGAGTCACTGAGCCTTGTTTTTTCTGCTTAAATGAGACCATATATTTGTGAGGAATTCAAAGATTTATGTCTTCAGAAGGAGCCAGTGGCTCTGAAACTGAGACTGAGAGATGCCAGCATATTGTTTATTTGGGTCTTTGTGGGATTTCTAGACAGTAAAAAAATATAGAATATAGGCAGCTCCATCCTTTAAGAAATGTTTGTACATCATAAATTCAGTGACAGTGTTCCTGGACATAGTTAAAGGCTCGACTGATGTATGGCAGGTTCCAGAAAGTCTTGTTTGAGCCCAACTATAAAACCTGAAATGACCCCAGTGGTTACTGATAACTCGACCTCCCTGACGTGTTCTCTGCTGACCTGTTGAAGTGCCTGCGGAAGCTCTCGCTGAGCAGGTAGAGGGCAAAGGGGTTGACGCAGGAGGAGGAGAAGCTGAGGACTCTGGCCAGCAGGGTGATGACGAGGTGGGCCAGCGACAGATCCATCTGGTGGTAGTGGAAGGAGCGGTACATGTAGAGCACGTGGTTGGGGAACCAGCACAGGGCGAACAGACCCACGAACACCAGCACGATCTTGGCCAGGCGCTTCCTCGTCTCCATCTGGAGGGGTGGAGATAAAAAGACAACAATGAGAGATCATCAGCCGGGTGGAGGGAGGAGAGGAGGAGAGGATGGGAGCTATCTGACATTTTACTCCTCGCCTGAAGTCACTGTGAGCATCTTTGTGGTTTTTAAAGAAGCACGCCTGGGAGTTCGCCATCAAGTGAGACTGGCTCTGTTTTCAGTTCTTGTTTTGTGCAGATAATTAACTCATTTGTCTTGGCCTCATTGATTTCTAGCCGGCTAATGTGACACCAGGTTTGAAGGCCTTTGTGAGAGCCAGATGGGCTGCTTCACCTAAAGGGTCTGTTTTCTGTGGGAGGTCATCAACACGCTCAAAACAATCCAAGGTGTTTCTCATTGATCATAAATTCATTGGTTTCCCTCTGACACAGAGCCGCTGTGGGCGGCACGAGCGAAAGTCTCTGATTGATCTTGAGATCAATGAGCCTTTTCAGGAGAATTTATTGAGTTAAAAGCTGAGCTGAAATCCACTAATAGAACCCTGGAGAATCCTTTAGGATCCATGAGCTGTGTTGTAACTGTATTAAATCAGCACAGCATTGACTGTGTCGCTGTTGTAAATGAACAGGACTGGATGGTGGCCACAGTGGTGGTCAAGTCACTGAGCAGAACTCATTGATGCCTGTTGATGTTTCTACAGGGAGATTTTTGTGTATCTCATCACTTCCTGTCCTGTCATCCATAGTGTTACATCTTCAGTAAAATGCAGGTCTAAATGATGCAGTTATTTTCCTTTGTTGTCATGTTGGAACTTTTTTTTCCACATTTCAATAGATTTTTCTGTCCAGTTTTGCAGAAACTGAAATAATGGAGGTAGAGAGCCATAAAATGCTGAAATGCTAAAGGTACAAAAGGCTTTTCACTGTAGCAGGCTGAAAATGCATAAAAGCAAAAATGGTCATAGTCGCCTATTTTGGAGGAAAAATATAGTCACGTCAGACAGGACTGAGGGTTGGACTCCCACTGGGACCTGCATGCTAAAAGCTTCCTCCAAATGTCCAACAGTATGATGAAATTGACAGAAAGGGAGAGTTTGTTTAAACACTAAATGCATTACATGTACAGTAACACACAGTTTGACCTTGTCAGACAGATCCTCGGAGATTGGCAGAGACATGTGAAAAAGGTCAGTTATGTCAGCCATGTGCACTTTACACAGGTCACCCACCTCCGCACGTAAGCATTCATCTCAACACAAACACACATAAAAATGTCAACAGTGTTTTTCAAAGTGCCTCCCTGTGTACTGCAGACGTCAGCCTCGTCAGACCTTCTGACCTTTTGATGGACACACTCCTGGTGTTTTCAGAGCTGGAGCTGAAAAAGAGGAGCAGCAGACAAATGATGCTCCTCCACTCTGCTCTTTTCTTTTTACATGCTTCTAAATCCATTATAGTTTCTCTGCATAAATGCATCCCTGAGGAGCTCATTAGACCTTCTCACCCCAAACACACAGAGAAATAGAAAATCAGCTCTACAACACATGTACTGTTGACACGCAAGGCCACATAGATTGAATGGTGGAGGCTATTTATTTCCCTCTGGTGCAGGAAGGTTTTTTTCCCCTCCCCTCTCCTGCATCTATCACAGGGAACCACACCGCACTGCAGTCAACTGGAAACACAGACTGAGTTTGTGAGCAGCAATCAGCTGGTGCAGTGTAACTTTTAATAAAATAAATCTTCAACCACGTGCATCAAAAAAAGTTTTACCTTATTTACCCATTACTTTTACCTATGTAAAGTATCTGATTACTTCTTCCACCACTGAAAGTCACACAGTAACACAAACACACTAACAGATGGAGGCAGTGGTATTCCAGCAGCTCCCAGTAAAATCCCTGTTTTTATCAATGGAGTCTGGTAGTGATATATAGAGATGTTTCTGGTTAAACTAAAAGGATCTTCCTCTTTAATAAAAAGCTCTGTCTCTGTAGGAATCCTGTCATCATGTTGTCAGACACTGAGAAGAACAGTCTGAGTCTGTCAGTGGTTAAAACAAGAACTTTGGTGGATGGACTTTGACGTGGACGATTGCCCGTTGGATTACATTACAGCAGCTGTTTGTGTCTGTCCATATGAGTTATCCTTTAACCCTGGTAAAACTGGTTTGTAACTTTTCCTTGAATTATATATTTTTTTAACAGAAACAGTTTTGACAACATGAATAAGCAACAGTCCAAAGAAACACCAGATAGTTAGCATCAGGTGCAGAGCAGGGGGAAAATACATACAGTGTGAAAAGCCTGTTCGCTGATGACTGATGTACTAACACCTTCTGTGTCTGTGTTCTGAGTAGAAATCTGGCCGATGGTTTGTTTCCTTCCTGGAGTTTGACCCTGTGACATCGCTGAACGCTCACCTGGAGCGACGCCATCCAAAAGTCATTTGCACACAATCAGAGGATTAAGAGACTTTGGTGGAGAGTTGAATTGAGGGGGATAACGTTTGTAGAAGTTCATTTTTATATTGAGGAAGAACTTCTTCAATTAGTCGGATTCTGCTTAGAAAAGAACAGATGTGTGTTCCAGCTGATCATCGTTCATTTCAGCGGCGCCCGGCAGCGTCTCACCTTGACTGACTCGCCTCTTAGAGACGAGAAACAGCACATTTAAAGTTAACCGGCAGCAAACTCTGCTGATTACGGAGCAGGGATCATCTCTGTGCTCCAGGCTGGCCGCCGCTGATTTGTGTTTGCTCTGATTTGCTGCCAGTGGTCGGGCAGAGTTTGGCGTTTTTCCCAAGATCCTCTTAGGCAACCTGCAGCTCCACACCACAACTCATCTGGAAGGGTGGATTATGGGAATTTGTGTGCATAAATGTGTGTGCATGCATTCACAGATGTATGACTGTACATCTTCTCTGCATGTATGCATCCTACACACCACACACACACACACACCTGCAGCTGCCTCCTCAGCTGTGAGTGTATTCAGACCTGTGTAATGTCTCCTCTCAGCTCATTGTTCATAAATCCTCAGAGTTTATGAGCAGAGCCGCTAACTGCTTCTTTTGGCACCGAGGAAGAAGCCTGCAAAGCCTCCTGGGAGCTCCCATTAGAGCCACGTGTGAGACAGATCGACACCGGAGGTGGCGGCGGTGCGGCGAGCCATCGAGCTGTCATCTTTTTACCTCACTCCAAATGTTGAAAAATGCAGAAATGTGGAGCAAACATTTCTTCATTTGTGCACTTGTTATCCTGTCGCATTACAGCTCCTGTATAGGAGATGATGGAGTCTCCCATCATGCACTTGTGTAAAAGCTGCTACCAATCTTTATTCTGCATCTATCATGCAGTTAAAAGTGTATCCATCCATTTCTTTTAACTTAACCATCCAATCCAACAGAAATCAACAGAAATAATCAAACGAGATGAAAACCTCAGACGTTCTCAGTGATTTCAGCGTAAACAGAGAATGAGACGGAGAACTGTGTGTGTTCTAGGAAATGTGTGCTAACATGGATGAGTGGGTGACAACACAACAGGTCACCTGTCCCCGCCCTCGGACACGACTCACAGCAGGCACACCTGACCTTCATCACCATGGTCACAATCATAAACACACATGTCAACAAACACAAACAAACAGAGAGAGAGACGTCAGGAGGCTTTGTTTCTCCCAGGAATGATTTACCACTCCACTCACTGGTAACGTCTAAGAGCTTCTTTATAATAACTACAGATGTGACAGTGAAGTAAGAGACACAGTGAAGTGACGGCTGTCGTTGGGCGACTGTAAGACTCATACAGAGTCTCCCACCACACTCACACAGATAAACTGTGCCAGTGTGTTTGCACAGACTGAACCTTCAGCAGTAACACTGATCAGAGCAGGAAAATAAAAAACACCACAGCATCAGAGTTCAGGTCAGAGTTTACCAGAGTCAGTCAGTCAGTCAGTCAGTCAGTCAGTCAGACAGACAGACAGACAGACAGACAGACAGACAGTCAGACAGACAGACAGACAGACAGACAGACAGACAGAACTCATGAAATAAGTGAAGATAAGAAAACATTTGGGCTCAAGTCCTCCAGACCAGATGGAAACATCTGTATGGACGTTCTCTGATGTGACGCAGTTCGAGTGGGAATTCTTGAGTTATGGTCACAGTGACCTTTGACCTTTGACCAATAACATCTAATCAGTTCACTTTTGAGTCCAAGTGAACGTTTGTATTCCCTCGAGGTGTTTCTGAGATATCACGAGAACAGGACGGACAGACGGACGACCTGATGACATAAAGCTGTCGGCGGCGTGGAGATAAGACACTGACAGTTTATCTGTTAATGACAGGAAAGTGCCTGATATAATAAGACAAAGTGGTGTGACGTTATAACCTGGTAAACTGTGATAATAACATGAAACACGTGTTTTGATCTGGTCAGAATGTTAGAAACAGTTTTATTGCAGTGGTTTCTGATGCTGCTGTGTGTCTCGGTCAGACTTCAGGGCACCGTGTTCACTTAAGAAGCTGTTACTGTCTCCTCACACCTGCTGCTCGTTCATTAAGAGCTGACACTTGTGCTGATTAGAGCATTTATAGACACACACTTCACTGAAGAGCCGACTTTAACGTTTCTGAAGAGACTCGACCGCTCGTCTTCACACAGCTGACTGAGACTCTGGTGTTGTTTTTATCACTTCCCAGCTGCACATCATTCACTCTCTTCATGCTGCATTCACATCCAGACTGAAAGCAGAAACCCTCGTCTCCTGTCTCAAGTTTTCTCTGAAACTCCTCAGTGGTGGCGTCGATCATGAGTGAATCTAATCTCCCTCTGGTTCATCCAGATCAGCTTCCTTCGCTCTGAGCTCACTAATCAGGTTTGTGGTGACACATCTGAGTCGAGGTTTTCCAGAAAAACTAATCGCTGCAACGTGAAGCTTAAAAGGAAAATCAATCTATTTGTTTGTTTCTTGTCGTATTGTGATTTATTCTGACAGAATGAGTTATGTAAATTCTTTCCTCCATTTAATTTCATTTTGTTTTAATCTATTGTTCCCTGCATGACTGCAGATATTTCTCTGCTGGAGGAATCACAGGTGTTTCTGACGGAGAGGACTGAACAGGAGGAAGCTTGTGGTCATTAGACAGCTTTGCTAACTGTGCTAATGTTACTATCTGATGGTGATCAGAGATGTTAGATCAGTTACCTACAGTCAGGTGACCCTCGTCTCACTGTGGTCTCTCTCTGATGCTGTTGTACTGCTCCACTTATTTTTTTCTTTTTAAAGGATCCTGTTCCAGCAGGATCCGCTACAAATTAAGCCTTAAGTCCTTTGCTGTGTAGACACACACACACACACACACACAGAGTCAGTCTCCTACAGTGTATTTCTGTAAACTGTGTGTCGCTCGCGGGTTTTTCTTGCTTTTCTTTTGTTGAGGTTTCATGAATAAATATGAACTCTTGTCATTGTTTTTTATATCAGAAGCAGAAAAACAGAAAAGTTAAAGTTGCTGCTGCTGCAGTGAGTTTTTGTCTCTTTTTAAACGCTGCTTTTGTTGTATGTGTTACTGCTGCTGTTGCTGTTGTTGGTGTGCAGAATGATAATGGTACTCCACTGTCGTGATGTATCACTGCTCTACACTGTAGATATGTAACATGTGACAACGTGATGAGAGAGTTAGTCTGTGGTTACAGCCTGTAACTGAGCATGTGTGATAGAAAACAGCAAGAAAAGGTGATTAATGTTCCTGAAGAACTACGTGAGGATTTGCATGTTTCAGCCCATTAACTACCTGAGTCCATGTATTTAATGGGGAGAAAATGCAGAGCAGCTGCTAACAGTTGTTCAGTTGTTCAGCTGATATCTGATGTCCCTGAACATATCATCAAGGAGAGATTTGAAAACTCTGAGCAGCAGAATGATAAAGGAAGGTGGTCTGTATGAAGAACTCATTAATCCTAACCTGGACCTGGACCTCCTCCTACACATTTTTCATCATCATGTCCTCCTCTCTCTCTCTCTCTCTCTCTCTCTCTCTCTCCCTCCCTCCCTCTCTCTCTCTCTCTCTCTCTCTGCTATTTCCTCTGCAGACATTCACCTCAGTCACCTGCAGCATCTCCCCTCCCTCTGACTGTCAGTCCCATTCACACCATAGAGCTGAAATAATGAGCTGAAAGATGCTAAAAAGCTCCACACCCCTGCAGCGCTCTGTGCTGACCAATGGCAGTGAATAAAGATGGACGACTCCTCCCACTGAACAAAAGTGTAAGTGTTAGCATCTTTGTGCCCCCCCCCCCCTTTTCTACCTATTATTATAAACTCCACAGAAAACAGTGATTAACTCGTCTGTGTGAGATGTCACATGGTTTTGGTAGAAATCTCAGTGTAAAAATGTAAATTACTCTAAACTAGAAGCTTTTACTGAAGGTTCATCAGAATTAAGATTCTGGTATTTTTGAACCTGGGCCTTATTTTTCCCGTCTTTGGGTGTAAATGATTGATAAAGACAAATAAAATGTATCTATTGCCTCTTTAAATCTTGAATGCCAACTGCAAAAACTGCAATAGTACACAAGAAGAATACTAGTCTATAGTATAAACTATGTAGTGTGTGCTGCAGCTTCTGTCTTTTTGTCTTCACAGAAAAAAAGCACTTTGTTTTGTTTGTTTCTGTGGCGTCTCTGAAGTCTATGAAACAACTGTTCAGAGGACACAGGTACAAAACAAAGATCAGAGGCATGCTGTCTCATAAAAACAGTAAAGTACAGTCACAAGCTAACTCAGAAATGAGCTGCAAACTGCTGCTGTAAAACACAAACAACCCATCAGGCAGACGACTCAGACATAATTGGAAATGCAGCAGTTATATGTTACAAAATAACTTGGTGCCACAAACAAAATAATAATGGTGGAAGATGTGGAGTTGTGCCTCCGGGACGCTTCACCTCACAGCTCAGAGTGTCAGCACTGATTTACACACAGGCTGAAAACTCAACGTTCAGGAAAACGTTCATTAATATCACTGCTGGTTAATGTCACGACCTGAAACCTCAGCAGACTGATGGTCATATGTCTGTAGAGGAGGGTGATGTGTGTGTGATGAAGGCTGAGGTTGTGGTGATAGATCCACCTGCAGGAACAGGAAGTGAGATGACGTCAGTAAACTGTTTTATCACAGGACTCTGTGAGGACGGAGGAATCCCATCTCTGCTGTTTGTTTTTCCATCTTTCACTTTAATTTGAACAGATGAGTTAAGGTGGTGAAAGAGCCCCAGGTCACGATCCTCACTCATAACAGCTTCTCATAACTCAACTCTATCGTTTGTCATCATGATGTGCAGTGAGAAATGAAACACAGCAAAATGTTGTGTATGACTCTGATCTGCTTTGTTTTGTATTGATAGATATGGAAGCTAACACACTCTCCTCCTCTGTCTGAGCTACACGTCATGTTGCAGTCAGGAAAAACACCTATGACTTAAGTATCATCTAAGTCAGCACACGAAAAACCTAAAAAGACGACAAGATGTTTTGACTTCTTTCCATTTGCATGTCCTCTTGCATCCAGCACTTTTCTTACTTGTGTTGTTCTTCAGTCCAGAGTCAGAAATCTCTGCCTGTGTGTGTGTGTGTGTGTGTGTGAGTGTCATGGTTGACTTGTCTTCTTCTCTGCAGACAGGCGTTGTGCTCCATCAGCAGAGGGCATGGACGGCAGCGGCGGTGATGATGATGATGTAAGCTGGCAGGTGAAGCAGGGAAGTGACGAGGCCTGTTGAGCTCGTGTGTTAACGTCCCAGAGGAGGGAGGCTGTCTCTGTCTGAGCGTCTGCAGCCAGTAAAGACTCAGCATTGATTTTCAGTATCATCAGTCAGTGAGCGACATGCAGCAGTTTGAAAAGACTTTGGGCTGAAAGGGACTTGAATTCTCTGAAGTAGAAGTCTGTCCCAGCAAAGTGTTTATTAAGTGAGAAGTTATTTCTGCAAACTTTTCGTTTTCTCTGGTGAGAGCTGAAACCTCAGCTGGTCACTGACAGATTACTCCACACATCCCAACACCAACCCAGAACTTAGTTTCTCTAAAACTGGACAGACGCTGTGCATTTAAACCACTGACAGGTGAAGTGAACACTGATCATCATTGACAGCTCTGACCCGTCGGGTCATGGACACAGGATCTCGGGGGGATATCCTGTGGTGTCTGGTAGTGGATCCTTTGGGTCTTGTGGGTTGTGGAGTGGGGTCTCCATGGATCTCTCCCTGTGGCTGATCAGTCTTTTACAGCTGTAGTTACTGTATCTTAGAGCAACAGCACCTCACCTGTCACCTGTCTGCATGTACAGTCACTCTGTTGTGTCCTGCAGCTGCTAATCACGTCACTTGACATGAGGCCACACTGCTGCTGTACTCTCGACTCAGTGAGGACAAACAGAAATATGCTGTAACTCTAAACTGAAGAGTAAACTGTCAGTAAAGCAAATGTAACTCTGTCTCTAAGTTTTCCTCCCATACAGGCCAAAGACGTCTTAAATTAAGGAGGAGTGTGGAGACAGGTGATTTCAGTAAAACTAAATCACAGCAGTAAACTCAGCGTTGGAGTTGAACCCTGGCTGCAGGAGGTGAAGCTAAAGGGATTCAATAACAATTAGAGTTGGTGAAGTGTTGGAAAGTCCTGCATACCAAAACGCTGACTCATATTTAAAATCAATCGCTGCTCCCGCCTTCTGTCTCCCACAGTCTCTCTCTTCGTTATCCCCTGGTCTGTTTTTGTCATTTCTTAGACCTCCAGCTTCTTCTCTGTTTGTGTTTAGCTGTTGCATCGCCTGAGTTCAGTCGGCACCACCTGCCAAGTCGATGCCCATGACGGCCTCCGGTCTGATTGATCCAGCAGTCAAATCTCAACATGATGATGGTTTTTATGTGATTTCTGTCAATTGTCTGTGCGTGCAATTATTTTGTTGTTCTGTCGCTGTCAGTCAGCTGTCACCTAAAATCAGAGTCAAGCCTGCTGCTGAAGTGGCGAGTCAGTAATTGACAAATTGACAAAAACGCGTTCTTTTGTGCCGAGATCTCTCTGAGGTGAGGCGGTGTTTAATCTTTAGTTAAAAGCTTTCATCAGAAAGTCCTGAAATATTTTCTCCTGAGGTGGAAAAAAATATCTGTTTGCTATGAGCTCAAGTCAAACTACTCCTGTATAAATCTACATTAAGGAGCATTTTTCTTCAGTTTACTAAAGTGACTCATGAACTGCAAACAGTTTGAGACAATAAATAACATGAAAACATGACTGATGGAGGGAATTTTCTAAATGACTAAATTCTGACTCTTTAATTACCGCAGTGCAACAACAACCTACTGACAGAAGAACATGTACCAGCCATGAGCCCATGTAGTTTTTAAAACGTATTTTCTGTCAAATTTAAAGCTGGACTTACGGTGCGTTCCCTCTAATGGCTGCCACATACTGTGTCCTATCATCGGGCCGTTTTCCATCAGTGAATATACATGAATGAATAGAAGTAAAAATAAACATTTCCATGACAGCTGTATAAAGTCCATCTGCTGATGAAGATCAAGTGATGTGATCAAAAGCTCAGAAAGAGCAACAAATTCTGATGCACTCTCTCTTGAAGTTTGACTTAGTGTTTTTATTTTTATAACTTTTAACTTTTTTTTTCTCTTGGCTTCCGTACAAACACGAAGCTCCTCAGATGAATGATGGTCTGTGGAAACTCAGCTCCTCTGCTGCTCCTTTAAAACACCACAGAGGTGAGATGTTTTATTCAGTTGTCCTGAGGATCTGCTGCAGGCCTTTAATATTCCACTGGCCTTTAATATTGATAGCTACAAACCAGAGGAGTGCATTTAACCTCCCACATCTGCTGAGCATTATCCTCCTCCTTCACTTCCTCTCTTCTGTAATACATCTCATCTGATTCATCTCATTACAGTTAAGTACATCTGTCTGTCTTTAACGGGGGTTCAAAGTCAGTGTTATCTTTCCATTACACACATGTTTAATGTTTTATGTATAGACAGCTGCATAGATACATCTTATTGATCCTGAGGGGGAAGCTGTCATCTATCTCCAGTAGTCATGTGTTACTCAGCTGAGAGATCATCACAGCCTCTCTGTGTAGAAATGATGTTTCTATTATTCACCCAATTCATTTCCTGAATGTGAGTTAAGAGCGTCGTCTACACACCGATTAACCACACACACACACACACACACACACACACACACACACACACAGCTGTGTGCACCTGCTGAGTATGCGCTCTAATGTATTTCTTATCTCTGGAAACACAATGAATTAGCTCTGCCCTCAGATAAGACAGTAGGCGTGTTTGGTATTGATCTGGGCGTCTGCAGTTAATGTAGCAATTGGCTTCCAACCTCTATAGATGTGGAGATACGGGCGGCGTGTGAAGAGGCTTCTCCTGTTTAAGGAGGAAAGCACTGATGGGATCGCTCCCCCACAAGGAAGGAGCAGATGGATTTAACTGTAATGAGGTGAATTAGATGACACACACGATGTGGTGTGATGGACCGAGACTAAAGCACGGAGACACCGTGAGTTTACAGCCACAGCAGAATGGGAAAACACTTCATTTCATGGGTCTGTAATCTCCAAACAGTTTCCCGATCATCTAAAAATGTAACTAATTATAGAGGAGATAAAGATAATGGATGTAGTAGTTGTTGCTGATTTTAAAAGCAGCTGTTGATGTCCAGTGTGTGAAAGAACTGAATTCTAATATGTTGAGTATCTCAGTGATAATCTGATCCCCACAGTTTATTAATGACTGCTTGTAAAAATCAATGTTTAAGGATCAGATAACTATGAAGGTGTTTTCTGTATCTTCAGGACAAACTCACCACCTGACCAGTCCAGGCTGTTTTTCACATTTCAGTTTCTGATCCTCCTCCTGTCTCAGCTCTCAGCATCAGGAGTAGATTCACTCTCCATTAGCCCTGAGTTTGTCGACGTCAACGTCACTGCAAAGTGTCCCTGCAGACCTGCTGCTGGCCTCCGCTTTTTATGTCACTGAAATGACTTTCCCCTTCAGTATTTGTGTGTTTGCAGGGTGACACCTTCAGTTAATGGGCTCCACACTGAGAGTGAAAAAAGGAAAGTAAGGACCAGGTCTTTATATTTACAGACTGCGAGAGTCTGTGAACAGGACTTTATCACGTCTCACATCATTGGGAACAAACTGTGGCTCTGATCACACAGGACAAGTCATTTGTAATAAGTCAGAGTCAATGTTCAAGTCCCTCAAGGGAAGTCCAAGTCAGGTCTCATGTCTTGTAGGTAAATCCAGGTCAAGTTGCAATTTCAAGTCAAGTTTATGGTCGTTTGAAAAAAACAGGTCCAGATGAAGTCTGAGTCAAACTGAGGCAAACACCAGTGTTATACTTTCTGTGTCCATGAGTACAGGAGCATCCACAACCGGTCACTGTCCAGTCCAGTGCAGCCTCTGTCTGTACTGCGTTAATTCTGTTTTTGTTTTCAAGTCTCACGACAAGTTAAATCTTCTTCAAGTTTACAGCTTCTACTTCTGCTTTCACTGTTAATCTTCACAGGTCAGTAAAGCAACACTTCCTGCACAGATGTGTCAGAGTAAAAGTCTTCAGCAGCTCCAGCCGACAGGCTTTTAAATCTAAATCAACAGGAAGAGTTTCACAGACAAAAAGCTTAACTAATGAGAAGTAAACTGGAAACATCTGGAAACACCTGGTAAACGAGAGACTCGGTGTGAACCTGTACATCAGACTGGATTCACCATCAGCAGTGATTATTGTCATGATAATCTGTGGAGGTGCAGCCGTGCTGCTCCATCACTGATCACGTACACCTGATCTGACCTGTTACTGTTGTTGGGTCTTTAATAATTCAGCTCCCCTTCCTTCTGACCTCTCCTCCATCTGTGAAGATCAGGCTGGTGTAAAGTGATTACTCACTCCCACTGACACAGTCCTCCACTAAACCTCCCTCATGGCTGAAATATTCAGCTCAGCCTCTGCAGCCGTGGCAGTGGGAGGTGTGGGTGCAAAAAGCATCGTGTCTGAGTCGATTCACATTAAACTGAACTTCACACTGTTTATCTTTTTCAAGCATTAGAAACCACAGAAGACACTTATTCCTTTTGCTCCTTCCTCCCCTGATGTTTCATTCACCTTCATGTTCACTTATTAAAGCTGTCACTTTAAAAACAACTGCACAGGAAATCACTTTATGCTCCTTTAAAAAGTCTTGTACAGCCTTACACATGTGTGTCTACCATGTATCAGGTCAAATGAACTGTTCACATTCTCATGACAAAGGCTTTGTCAGCTCATTCATTCATCAGTCACCTGTCTCTTGGTGTGTTCGCTGACCTCCCCCGGCATGTCGTGGGCGCTCTTGATGAGCGTGCGGGCGATGTGGTAATAATACACAGAGATGATGACCAGAGGGATCAGGAAGTAAACCAGGAAGATCATCACTGAGTGGATCTTTGGATGCATCTGATTGGACAGCGGGTACGGTACGCAGTTCACAAAGGTGACGTTAGTGTTGTCCCTGTGACCCTGAAAAAAGACAGAGGAAGTGGAAAGAGAGAACGAGTGGATGCAGAGGAGAGAAAAATGGAAGAGGGGAATGATGGGGAGGAGGTGCAGAAAGAGGTGAGTAGGTAGAGGAGAGGAAGGAGGAGAAGAGAAGGGACAACACGTCAGTGCAGGTCATAAAACCGATCGCAGAGTAACATGGAGACTCTTCCATCCATAAATCTGACTATAAAGACTTTACAGCCGTCGGGGCTGATGTTTGTCTGGAGGGAAACCCAGCGGAGTCCTCATCAGTGAGTGATGAAGAGCACACATTTAGTCTGAATGAACACAGGGTCCTGAACAGATCCGTCCTGTTCGGATCGGACTCTGCTTCATAGATCACTGTGTCGTGATGATGACCTTTGTTACGTTCAGGGACTGAGTTATCGGTCAATTTTCCCGTTGTAGTGTGAGAATGATGGAGCGCACACTCATTCGTGCATCCAGGCATGGAGCTGGATGATAACAAACGTGGTCCAACTCGTGGCTCCGGGCACTCCCGGCCTGATATCCGAGAAGTGAAGCTGATTGTGGACGATTCAGCAGCGCACAGTTTACATCCAGTGCCAAAAGTCCATATAATAATAATAATCTGTTCTTTATGTCGTGCAGCAGGAAATAAGGCTGTGATGGAGTCTGACATTCATGCAGGAGACTGGAGTTTGTCTTTTTATTGACCATAATAGGATCTTAACCAAACCTTTACCAAACCTTACAGCTGAGAATCAGTGTTTACTCTGTACATTTCTACAGAGCGTGAAAACAACAATCTTACAACTTAAGTCTTGTCACACGTTGACATCATTTCTGCACATTCACGCTGCCAGTCTCTGTCTCTGTACCACAACCCAAAGGTGATCTACTGGATTCAGATCTGAGGAGGCCTCTGATCACTGAACTCACTGTCATGTTGTATGTTTTTTTAGCAGTTTAAACTGTGTATCCTGAATCATGTCGCGGTGTATTCTGATTGGTTGGTTTGTAGTTCGATCTAGGACCAAAAATGACACACACACACAAATACATTTCTGTCATGACGGTCAGTTTTCACCGGGAGCAGAATAAAACTGCACCATGTGATGAAGGGACCTGTTGTTTGTCTGGTGAGTAGTGGTGCAGCAGGACCTGTGCGTTTTCAGTGACTTTATTTTACCTGCATGGAGACGACTTGTGAGAAGATGGCCTCGGGGACAGCCAGCAGGACGGACAGCAGCCAGATAGACACTGCTTTCAGACACGTCCAGAAGACGGCGCTGGACGTTTGGATGTCCATCGGGTTCACTATCGCCTTATACCTGTTTCACACAGAGAGAGACACTTCAGCCAGACGTCTGATAACAACAAGTGACTTCACAATAAAACACTCTCCACGTGACCTGGGACCAACCACTGAACAGAGCCGACTAATGAGCTATGATAGAGGCACAGATCCACGCTGGAAATCAACGAGCCACTGTTTGAATGTTTTAGACAAAAACAGACAGAAACATTCAGTAAACAGACGAACACACAGGTGAGACACCGTGCAGCAGCTCTGGAGGGAACAGCTGCTCCGACGGAGCACGTCCGCTCCCATGGTGCATTGCTGCTGTGACCTTTCACCTCCTGAAGCTACGTGGAGAAACACAAGTATCTTCTTTAGTTTGGTCCATGTGAAGCTGAGGGACTGCAGACAGAAACTCCTCACTCTTATTATTCTGCAGCACGCTCGCCATTAAAGATATTTTGGCTCAGTTTCAACAGGGATCTCTGAATAAACAGATGAAATTAGACTTTGAAAAGGCTGCCACTGTAGAAATCCACATTAATAAAAGAGCAAAAACCATTATGAAACAAACTCATCATAACACTTGAGCTTTTCTGGTCTGTAACCAAACATAAATCATCTAATAATTCTATCATTTTTTTCTTTTGACAGCATTAGTGGTTCCAGGCTCTTTGTTAGTTAATGAGAAACTCTATCAGCCATCGGACGGCCGTGGCTGCAGACTGGAGGACAAAGACAGGAAACAATGGGACTTTGTCATTAATTATTCTTTATGGGTAATCATGGAGCTGCATTTAAAATTCCTCATTAGACCGAGCAGATCAGTGCTTCAGCTGGACAGGAGCACTAACAGAATGAATCTGGTGGAGCTGGGCGACACAGATTTGGGCTTTTTAAATGAAAATCCCTCAGATTGGATGAAGCTGGATTCAGAAATGACAAAGTGTTTAAATTCCAGTCTTCATATATAAAGCTGCAGTAGCTTGTTGTGTTCAGTGGCGGGGTCCGCCTTTCTCACGAGACCCACATCATGTACCCACACAGAGGAGGTCTCCTGGAGACAATGTTCAGTGTTCATTCATCACACTCCACAGCTGCATCAGAGCTGTGTTAAAGGATCAGGCTGCTGATATTGGATATTTTTCATTTCAACAAAAATCCCATGAAAGACCAAAACATAAGTGTGTTAGTCTGTTTCTCAGTATGTTCTGACTTCCCTCCGAGCTCTGAGACATAAAGCTGCTCACTGCAGTTTTATCAAATGTTATCAAACAGGAGCAAATGCTGCATTATTTTCAGCAGTGGATTAATCATTTAGTCTTCTAGTGAGTGTTTGTGGCAGCAGGATGATGTGTGTGTGGGACAGTGATGAAGGAACGATGAAGGTTCACTGATGTGTTTTAATGGTTGTTGGAGCTCGGCGTCTCGGATGAATACGATTTATCAGGTCAGAAATAAACGGATCCCCGTTATCAGGATACTTTTATTTCTGGATTTGATATTTTCATGAGATTTCTTGACGATGTTGAAACCAGTTCCTGCTGCTTTCCAGTCTGATCCCACCAGTTACCACATGTTGCTGAAATCTTCAGGACAGATCTCTTTTTCCCGGCAGACATTTTAAGGTTTAACTGGAAACACGAACCTCTGTTTTATTCATGTGTCCCAGTGAGGCAGCATGAACAAAACCAGGACTCTGAAAGTGAAGCTGATAAATGCAACTGAAGCGTTTTATTATTTAAACCTGTATTCTTCCTGCTGTAACTTCCAGTGATTTAACTGTGATAACTTGGAGTTAAATGTTAACGTGAAGAAGAAAGTTTAAAACACTGAAGCCAGTTGAGCTCTGCTCTGCAGTAACAGACAAACAGGAACAAACATTTCCAACATCTGTGAATAAACATGAAGAGGAGCCTCCTTCATCCCAGCGATGCTCGAATCAGACTGTCAGGATGTTAAACTGTGTTTATGTAACTCGGACTGATCCCAGAGCTGCTCTCATGACTGGATCTCATATCATGAACTTTTGGACTAAAACATCGCCTGCCTCTTTGTCTTCCTGCTGTATTTTATTCACTGAGACACAAACAGGGTCAGAGCGAGGTCGGATCAGTTCGCTGTTTCAGCCTGCACCATCACTCATTCATGGACCTGAGAGTGGACTCACCTCAGACTCTGTCATACACTCACCGCCCATAAATCTTACATCATTATGCTGTCTCACTTTATGTTTTATTGATGTAATGACTCATTAATTATTCACGTCATGTAGGGGCTATAAGTTTGAAGCTGTGTCCTCAGGCTGTAAATTTCTGACACATAAAGTCAGAGTCAGGCTGAATCACTGAGGCAGGGTTTCTTAAGGTGGTAGAGATTTGGGGAAAGTTTAGAGCAAACGTTGACATCAGTTAAAAATGTGTGCGATCAACAAGGGAAAAGGCAGCAAGAAAAGTCTGGAAAAATGGCCAAAAGTATGTGGACGCCCCACTAGTCAGTTAGATTTACTGTCCTAAAGGAAACTCTCTTTGTGTCTGTGGCAGGACCCCAAACAACTCGTATTCACCTCAGTGTTTTCCTGCCACTCAGGACTCAGACTGTGGAGCTGCTGTGTGCACAGAGGCACTGTCATGTTGAAACAGGGAGGAGACAAACACAAACTGTTGACACAGAGTTAGAAGAACATTGTTTCCCTTCACTGGAACTAATGAGTCCAAACCAGGAAAAACAAGACAAAGCTTCAACTATACTGAGACGGCCCTTAAAACTAACAGCAGAGAGTGGGCAGAGACGTACAGGACGACCTTCTGAGACGGGCCCTGAGGACGTATTTCTCTCTGAAAAGCCACTTTGTGTGCCTCTGTTCCAGGGTCGGTATCATCTCTCTGAATCTGTCCATGTTCTCGGAAATAAGATAAATTACTGCTTCACTTCTTCTGTTTACTGAAACTGGAACAGGAGCGAGTGTAAAACAACAGGCTCTGCTCTGCAAAGGTATCCAGATATCAGTGTTTCTCAGGATTTCTTTCAGTGGCGGTGTGTGTGTGACATTTATCAAGCATAAATACAAACAGATAATATAAACTGACCGAGCCAGTTTTTCAGACTCATCTGACATTCAAACATAATGTCGCAGCAGTTAAAATAAAAATGTGTGTTTGAACCATTTCTGAGACGTTAATTATTAAAATGTTAATCTCAGGTCTGTAAGAGCACGTCAGCGCCTCATTAACACCCAGATGACTCCACAGTGGTGACTCATTCACTGCCACCAGAAAAACAAACCTTCTGCTTCATTAATTCTCAAATTACGATCATATAAAGTCAAATAATATACAGTAGAAATCCAAAGAGACAGAGTGGTGTAATGATGAGTCAGACAGACCGACACTGATTTCATTCACTTTGATGTCCTCTGTCTGAGGACACAGACGTCACCATGTTTATATCAGAGCACATCTGATCTGCCTGTGGTCACTCTGCTCACCACACCTTCACACTCAACATTACATTCAGAAATGGTTCTTGCTGATGTGAAATCATAAGTTATTTATATTAAAAGGACAAAACCTGCAAACCTGTGAAAACACAAAGTAAAAACTCCAGTCTGATTAACACCAATCCTAAAACATATCAATATCAATATATCAACAAATCTCTGCAGAAACACAGAGGACCGAGTGTTCCCCGATGGACGAGAACGTTTAAAGGCCACAAAAGAGCAGGTCAGTAATAAGAATCAGGTGGATTGCTGATTACAGGACTCTCACATCTGTGACTCAGGCAGTCATTTCTCTTCACATTCACTCAGTAATTTGTGTTCTTTATTCTTATCCAGACTAAGTGCTCCACTAGAATTAGAAACAGAGTATAATAAGAATGAAAATCTAAAGCACCACTGGACCCTGCACTAATCATTTATCTCAGAGCCGTTCTCAGCGAGCGAGGCTTAAAACAGCTGATCTCTCTGGAATGTGAATGTGAAGAGCTCTGACATTTACATTTGAAAACGTCTTTAGACTAAATGTTCATCAGTTTACAGCTCTGTCAGTCATCTAATGGAACAGATATGATTCAAATGTATAATCAATACAAGAATTATGTTTCTACTACAAAAGAGAGGGATCACAATAATGAATTCACTAAGGTGAGTGTGAGTTTGGTTCAATGGAGGAAGGAGGTCATTCATGGTGAACAGTGTTGATAAATACACGTGGTGTGCCTTTATTTTGTAGTTCTTTTGTTTGATTGGTCAGTCAGGTAAGACTGTCCGCAGGTACGGAAGAGAGCAGGGGACAGAGGAGGGCACGCGGAGGTTCAGGGAATAAACGTTACAGTCGAGCAGAACAAAACCGGAAGTTTGAGACACTAACGCGCGTTTCTGAGCTGAACCCAATACATCCACGACTGAACCTCAGGTGATTTAGTTTGAGTTCGCGCGCGCGTGTGTGTGTAAGTTGACGGTTGGAGAACTACGACGTCATGGCTGACCGGAAAGGACCGAGTGTGTTTTTCTGGAGGAGTTCGCCCTCGCAGCCGTCCGATTTCTCCTCCCGGAACCTTCAGGTGTTTCCTCAGGACCGAACCTGTGAGTCCCGCTGTCTGAGGAGGACTCTGTCCCCGCAGCACCGGACAGGCCTGCAGCTTTTCTTTACTTACTTTAAGTGTGTGCCTTCATAGTTACTGCCGGGTTGAGTAGGACATGTTGGGAAATCCAGTTAAGTTGTGTCTGCTGTGGTTTCATATTGTTGACATGTTTTATGTTTTTAAAGGTGGATCTGAGTTTTGGGTTTGGTTTCAGTCCATCTCTAAGGTTGTGTTGTTGTCAAGACAGGTCAAGACAGGTTAACCTGACTTAGATAACAAACCAAGTGCTCCATCAGCTCCGTCAGCTCCGTCAGTCTGGTTTAAAGTCAGTTATAGAGCGGTGGGCTGCTTCATACACTGCTGTATTTTGTCAGATGTGTTTGCAGGGAAACACTGTTGCATCTAATGCTCATGATGTTGATAAAAATAAACAGAAACTGAGCAGCATTACGTCTTTCTGAATGTATTTGCCGTTTCTCGCTGACAGTGTTGATTCATAACCTTTACCTTTATGACGTAGGTGTGTAACCACATCTGAGTGCTCAGTGTGTCGTTGTTGATTTTGCTACACAGCGAGTGTAGATTAATCCTCCAGGGAAACATGAACATCTGCAGAAAATCCAGCTGAGTTTCAGACGTGTGTTAACCTACGTTGGGGAGCACGACTCTCTCATGAAAGTTGGTAGTGACAGACAGATCTCAGAAAAGGATCAAGGGTTACTACATCTAGGATTTTCCTTCTTCCATCTCATAACAAGTCCTCCAAATTAAATAAAAGACGTCATCTGTCATTACCCTCCAGAAAAACACAAACGTTTTCTGATCTAATACCCCAGTGTTAGCTTTGGATAGGTTTAGGCACAAAAGGTTTGAGAGAATAAATATGTGGTTGAGATTTGTGATTTAAAGAAAGCTAGCTCGACTGACGGTAGGAACGAGAATCTTGCTGCATTTTCTGAAGCTGTTCAGTTCAGTTCTCAAATACCTTGACAATGAACGCCTACAAGGTGTTCTGGTGTGTAGTGGTTGAGATAATTCAGTCTGCACCTTTGATGGACTGATGAATGATGTGCTGCTGTGCTGCCAGCAGAACACTGAAAGTTATAATCACAGGCCTCTTTAGCTTGTATGTTTTCTGTAAGTGTTGTTCTCAGGGGAGAGTTTCAGGTAACAGCATCCAAACCTAAATGGTTCTGTGATGTCTTTATGAGTGTAGCTGAATTGCCATTTCATTTCTCAAAAATATGGGGTCTCCTTTCATCACCAGCTGTTACCGATGCCATTTATTGGTCTCAGATGTGCTGAGGAGGCAATCTGAGCCGAGCTCAGTTTGAGCTGTTGAGGCTGAAATTGGTGCTGGGGTTGGAAATCATGCGGTGTAGATGAGTCTGGGTACAGTGTGAACATGAATTACAGCAGGAACAGAGGAGGACAGGGGTTTGTTTTCAGAAGCCCGAATGTCCTGTTGAGCTTTCCGAACACGTTTTAGGTCTAATTCTGTCGTCTCAGACAAGTACACAGTAAAGAGTGAGATTTGTGGTGCTGATAGTCTGCTCTCAACAACTGTTAGAATGAGGGACTTCAGCAGAGTTCTTCTGACCTTAAAGCACCGTTGGGTTCCTCAATAAAACTTCATTCATTAAACCATTAAATGGTTTCAGTCCTTCAGTGTAAAATGTTCCTGAGTTCATGAAGGTGTTCGTCACGGCTCGTTGTACAGTTCCCTTTTGATCTCTGTAGATGCAAAGTCATGAGGGATAAACCAACACTTGTAGGGCTGACTGACTTCACAGGAACAGGGTCTCAGAAACTGTGGAGTTGTGTGGACACCAGGCGTAAACATATCAGCTGTGAAACATTAGTGTGGATGTAGTTTAAACGATCAGCACCTGCCCCTTCCTCATTAACACCACTGTGGTGGCCTTAACTGATGCCTTTAACCCACAGCTGCTCCAGCTAAGGCTCCTCAGACGTGACACACATAACTAACCTCTGAAAGCGTGTGTTTTATCCTGGGGCAGCCACAGTGGTTTAATTCACAGCCTGAGGCTACGTAGCCCCCCCCCACAACATCACATTCACCTGCAACTCTGTGCTGCAGTTTTGTTTAGGCTCAACATGCAGTGGTCCACATGGTGAACACACAGCCCCAACCACCAGCAACAACACCTGTTACCATAGCTACCGTTCTGGTGCAAACCTTAAAAGTTGCCTCTTTTTTCTCTACAGAAAGGCTTTATCACTGAGAGATAATTACGACTCAGAATGCCAGTAACTCTCTCAGCATGTGGACAATGTCATTTTCTTGACGCTGCAGTCCCACTGATACAACCCTGAGGCTGGTGAGTCATGGATGAACCTGTGGACACACAGACTGAAAGATGGCACTAGTTTTTAGGAACATGTCACCCGTAGTTTAGAACAAGAGTTAAAAGGTCAAGACGGCAAATTGAGCAACAAATGAAACCAAAGTTCATTGTGATGGTGAATGCAGTAGAAACAATTTTCTTTCAGTGGTACAGTCATGAGGGACGGCCATGTTTTTTCCTCAGCAGTTGTTCAGTCAGAGCTCACACTGTGACTGTTGCTCTTCTCTCCTTTGGACTTTTCATTGATTGCTCTTCAGAGCCAATCCCATCCTGTCCAATCACTTCTCTTCTTTCTTCTCCATTCTCCACTCGTCTACTCCCCTGCCCTTCTCTTGTCTAATCACCTCTTACTTATTCCACCTCTCCACTTTCTTCTACATCTGTGTTTTCTTCTCTGGTTTCCCTCCCTCTCATATCTTCTTGGACATCCTCTCCTCTCCCTTTACCTTTCAGGATAAGACATCCTCTGTTGTTAAAACCCCTCGTCAGGTGATTTCTAACTTCAGCATCACTCCAAAGAACAGGGCGGCAGATGTTTTTTCCTCCTCAGTACTCCTGCTGTTGATGCTTTGGTGATAGAGAGCTGAAAGAAAAATTGATTCCACGAACAAAGCTGGGAAAAGATTCTTTCTTCCTTTCCACCTGGGCGTTGATGCCTTTTTCTACCAGATCTGTATCACACCAACCTAAACACAAACTGTGAACTCTGATCCTTGATTTCAGCCCTGGTTGCTCATAATGGAGAGCTAAGAGTCTGATATCCCAAAAACTGAAATGGATTTGGTGAACAGACTCTGTCTTCTGTTTAGATTTTGGTGCTGATCCCAGATCATAGTGTTAGTCTTTCAAAAATGACCTGTTATCTGTTTAGCTATGGTGCATTCGTGTTGTGGTTCTAATAACAGTTTGTCCTTTGTTAGTAATCAAACCCAAACCTCAGTCCAAGGTTCTGACATACATCAGGATGAACTGTAACAACTTTGGTGATCCCTCAGCTTTTCATGTAGGTCCATCTTCAAGTCACAGTGTCGAATTTGTCTGATACATTGATTTAGCTGTAACGGGTGGGTTGCCGGAGTAGGAACAGGCCCAGAAGTTTCCTGGATTGTCAGTTTGGAAATGGACAGTCAGCGGCAGCCAAATTAAATGTGGGATAGCAGCCACACATTTGTTCATGTCCTCTGGTATCTACAACGAGCTGTCCGCCCCCCATCCCTGTTTGACCACTTGGTTACAGAGGGTACAGTCAGCTCATGTGTCTGTGGACATACTGTGCTGAACTGGATATCTGTGTACATCATCTTGATAGCAAGTGATTGGGGCTCCAGTAGCCACTCCAATCATTATGCTAATTATGCATTAGGTTAGTTATGCTTATCAAGGAGCTTCAGGCGAGTTAAGAGCCGTTATGGGCTCGTTAGTGGCTTTTAGTGTCGTTAGGGGCTCATTAGAGGCCATCAGGGTCAGACCCACAGCTGGTTTGCTGCCTGGAGCTTGTGTGATCAGGAAATGAGTTTCCTGTTAACAAGCTGATCACAGTGCTTTAGGGGGACGACGACGCTGCCTGTCGGTAAACAGGCAGGACCCGTGGTGCTCCTGAGCTCTGCAGCTGCTGCTCATGTCACGCAGCAGAGCTAGGAAATTAAAACCACTCATTCATTTAGCCCTCTGAATTCTGTCTACAACTGTCTCCCCCAGAGAAGTGGCAGCATCACTTATTTCGGCAAATGCCCAGTAATGACACACGTTGACGCTGAAATGACAAAAGAGAAAACGACGGTGTGACGTTATGGTAGAGACAGGAGGTCGGTGCGCTCCTATAACACTGTTAGAGAGAGGGAAATGATCAGGTCTGCTCTCAGCTGAAACCCTCTTTCTTCCTCTGATTTGACACATTTATGGATCTACAAAACATTAAATCCAAGAGACAGAGAGTTAAAGTGACAGTGTGTTTCCAACATGTTCCTAAGAAGTTACAAACCAGGACAAACAGGGCAGACCTGCTGCTGCTGCTGTATAAATGCAGAACTGTGTGTTTCCTTTCGGCCTCTTTGAGTTTGCATGTAAAGGTCAAGCCCTGGATTTAAACTGGAATCCAGCTGCATTAACATTCTGAGGATTTCAGCTGCTTCCATGCATGACACATAATGTACTGACCTTTACCTTTACTGCAGGAAACACACACTCACACACACACACACTGAGTTTAACTTGTATCTACAGAGTCTGTCCCCTGAGGTCTCTGCTGTCTGACCTTGAGTCAGAGCCGACGTGTCTCTGTCTCTGTCTCTGTCTTTGTTCTGTTGACTTATGAAAACAGATTTCATCCCGGCCAGTAAACCTAACCTGACTGCTCTGCGGCGTGTTTCATATACACACTGTATGTCAGCATATAAAGGAGAGCTGCTCTCACTTAACTCTCACTAATCACCACCCCCATCATTAGGCACAGGGGGTCTAGGTGACGCTAAACACCTGATGCTGAGAGCAGTCTGTAGGGAGACACTGTTTGGGGAGTGGAGGCTCATTGTCATATCATCAATTAAAAGTGCCAACTGCTGCGATTTGTGTCTCTGAGGTTCACAACGCTGTGTACAAACCACACACACAGGGACATGAAATTCTGCTGTTTTATGATCAGTGTTTTTATCTGCTGTAGTGTCAGGCAGTGGTTCTGTGCTCAGTTTTTACTTTGGGTACATAAGTGCATTGACCCTGAAACTTGTGAAAATAGCAGCTTTAAATCCATGTGGCATGAAACACTGGGCACAAACGAGAAAGTAAAATGTTCATTTTTAAGTGACGTGAGACCTGATACTGTTCGAATCAAACAGGTTAGAATATGAATGACCAGGTTTCATACACCGGCTTCTCACTCCTGTTCATCCTCAGCCCCTCTCTCTCTCTCTGCCTCCCGCCCCTAAACTCCACTGCAGCCGCTTCATCTTTTATCTGCAGTCGATGGGAGTGAAAAATGCAGTGAGTTTCTGTTTGAATGTCTCAGAAACATTCATGTGAAGCTTGCAGAGCTGAGCTGTGAGCGTACCTCACATTCATACAGACGAGCTGCTTCATCGAGCGTCAGACGACTTCCTATTCAGACATCAGCCCCTGCGCCGCTCGCCACATCGCCGTGACCGAGTGACTCTTCACACAGTTTGGATGTTTCAGAGTGAATCCTTTCATCCAGCAGAAATGTGACTCATTCTGAATGTATAATACATTTCTACCACTTTTTCATTTAAGCTCGAACCAACATACAAACACCAAACACACGTGATGGATGTGTGAGCAGCTCAGGATGTTCTGAACCCAGGAGCCGTGTTGTAATCATATCTCCATTAGGCCTAATGTGTGCGTCACTTTATCCTGTTTGGTCCAGTGAAGGGAAATCTGAACGCTGCAGCAGGGTCCTTCCAACAACATGTTGAAGACCCCCTCCTGTTTCAAAATGACAACACCCCCACTTTTATGACCAGGTCCCAACAGGTCCTCCAGCAGAACGACAAAATACATTATTGATTTTCTATCTGATGCCTCAGTTTGCCTTTCAAACGCTGCACAATAAAACTCTCTGATGATCTGAAAACAGTATGGTTCAGGTTTTAATTCTGATACTGATCTAGTCAAGTCAGTTTTATTTCTAGCCCAATGTCACAGATCACACATTTCCCTCCAGGAGCATCTTCTATCAGAGCCTCCATTTGGAAAAGGAAAAAACTGAGCGACAGGAGAGATCGCTCTCACAGAATGAGGAGGTAGTAGGTGTCGTACAGAACAGGCAGTAACTCCAGGCTGACATCGTGGACTGTAGATATACTGACCCTCACTACTTGCTCTTGTTTCTCAGTGGGAAGAAATCAGGTGGCCAGCATCGATGACTGCAGCTCCTTCCCTGTCTCTGCTCCGCCTCCCTGTCAGTGTGTGTTTATGTGTGTGTGTTGTCCTGCTTCCTGTTCCCGCCAACTCACCTGAACACCTGTGCCTCATCACCTAACCAACACCTCATCCTCTGCAGTATGTAAACCCCGCCTCAGTCCTCTCCCTCCCCCACAACACACCACCTCTCCACACCCCTCCTGCAGGAACCCCAGCTCCCCCCTCCCTCGACTACACCCTAGTCTGGAATAAGTTCCAATAAACCTTTTCAGACCTGCCTCAGCTTCCTGGTCTGTGTTCTGCACCACAAACAGTCTGAACATATGTTTGAATAATTGTTGTGAGCCTTTAGCCTCATGCTCTGAACCTGCAGCTTCCAGCCTCTTGAATATGAGGATTTCCAGCCTTTAGTTTGTCTGAACTGCTGCTTGGACCAAACACAGTTTAAAGACATTAAATTGCACTTGGGACAGTGTTTTCACTATTTTCTGATGTTGTAGAAAGCTGTAAACTAATCAAAATAATCCTGCAGCTAAACAGGACAGAATTCACAGACTATCATATTAAAGCAGCAGTTTCTACCAAAACTAAATCACATGCTTATTGAACTTTTCACCTCTGGAAACAGTGAGATTGTGCTCGTTGTATTAAACTAATCTGAATTTTTAACCTCATTAGCAGTGATCTTCGTGCACACCCGCGGTGTTACGTGTGCACTTTATTGGATGTTACAGTAGTTCATCTGCTTTGCAAATGTCGCAGGCAAATCGAATCCCACCTCTGAAGCCCATTAGTCCATGTGTGGCCCTGAGGGAGATCTGGCTGTCAGCTCCGCTCTGCGTCCCAGAACACAACAAGATTCTGGCATTTTCTTTTTTTTTCCCTCCTCTGTTTGTGTGCTGCTTCGTTCGTGCAGTTTCCAGACCGAACTGACCTTGGATTTAAAGCAGAGAGGAAGTCTTAACCCCCAACTCGCTGCTTTATTTTAAGAAGGCGTGTTGAGGCGACACAGACGGCGTCCTAAATATTTCATAGAGAATTAAGCTGCTAATTGCTAATTAAGGCAGCGTTTCCTGCGTCATCAGAGGGGTTCATTGGTTGGGAGGGGTCAGTTTCTGTCAAGCGCTCAGACACAAGCTGATCAGTGGTCAGCAGTAAAGACATCTGTCATGGTGGCAGCAGAGATCACATGAGGCAGATTATAAACCTCTGTGCATCTTAAGTGTTTGTGGAGTGTCAGCCGGTGAGTTGTTGCCGCCTGTGGAGCCTGAGTCAGCCTCGCAGGCTGCAGGCCACCCCCCCCCCACAAACACAGCTGAGAGCATAAATGAAAAAGTTGTTCTGCTCTGAAGCACCGGTGGCCTGGCTCCACCTCAGAGGACAGATGTGAGAGGGATCTGCAGTCAGGTGTCGCGCCTCGCTGCAGTGTTGGAAGTTTTCATTATTCACTGATGAACCTCCTCCAAACATTAAACGCCTCCGCTGAGGATCTGCGTTCACTCAGACTGTTCATATTGGTCGACTAATTCATTGTGTGACTGAGGTTGCTGTTGATGTGTAACAAAGATTCAGTAACAATCTCTCATTTCTGGCGTATTTGTTGAAAGGATCCCCAGAATTTGGTTGTTAGAGAATTATTGATTAGTAGTGAGGCAGGTGATTTTGCTGTCACTGATCATCTTTGTGATCAATGAACTGTTTGGCCTCAAAACCAGATGCGATGCTTAGAGCTGGTTTTCCCTCTGGAAGTTTCTTCCATCTCATCACAGGATCTCTGGAGCTCAGCCAGAGTGGCCCTGTCATTATGGGGAGAAGTAAGTGACGTGTGAACAGGTGGGAGTGGATACTGGGCTGTTTCCAACACTGATATTAATATATCACCTGTTAACAACCTGCAGATGTATCAGTCAGACTTCACACTGTCTGAATACTACAGCTAATACAACTGCTAGAACTACAGGCAGTTAGACTGCTGTTTGCACCTGTAAACTGCTGTTAGTCTGACTACACCTCCCACCTCCTGTTTCTGCAGCATCATTGTTTCTGCTTCTGCCACTGCTGATACAACAGACAGTATTCAGCTGCTTTTACTACAGATACGACATCCAGCATCACTGCAGCTCCAACTGAAGGAGGCCAGTGAACGCTCCGTGAGGAAAACTTCTCCTTCATTCATGACATCCCCTGAGCTCCAGTCAAGAAATCCTGAAACTGAACCACAGCTCTCTGTCAGCAAACAGCAGCCACACCGGTCAGTGTGGTTTATTTAACCCAGTCAGCTGCACATGGAGCTCCTGATGCTGATGTTTAACATGCGACCAGCACCCTCCCTGCAGACATCAGCATCACAGCACAGTTTATTATCATCTCTGTTCTTTCTCTCCTTCATTTTCTCTCTCTCTCTTTCTGTCATTCATTCAGATTCAGTTTTTCAACTTGAGTTTTCAATGTCATCACTTTGTCTCATCATATTCGTTCATCTCTCTCTTCTCTTTTCTGCTCTCCCTCCTCCCTCTTATGTGAGTCTCTTATGAGTGTTTGCAGACTCACACACACACTGTGTATCAGGGGTTAAACCCCTGGATGATTGACTGGACTCAGAACTGGACAGAGGTCCTGAAACATGTCACAGATTATAAATATTTGATGCTCAGGGACGTCGGTGTGCTGCTGTCAGGGAAACCAGAGCTGTTTTTCTGACAACACTAGTTTTAACCTAAACCTTATTAAAACCTCAACCCTAACACCAAGTCTTACAGCCCTGTGGAGAGGAGAGGACAGTGCACAACTGCCCCTGATTTCCCTCCTAACAAATGTCCTGATGTACCAGAAAATGTTATTACTTTTCAAAAATGTCCTGACTCTAAAAACGATCATTAACTTCATAAACTCCTCTTGCTTTAAATGTCCTCAATGTCCCCAAAATCCAAAAATATTTCATCTTTAGAAAAACAGCCTAATCACACAAAACTGTCTCCACTCTCCACAAGTGTCCACGTTTTCTAAAATGCCTCTATTTTACTAAAATGTCATGACTTTATGCAAATGTTCTCACTTTTCACAAATGGTTTTGTCAAACATGTCCCCACAAAACTATTGCTACTCATGAAAAATATCTTCACTACACAGGTTTGTCCACACCTCCCACAAACATCCTTCTATGTCCTAAATGTCCAAAATGTCCTCACTTTGCAGACATGACCTACAACAACCACATGTTATTTTAACATTAATCCTGTGAAGCTTTTTCCTGTCACTGTCCATTCAGACAGGAATGGACATTATCTAATACTAATCAATGCTGCACCACAAATCAGCCTAACCAGCTGTAATTATGCTGCATGGTACGTACAAGGCTCCAGAGACTCTTTGTCTGCTGCTACAAGTAAATCACAAATTCATCAAACAGTCGATTTTAAACTGGACTCCCTGCTCCACGGTCAGTGTAGAACTGCTCCAGTCTCTTTACCTGAGTGAACCTCTGACTCTCCAGTTAAGATGAAACCTGTTGGGAATCAGCGTCTCCTCTTAATTAGACGTCTCTCTAATATTTTTCTTACACTGAAAAAATAATATCTCAGCTGCTCCAACAGAGTCTCAGTGAATCCAAACAGTGTAATGAGCTGCAGTTCAGTTTATCTTCAGGATCAGAGTCAGAGCACAGAGTCCTGCTGTGAACACTGGGTGTTTGTTTTATACAACAGGAAGGAAGGAAGGAAAGTAAAAGCACTTGTCATGCAGAATGACTTCTTACTATGGCCAGCGATTGATCTAAGGTTCACTGATGAATGATAGAATTAATATTTTAAAGCTGCAGTACTGGACCTTTACATAAAAAGAAATGTCTGTTACATTCCAGCCCTCCCTGCTGATTCAGCCCATCACCACCAGGTAAATCTCTCTGTATTTCACAGTGTACCAGAGTTTTACATCTGGTGTCTAAGCCGACATTTCCACACTGGGTGCACCTGAAGTGATGCGTTTTATGTCCAGGATCAGTGACTAGTTTGTCAGAGCTGGTGTAGATGCAGCAGGCTGCAGCAGCTGGGAGTGTGGTGGAAAAACTCCAGTGTCTGATGCTCCAGATAAAAAAGAAAGTCAGCGTTCAGAGGAAGGATTACAGCCTAAAGACAGCAACCGATGGTGTCATGAGCAGGAGCCGACAGTGTTTGTGTAATTACTCTCACTGCCAGAAGGAGGAGACAAATGTTCCACACTGCAGCTTTAAAATAAGTCCATTATTGGAAAGTGGTTCCCAGTATTTTAATGTTGTGGCAGGTCGAGATGCATATTTTATATGATGAAGTCATTCTGTGGTTTCTATGCAGAAACTTTAACTGGAAAATAAATACAGTGTGTACATGCAATGGAGTACAGTGAAGTACCAGTGCCTCCAAAATGTACTAATATACAGTACTGTTACTCTGCACCACACAGAGGAAGATTTTACCAGAGGAAAAAGAAGATGTGGCTGCACTCACTCACCTCCACATCCACACTACGACCTTCCAACGCTGTGGTAATAATGTCGATAACCACAGATCAGTACTTTTATTTATGTGAAAGTAGTAATACTACACTGTAAAAATACTCTGAACAAGTGAATGTCCAACATGAAACTGTTACCTTAGTGAAGGTAATCAGTGCAGAAAATGTCCCGACTGTTGATGCAGTCATGTCTGAGTAACAGAGGTGGTTTAATCCACAACAGTAAAAACAGATGTTTGTTGTTTGTTAGTTTAGTAACAGGTAAAATAAATGAGTAAAACCAAAGTACCAATATTCCTGTTTGAATTGTAGCAGATTACAGTTATAAAGTGGCATCTATACATGTAAAAATACTTTCCACCACTGCCAGAGATTTTTGAAAAGATGAAATGATCAGTAAGATTTTAAAGCTACTAAACGTTCTGAGAACCATCCACTCACTGTCACCATGTGACACTGTTCTAACAATCTCAGAGATGATAAAGAACAATCAGCAGCTTCAGAGCAGTTTTACATGAACATCGTTTGGATGCCTTGTGTTGTGTTCCTCTCTCCACCCGCCTTACCTGTCTGCGCTGAGGGCCGTCAGCGTGAACACGGACACGCCGACCGAGGTGAGCTGGATGACGGGGATGAGTTTGCACGCCGCCTCGCCGAACACCCATTCCTCAGA
The DNA here is from genome assembly GCA_033238685.1 of Lates japonicus. Classification (NCBI taxonomy): domain Eukaryota; kingdom Metazoa; phylum Chordata; class Actinopteri; family Centropomidae; genus Lates; species Lates japonicus. The sequence continues at coordinate 932,305 of BRZM01000028.1, read as the reverse complement.
GAAGTAGCGGAAGGCGTCCACCGGCACGCAGGTGACCAGCAGCAGCAGGTCTCCCGCCGCCAGGCTGGAGATGAAGATGTTGGGCACGCTCCGCATGGCGCTGTTGGTGATGAAGATCTTCACCAGGGTGATGTTTCCCAGCAGACCCACGGTGATGATCACGATGTACACCGAGGTCATGACGCAGCGCACGGCGAAGTGGACCGTCTCCCCGCCGTCTGAGGACGCCCACCAGCCGGGCTCCTCGGTGGAGTTGGGGCTCAGAGCCTCGGAGTCTCCAGGCAGAGCCGGGGGTAAGTTAGACAGATACTCGTCGTCCATCGCGGGGGGGTGTGGGGGTGTGTGTGTGTGTTGGAGGGGGGCGGGTATCCACAGCGGTGAGGGAGCAGGATGGAGGGTTTCTGCGCTGCCGGGCGCGCAACGGGATGTTCCGCGCGTAAAGACGCAGTGACAGCGGGAGGTTTCACTCCGAGACACCGCGGCAAGAGAGAAACAAGTTCTCTAACAACTGCACCTGACTGAGAACTGTTGATGAGACTGACCGAGGGAGGGAGGGAGAGAGAGAGAGGCGACTGATGCGCGTAAAGAGAGGGAGGCACTTCTTTGACACTGGTAACAGACTGAGAGAGAGAGAGAGAGAGAAGGGGGAGGGACCAGAAGGCATGTAACATACAGATAGATGGATAGATGGATGGATAGATGGATAGATGGATAGATGGATGGATGGGATGGATAGATGGATGGATAGATGGATGGATAGATGGATGGATGGATAGATAGGATGGATGGGATCCGACTTGGACCTGACCTGACGGACCTGGATTGTGACCTGGACTTGACCCACCTGGACGCACTGATCAGTGATCAGTGACCTGACCTGAACCGGGATCATGACAGACCTGACCTGACCCGACCTGATGACCAGACCCGACGACCTGACTATGACTTAATCTAATCCAGACCATGACCTGACCTGACTAACTGACCTGACCTGATCTGACTGGGACCTGACCTGACCTGATCAAGATCTGGATCTGACCTGACCTGGATCTGACCTTGATCTGACCTGGATCTGGACCTGGGATCTGTGATCAGACCTGACCTGACCCTGACGATCTGACCTGACTGACCCTAATCTGATCGATCATGATCTTGACCCGATCTTGATCGACCTGATCATGACTGACCTGACCTGACCCGATGATCACATCTGATCTTGACTGTTGACCTGACCTGATCGATCGACCCTGACCTGATCTGACCCGACCTGACCTTGACGACTGACCCGACTGATCTGATCAGTAACGACGACCTGACCTGACCTGACCTGACCTGATTATGATCCAAGATGGATGGATGAATGGATAGATGGATAGATGGATGGATAGATGGATGAATGGATAGATGGATGGATGGACAGATAGATGGATAGATGGATGGATGGATGGATGGATGGATAGATGGATGGATAGATGGATGGACAGATAGATAGATAGATGGATAGATGGATAGATGGATGGATGGATAGATGAATGGATAGATAGATGGATGGATGGATGGACAGATAGATAGATGGATGAATGGGGCTAATTCTGTAATCTATAAGAAAAAGAGAGAGAGAAAGAAGAAGAAATGGAGAAGAGGAAGGAGTGATGAAGGGGAGAAAAGATGACAAAGACAAACAGAGGATGTGTGTTTTGTGCTCTGGGTGTCTGATCCACACACAGTGAGGGTGAAACACTCAGGTGTCCAGATACGATGAGGTGGAGGAGAGAGAGAAACAGAGAGAGAGAGAGGGAGAGCTGACCAAGATGGACGGATCACTCTGCACAGAACAGAACAGAGAGAGAGAGAGGAGTGAAGCTGAGGATTGGTCCATCTCTACGTTTGACTTCAGCCTGAAACAGTCTCCTTCATGTTGGGAGTGAACCTGCTCTTGTTGTTCGACCTTCCACATGTTTCATGGTCCAAGTGAAAGACTTTAGTGTCCACAGCCCTCTGCAGGTCAGACAGTCAGCATCAGTGTTTTAATCCAGTATCTGCTTCAGATGATAAACAGCAGTTTACTGAGTCACTGTGCTGACTCAACCATGGATCAAATGATGCTCTGGTCAGTTTTAAGATTTGACTTCTCTAACATGACTGAGGCAGAGATCTCCACCTCAGCTCCATATTCAGTCTATATTCAGAGGGTTTGTACTGAAGGGTGTGTTCATGCATCATTCATAAGCTGATTTACACAACGTTTTATTCCTGAAAACATGGTGAAAATGGACCTTCATAGCTGTTGATAGTATTTTCTGGTTTATGGAGTGATGAAAAGAGATATCCAAAACCCCCTGTGTGAAAACCTCTGACTCTGATGTGTCAGCACAGTCAAACAACAATTTTCAACCTGCTGTTATCTGTTCTGGAAGTGTATGCAAAACGTATGTGCATTTCTAATGCATTCTTTACAGATTTCAACATGAAATGTCATAAAAATGGTAAAGGTCTTAATGTAAGTAAACAGCTGGGGAGGTTTCATGGTGATGTTTGTATTGTAGCATCAAACTTTCTCAATGCTGCCATCTTGAGAGTGACTGATTACAAGTCACAGGTCAGCGAGCGATCAGTCTTAATGATGTGATTTCTTCATTTTATTTCAGATACGCCTTCCCTGAGGCCGAGATGCGTTTTCTAGACTCGAGCACAGTCAGTGTTTGGGGTAAAAAGCTGCAGGTAGGCGACGAATGAGATTTAACACACAACCAGGAGTCCACAGCAGAGTGGGATAAAATACATTCACAGGCTTATCTTCTACTAACACCTGCAGGATTTTTTTCTCAAAAAACCCAGTGGTTTACTTTGTGTGGACTAATTCACCGTATCATTAAATGTCCAGGTTTCCTACACGTCTCCAACTCTATCAGAGTGTTCCTCTAATCTGCTGTGTTTCCTTCACTATGGTCAGAAATGTGCTGAGTTATCTCTCTCTGTTTTAAACTTCTGTTGGTTTGATTCTGCACATTTAAAAACTCAGATCTTTGTTTTATAAAATGAGATGAAACAGCGACAAGTTCAGGGGAAAAAGTCACAACAAAATAACAGCTTTTACAGATCTGGGATCAGTCTGTGCCTAATTAAGTGACAAACACCTTATCTGAATGGAATGAGACAGGGTCACAGTCCAGTCCTGCAGTCAGCTGTCATTCATTAATGAACCATGACATTTTTTGATACTTGCATTTCTCTGACTTTTGTCCATGTGCTGTGAAGGTTTTTAGCTGGAGCTCGTGACTCTGCTGCTTCAGTGAGCTCAGTGTAATGACTTTAAAGTGACTTTAAAGCTTGACGTTTCCAGGCTGAGTGTGTGTCTGAGTGTGTGTGAACGCAGTCACAGATGGCAGTGTGGGGGGGGGGGCTCCACACGAGCTGGAGTCTGATGTTAAAGTTCTCAGCTTCAACAAGCTCAATCTGTCATTTTTCATCTGAAGTCTGAGGTGGGTTCAGAAAGGAGATTTTCTGCTGCATATTTCCTGATGTTAACAAGCTTTTAACAACAGGAAATATTAATAACACAGCTTCAGTCCAGTGTTAGTCTCTGTCCTAAAACAGCATGATCCAGAGTTTCTCTGTCACACATGTTGGAGGTGTAAGAGAACACCTCCCTTGTGATGAATCTTCAATGGGAAATAATGCTGAATTACTCAGAGGAGGTTCTGAGTGTTTGTCCTCTGGGTTGTGTTCATTGTGTGATTTCTCTAATGTACCTGGTTTGAATAAGAAAAAGTCCAGTGATCTGACTGGTCTGTAGAGACTGAAAGAAACATCATGTGAGATAATATTATTAAAAAGAACCAAGAGAATGACACTTAGTAAGAATACACATGAGAGGATCAAGTTTCATTTCATCAACCTGGGCCTTATTTTCCCATGTCTTTGGCGTAAATGACTGATATGGACAAAATCTGTGGAATCGGAGCAGTGAATCTGTCCACCACCAACAGCTGCAGCTGTGTATTCTGATGGACGATCATCCACGTCAAAGTCCGTCCACTAAAGTTCTTGTTTTGTCTCTGACAGACTCTGATTGTTCTTCTCAGTGTCTGACAACATGATGAGAGGATTCCTACAGAGACAGAGCTTTTTATTAAAGAGTCAGATCCTTTATGTTTAACCAGAAACATCTCTATATATCACTACCAGACTCCATTGACAAAAACAGGGATTTTACTGGGAGCTGCTGGAATACCACTGCCTCCATCTGTTAGTTTATGTCTGTTTATTTGAGTCTTTGGGAACATTCAGAAACGTGGTGCATCAGTCACTTATTCTAGGACAAAGGGGAATAAATCACTGCAAACATTGTCTCTTAGTTTCCATCTTATCTGAATCATAAGTTTACCAGCGCGTGTGCGCGCTGCTCTGTGTTGCCTTGTCTTTATTGTTTTTTCTCTCTGTAAAGCAGGTTATTGTGCGTCTGACATCAGGACCGCTCCGCTCTGAACTGACCTCAGATCAGATCTGTCAGTCACGTCCTCTGTCTTCTCTGACAGCGGGAGTCTGAGCCAAGGCGCTTTTACGCACGAGTCAGTTCCTCTGGTTCGACCCAGCACTTTGTACAAAGCTCGACGTTGTTACGACGGCTGGCGCCGGAAGCTCCAGGATCGGACCTTCAAAATAAAAGCACCGAGATAACAGTGAAACACTAGTGCTCGTGCTGACACTCATCATCTTCAGGTGGACACGTGTTCAGACAGATGTGCTCTGTCTGTGATGGTAATGCACGTGTATAATCCGTTACTATTATTATTAAGCTGCTGTGCAGCAAACCTTCAGCCTGCTCTGTATTTACACTGATGGTAAAGGCTGCTTTTCTTTTCCCCAGTGGGTCAGGATTAAACAGCTTCATTCATTCAGTCAGTCATGTATTTCTGTTTCCTGTCTCTGACGTTCAGCTGTAGGCATCTGTCCTCCTGTCCATCTTCAGGCTTCTCTTCTCAAACCTCTGGGTTTATTTTGAATGATGTGACCGGAAGTGCGCCACGTTAAGTCCGTCTGCCTTGACTCCGCTCTCTGTCCCGCAAGGTCCCGCAACTGGCATGAGTTTAGGATCCCTGAGTGGAAAAAAGAGGGGGGAATGAACAACACGCCGCCTGGATTACGGTTGGTGTGTGGACTTCCATTTTATTTCACTTTGTCCAGTTTTGACTTTTGGGATTTGAATTTTGATCGTGGGTTTCTTTCTGTGTTGGTGGCTGGTCGCTCGGGGCTCGCCAAGGGACTGTATTTGGGACAACAGCAGCTCCGTGAATGCTCTTCCAGAAGTATTTGCAGTGCAGGGTGTGTTGTCATCACTCTTGTTTTTGACTTTGCCTTTTTTATTTTTCTGATTTTAGATTTAGGTTCAGTCACGTGTCACCACGTAAAAAAACAATCTCCACAAAACCAAGAAGTAAGATGTGTGAATCAGAATCAAAAGAACTGGTTTGTTTATCACATTTAAATGAGCCTGTGCATCAGAATGCTCCGACTCTAACTCAGCTCAGAACAGACATGTTGATGAATAAAGCTCAAAATCTTAAAAAGGACTTTAAACAATGGAAGAAAAAGCCATGAAGTTCGGCTGTGCTCCCATGGTTCTTTACCTAACCAGGTGCATTGTATTTTTGTTGCATGTTTGCCATCTCTCTCTCTGCATTGTGTGCGACAGGAGGTTGTTTTTTTCGCTGACATAGTTCTATAGGGATTATAATGCAGGGACCACATGCCCTTCCAGGCCATTGTTGGCCCCTCTGTCTCTGTTGTCCTTTTTCTACTGAGTGAGTCAATTGATGGAGGGATAAAAGGCAAAAAAAATATGCATTGACACGGGCTTTCAGGACAGAGGGAGAGAGAGGGAGAGGGTTCAGTTGGAGATTTTGGAGCCCTACTGTTGGCAGCCTTTAACTGGTGCCAGCAGCAAACCGGCCATGAGGGCCCAGAACAGCCCTGGAATTAAACAGGGGAGATCGACAGGAAAACCATGTCTCTAAACTACATCAAAAACTTCTATGAAGGATGCGTAAGTAGATCACAAAGGCCGATTGTGGGGATTTCATTGTTACTTTCATCCAGGCCTGTTTCACCGACACCTTCTGCCTTTCAGGGTTTGACAGTTACAGAGGAGCGACGTGGAACAATTATCCCTCTCGAGGCTTAAAATGAAAAGACATTGATCTGTTTTCATTCTAAGCTTTTTAATCCGTCTCTCTCTACCTCTGTCTTGGTGTAGCTGAGTGACATATTTGTAAGCTGAAAGGCTCTTTGCTTTGTGAGAGTGTCATTTAGGCCTTTTTCTGGTAAACATGACTCAGTGTTAGTGTCAGAACAGAGCAGGTAAAGAGAGGAGATGGGAAATGTTTCCTCTGAATGGGTTTTGTTTTAGCCTTCAGAGCTCAGGGCCTCAGTGAGCCGATGTTACAGCTGCATTTATCTGGCTGACAAAAGCTGTTTTCTCTTTGTCTCTGACTCTGTGTGTGTGTGTGTGTGTGTCCTGTGCACATTTGTGTCGCACGTCTGTGCCATGAAAATGTGAATGCTTGTTTGCATGCATTATATGTGTGTGAGTGTGTGTTTCCTTGTCTTAATGTGCACATGTGTATTTGTGTGCTGCTCATGCTTGCTTACGTGTGTGTGTGTGTGTTCCAGCTTAGGCCTCCTACGGTGATAGGCCAGTTCCACACCTTGTTCTTCGGCTCGGTGCGGATGTTCTTCCTGGGCGTTCTTGGCTTTGCCGTCTATGGGAATGAGGCGCTGCACTTCAGCTGCGACCCTGATCGCCGAGAGCTCAACCTGTACTGCTACAACCAGTTCAGACCCATAACACCTCAGGTAGGACTTAACTAAACAGTACAACTAGATTAGACAGAACTAACGTAAGCTAAGCTGATCTACTTTTTAGAGGTAGTATTGGCCAATATTAGCTAAATGCAGACACATCTATGTTTAAGTAACATAAAAATTGTAATACAGTATCACCACAGATATGTTCACAGTACTTTAGAAATAGTTTCTTTGTTACATAGTTTGGCCACTAGAGGGCTCTGATGAGTGAATTTTAAAACAGTAAAACGTCCCTCATATCTTTAACAAAAAATGTTGTGTGATTTGTTTTATGCAATAAAAAATGTATGAACATTGTATTGGTCTCAACAACCCAGTACCTGTCTGTCTTCACTGTCTGTAGCTATAGCTACAGCTCAGACCCGCCCATCGGCTACTGCAGGTAGAACTAAACTAAACTGGCTTTAAAGCTAACCTGTGCTGAAGAAAAAGCTAAGCTAACAAAAACTATAGCTCAGCCATTAAAGACTCAGACACATAGCACTGAAAGTGGCCTTGTGTTAAAGACAAAATATACTTTATATGAAAATGTTGTATTAAATTCACATGTACAAATAACATAAACTAAGCTAATATGCTAAAATATGAGAATTATTGGGGGACAAATGATGATCTGTCCAATCAAACAAAAACATATGCAGTCAGAAAACAGTCCCAGGTAATTATCAGCATGACACTGCTTTTATATGGGTAGAAAATACAATTTATTGGGGAAGAAACATTACAACAGTCAATGAACTCCACTTGGTTCTCACCAGTCTCATTTACCAAAGACACAAATACCATATTATTTTTAACCTTTTGTTCTTGCACCATCTCTCCCTGCTCAGCCTCTCATCCTTCCCTATATCCCTCCAGCCTCTTTCTTTCTCCTTTCTCCTATCATCTATTACATGACTCCTCAATTCTTTATCCTATTGTTTCCTTCAACAGGCTTTTCTCACTTCTGCCCTCCTTACGTCTGCCCTCTCCAGGTCTTCTGGGCGTTACAGCTGGTAACAGTGCTTGTTCCTGGGGCAGTGTTCCACCTCTATGCAGCCTGTAAGAACATTGACCAGGAGGAGATCCTTGAACGACCCATCTACACCGTCTTCTATATAATTTCTGTTCTGCTACGAATCATTCTGGAAGTCATCGCCTTCTGGCTTCAAAGCCACCTCTTTGGCTTCCAGGTCTGTCAATTTTAAACTGTTTTAAACTCAATCAAGTGCTAGTACATCTCATAGCCATCTATCCATCCATCCATTTTCAAGTTGCTAATCATGATGGGGTCACTGGGGCTAAAGGGCATGCAGAGTATCCCCTACATCCTACATCCTCCAAGAAGCTCAGTTCCTCAAGTTCCACAAGTTCTTCCCTGGGTGGTACCCAAGCTCTCCCAGGCCAGCCAGGAAATGTAATCTTTCTAGCATGTCCAGGGCTACCAAGGGTTCCCTTTCCAATTGGTCATACCCAGAACAGCTCCAGATATATGCTACTGGGTAATATCTTTATCAGGTGCCCAAATCACATCACCTGGCTTCTCTTAATAAAATTGAGCAGCAGCCCAACAGTGACTTCATATCATTCTCAAAATATGAAATTTGTGAGGCAAAACACCCCCTTAATGAAAGCTCAATACACATTGTTGAGATAGGCCAGTTCAATGAAAAACCCTTTCACAAAGATTTTTGCAGATGCATTTGTAAAGATCTGAGATACCGATAAAAGTCATAGACATAGTCCCAATGCAGTGTTCAAAAATGGTGAAACTAAATATCCAGTCAAGTGTGCCAGCAGCAAAAATCGTCTTGTCCTCCTGTCAGGAATAATTATGAGGAAGTTTAAAAAGGGGGCAATTGAAGATTGAGGAGTGCTGTTGGGCCTGGTGTCAGTGGTACCAGCTAGTGGTTGTGTAAAATGTGCAAAATCTGCCGGCAGGATGTTGTTCCATATCACAAAGGCTGAGCATTTCAAGATGATTCCTGGAACTTAACAGTGAGATGAGCTTGCTGCATTACTATGCTGAGAGTCTGCCAAACTGCAGACACTTAACTGCAATACCAGAATGGATCAAGGGTCCTGAGTCACATTCAATCTTGGCTGGCCTGGAGATGGTCCTTCCCAGTAAATTCTATGTACATCTTGTTGGCTATATATGATCAGTACAGCCAGTACACAGTAGGAACCCAACTAAAGTATCACTGAATAATAATGGGTAATCTATATAAATCAAAAAGAAATATAGTGATTGCACAATCAATACTTGAAAGTTCAGACAATCATGAAAGTATTACTGCCCCATGTTTCTCTTTTTCCCCCCAGGTCCACCCACTGTACATGTGTGATGCCAGTGCTTTGGAAAAGACCTTTAATGTGACTAAGTGCATGGTGCCCGAACACTTTGAAAAAACCATCTTCCTCAGTGCCATGTACACCTTCACTGTGATCACCATACTTCTCTGTATTGCTGAGATATTTGAGATACTCTGCCGGCGGCTTGGTTATCTCAACAACCAATGACAAATACATACGAGCACACATACACACAAAAATGACTAAGGGTGAAAATATATGACACTATTTCTGCCAGTTTATATCAGGCTCTTTGTTAGTTACTGCTGGACTTTTATAAAACAGGAAACTAACATAAGAGCGAAACCTCACCTGTGGTCCATCGTGAGTGAGTTGCACAAAGAAATTTGAGAATGTGCGATAATGTCAGAGCTGGCAAGTCTGAAATATTGTCTAGGTGTTTTTTGCCCTTAACTATAGAGTGATCACCCCGAGTCATATTTCAGGTATCAGTGGGTCGGTACTGGTTGTCTCCAGGGGTCTTGTATGGACGTGATGGCTAGAGAATATGCACCTCTGACTCTGAATCATTGGAGGATGGAATAGAAAGATTTCTGGTTTTCTTTTTTCCACAAGATGACTGAAAGAGAGGCGTCAGCTTCATGGTGCTACTAAAAACTGTGGTCAAATTAGAGTACAAGGAATCTGGTGGCCCATACCAGTTTGAGGGTCCTTAATGCCCTGCTCTTGGAGTTGTACCCAGTTGTACCTCAGATGTGATACTGAAGAAACACTCTGGAAGCATTAGCTGTGCATATTTTTGCCATTTGCTTAAGGACCTGGCGTGCACTAAATGCATCAAAGTTCATCAAACCAACTTGATGCATTTTCTCTGGACTTTGTTCACTTATGGAGTGCCAACATTGGACCTACGCAGTTCTATTTCAGGAGATTTCTTATGTTGCAGAAAGCTTTGATGAAAACACATATCGTCTTTGTGTCATGTAATAACAGCCAACAATGCAAATGATATAGCAGGTCACATAATTCTGTATAAAAGTGCAGAGAAATGCTATAGTCTAGCTTGTCTTTCAGGTGCTGATCAAACATGACAAGCAGACTATAGGGCTGGCCATGGATCATCACTTGTGTCAGTCTTAAGAAACTGTGATTCAGTAACCTTACCCATGGGCGAGTGAATTGCAGGTGCCATTGCTCCTGACACTTCCATGTGTGACAGTTATCGCTTCCAATATGTGCCTGTTATTGCTTCCAGCCCATTCTGACCTTAACTTCCATTGACATGAGTGCCACAACTTTGTTGTGGACTTTTAATGGGGTTGTCAGCTTTTTTTGGTCTTGTAACAACCTTGACCTGTAGAATCGAGAATGGCTATCTCAAACAGGCCTACCATCTCAGGCGCCAGAAAGACTCAGTTCTATGAAATGTAAGGCATCTTTGGACAGCAGTGTATCTTGACAATGATGCCATCACTAAAAATGGTTGAAATGTAGTGTTTTACTCTTTGAGGATATAGATCTTCACTAAGGATACAAAATTAATATAAAATGGGTTTGATGTAATAATATGAAGAACAGCAAGGAATGAAACACTTCCTGGTATAGATTTTGAAACTTGAACTAAATTTATAGTCTGAAGGCTCAATGACTTACAGAAAAGAAATATTATTTAAATTTGGGTTACACATGTGTTGGAATGAAATATTGAAAAATAGACAAGTTACAATGTTTTTTGAAAATCTGGAAAAAAATGCCAACAAGTTGTACTGCACATTTTCTTTGAACAAATTGGTTGACATCCAATAATGAATAGTTGGGATAAGTTCTGGGTAATGCCATTGTTTCACATTATAGGCATTGAACCCCCTAAGGTGTCCCAACATCCAGGCTGAGACAGATGAGGTCTGAGCTAGTGTTAAAGATATCACTGTCTAGTGTAGTTCTTAGCAGACATGGACAAAATCAGCATAGACATTTGAAGTTTTAAGAGTTTTAAGGCCCTATTGGTCTCAAATATATATACAATGTAATAACTGTTCTTTTTATAGCTGAAAAGAGAAACTAAATGCTCATTCAGTCCAAATATAGTTGCAACAATGGTTGAGCCTTTGTCCATGTCTGTTTTTCAACCATTTTCCCCTACTTTGAAACTTATCTTGCCCAGCTTGTGGTATTACACAAAACACTTAATGTAATTTTGCCTCAGTGTCACTGTCAATGTATGTTGAAAATGATTACCTCTCATGTTTTGTAATGTTTGTTTTTTTTAATCAGACATCCATCCAACTTTTGTTATGAAGTTTTCAGCTATCTGTTTATCATCTCAGGTACAAAATTGCATTACCAGACAAAAGTGGATCAAACCCTCATTTCAGATCCTTTTAAACCCCTAAATAAGCTTTTCCAGCCCTGACTACTCCAGTTGATCCTAACCTACAGTATCAAAGGTCTGGTTAGTCTGACAGGGTTTAAGAGGATTTGAAACAGGTATGTGACTCCTGTGGTTTGGGTTCGTCTGCATTCTGGTATCTGTGAGTGGAGGATGGTTTTAAATTTTGCCTCTAAAAGTTCTGTCACAGAGACTTAAGCTTTGTCTACATCAAATAAAAATGTATAATTCCACATTTGTACTGCTTAGTTGAAGTATGGGAGTGTGGCATGTAAAAGGATTTGATCAAATTTGGGGCCATTTGGTGGAATCATGGCACTGACCCAGAATTGCCATATTATCCATCAGCCTAGAGTCAGTCCAGCTTATACAATTCATTGCAGAGAGAATGCTGAAAATGCAAACTCACTGGATGTTAGGCAGTCACCATTCTTAGCACATGACTAATGACCTGCCTTGTTTATCTCTGGGTCTTGCCTGGTCACACCAGCTTTTAAAACCCTTTAAGCTCTAGGAAAATTAAATATGTAAAACCTTGGCAGTGAGAGTCCTTGTTGACAGTTGGAGGTGTCTTGTCAATTGTTTGTCATTGTTTTACCAATGTCTCTTTTATAATGCTGGTCTGTGGGAAAATGACTTTTTGGGCTGCATGGAATTTTGACGTTGCAGTACCATGGGCGACCACTGGTGGAAATTGGCAGTAAGAATGAATGTCGGCACTGTATCCAACTGTATTAAAATATCCACGCTTTCTGGTGTGACCAGGCCATTATGCTAATGTTAGCATTTGTAATCTTGACTAAGTAGGCCAAGAGCTCACCATTTAAAATGTATAATTACACCATCATAAGGCTATATTTTGTTCAGGTTGGCCAAGAATCAATTTTACAATTGTACAATTGTACATGAAGCTGTGGTTAACTGTCTTAGAATGATTGACTTATATTTAGTGACTTGGAAAGGAGATGGCATATTTTGACAAGTTTGAGTCATTGATAAGATTCTGGTGAATAAAGATTGGAATGTTTTTGGTCTAATGCAGAACTGACGGATAAACTCTTGTTCTTTTGATGAATTCAACTGTGCCATTGAGAACTATTTACAAAGTCAAGGAGTATATCTTTAATATGTCTTGATGCTTCTTTTCACCACAAATATCAGGAACAATTGTGGAAATTCATCATCTATGATGCATCATACAGTACACTGCATTGAAAATTCATCTTTGATTTTTAGATCTTTGATTTTTACTGGTGTTATATGTTAGTTGTGAAAACTGAGCTAAGACTCATTTCATATTTCATCAGCTGTTGTCTGTGCTTGTGTTTAATTCATTTTCTTCCCTTCACAAATGTCTACAACCTCACAGCTATGTCACAAAAAGAGGCACAGTTTATGACCAACACACACATATTGAAACAAAATTCTGTTTGTCTGAATGCTGCTGTTTACTGTAGGTAACCAGTGAATCTCCTACTTGTTTTGTCTTGAGATGATTGATTAAAAATGTCCTACAACTGTCTTTGTTTCATTTTTGATTGATTTATTGACTTACTTTCTGTATGTGGAAATATTTATCATTTATTTTACCATATCTTTTGTTTTTACGACTTCATGATCCCCAGAGGATGAATCTGTTAGCAGGTGATTCCCCAGGACAAGTTATCTCTAAAACCTTCAGCTGTTGTACCTGAGCTTAATGCTAATGTTAGCATGCAGGTATGGTAACAAATGTTAAGCATTTTCCATAGGCTGAACGTTACAAGCTAAGCTATGGATTTTGGTCTGTTGTAGGGACAAAACAAGAAATCTGAAGCTGTTACATTGCATTCTGGGGAATCATGAAAGTCTTTTGTACCCATTTTGTCGACATTAAAAAATGCGGTCAGATTAGATGGTAGATAAGTGGATTAGAGGATTAGATAAATGGATAGAGAGACAGATAGATTCTGTGGAAAAGTAGGAGAAAGTGACTGGGTGCATACTCCATGTCTACTGCTGCTCAGCAGTAAACAAAGCCCAACCCCATTTTAACTGACAGATCATAAACCAAATTACATGAATTTATATAGTGCTTTATACAAAACAAACTGGATAGAAGGTAAAGAGAGGACACACAGTTAATGTAGGTGAAAGGAAAGAGGTACACTTTCAGACATTTGCATCATAGTCTCTCTCTGGATCAATAGAAATGTCCACCCTCAGGACTTGTGGACTGAGCTCTGGCAGACTTCAGTCATACATCCTTTGACACATTCACCGTCATCATGACATCAAGTCTGCAAAGACACCGCACCATGAGGGGATAAAATGAGCCCTGAGACAGGACTTAAAACCTTGTTCGTTTCCATGGATATGACTGCAGGCTCTTGCCTCTGTAACCCTTCTCAAACTGTGCAGCTTAATAGTTCCTGACATTGGAAGTTTATGCAAGAAATTTTCAGGGTCTTCTGTATTATACAACAGAGGAGATGTTTGGTACATGCAGCAAAGCTTTCCCTTGAAAATATTATATTAGCATGAAAGACTCTGAGGATCCTCACATGGTTGGTGCCTTTTGTGTTTTATGTACCACTTGTTGAAAGGTCCAGGATCCAGAGGAGTTCTACAGAGAGTCCACTTTAGGCCTCTTGATAAATTGTATTATGAATTGTGAATTTGTCAGTCCATGGCACTCGAGGACTTCCTAGGAACTTGCAGGCCAGAAAGTCTGGATACGAGGAGCTAAGAACCACAGGGGATTTTCAAAATAACAAAATAAATATCTTTTGGGCTTCACTTCTGAAACCAACCTTCCTGTACATCCCTGTCCAGCTTCTGGATTCAGCCTCTCTGTGTCTGCATGTATATAATAGCTCTGGTAGGGTGAGGCCAATATTACCTCAGCTCTTCTGATCCCATCAACAAAAGAGGGGATAAAGTCTGGTCCTGTGGGAGCCAAGAAGTGCAAAAATTAATCACCAAGGAAGTGGGTGGGCTTGCAGCAGACTTTTTCATCTCTCCATCAACCCATGGATTCTCCCAAACTCCCAACCCAAACTTAACCACAACTGCTTTCCAAACGTCATGCGCCTTTTGTTTCCAATTCACGGTTCAATAAGAACTGGGCAGCGTGAACCTACTCGAACCACATAAAAACATACAACAGAGTTTTCCACAAAGTCAAAATATGACAGGCTTTCTGAAAAGCCCGGAGAACATCGAACTGCTACAGACCGTCCTTTGTTGTGCCTCTCAGGTCAGAGGTTCACTCAACCACAAGATGAACCAAACAGATCGAAGTTCTCAGTTTCACCACAGATCATAAACTCTCTTAACTGTAACAGACGGACTCTCCGCTCCAAGCCCACCCACTGTCTTGGAAATGCAATTGCGTTCAGTCTGTAGTGCTGGTTTTGAATGGCCTCATACAGTTTGTCTTCATTTTGTTTGTTGTGAATATGTTTTGGCTGCAGACCCAATCTGGAGGCTCATGGATTTAACTTGACCTCAAACCAAATACCCAGAGTGGAACTCTGTAATGTGTGTGGTGATAAGTAATCTAAACTTCACTTCTGTGGAGTCAAAACAGAAGAAATTCACCACATAAAATTAGGAATTTAACAACAGGATGTTACAGTTTTTCATAACTGTCATGAATCCTTTTATTCTTCATTAACAGAGCACACTAAACACTAAGTGTTTATGAAGTACGTGACTGAAATATTAGATTTCACTGCCTTTTTGTTCTTAGTCTGTCTAAAGATGGTACAATATTCCCTTTGTCACCTTATAAATCAAACAACTATTTGATTAATGGAGAAAATAAACACGACATGAATCAGTGATAAAATCTCATACTGTAGATGAATCTTAAGGTCTACGGTCTGACCTAAGAGCAATAGAACATGAGGTAATATGAAAGAATAATCTGTTGATTTTTAGTCATGTTTATACCATCATACAACCTCTCAAGCTGAAACAACAGCTAAGCTACGATCTATCTGATCGGAAATAAAATGTCAGGGATCCAGGAGGGACACCTGAACAGCCGCTGACGTCTTCTGTCCCGCGGAGGCGGCCGCTCCTATTGGACATACACGCGGAAGTAAAGAAGACTGTTCGCTAACAACAACAAGGAGCCTGTCCTCACTTCCATCGATGTAATTTGTTTTTCTGGGAGGGTTTCAACAGACATGGCTTTACCGCCTCAACTCAGATCTATCCAGCACTACCTCCGGACCGCACAGGAGCATGAAAAACGGGACCCGGTCGTGGCTTACTACTGTAAGTTTGTGGCTGGCTAATGTTAGCCGTAGCTACTGTTAGCATCCCAGCTTTGTTTACGTGAGCCGACAGCCTACAACGTGTTAGCTTAGCCTCTAACTTTTAATAAAACTGTAGATAGAAACTGATCACAGACAACCACTGTTTCAGATCGGTAACGAGCAGCAGAGTCTGCACTGTAACGTTAGCCGGGACGGGTCAAACTCCATTAGCCGGCTAACGCTGACTTGATATCAGCTGTGGGAGTTTCCCTCTCTGAGTCACTGACATGTCGTTTCTGTGGGGACTTTGTGAGGCTGCACCTGCTCTGCTTTTATCCCGCTAACTTGAGCAGAAGTCAGTTGCTACTTCCGGCACTTTGTGTAGAAGTTGTCTGCTCGGTCGCCTGTCGTGAACCAGCATCTGCAAATTCCTCGGCGGCTCTGTGTGATAGCTGACAGATAGCCATGAGTCTCCACAGTCAGGCGAGGCTGGCTCAGCGCTGAAGAATGAGCTCCACCCCGCTGCACTGCAAGACCAGTTCATGCTGTGTCAGTGGATCAGCAGAGTCACACAGTGACTCATGACTTTGTGGTTTCACGGGTATTATAGTTGTATTGTATTGTTGGTACAGGTGATTCAGTTTTCTGTTACTTGTCTTCAGCTGGTTGATGTTGTTATGAATGTCACTGTGGCTCAGACTGTGCCTGACTCTCAGAGCAGATAACGCTGGTATCACAGTTATTCTGGTATCGTGATGAGAGATTGTGCCTGTTTGTGTTTGGTCTCAGTTTCAGAATCATTATCCTACTGACAAGTTCTGCCTTTGTAGAAAACACCTGATCTTATATCTCGGTGCCACAGAACTCCATTAATGACATGTTATTTTATACTGTGAAGATACATTGGCCTGTGGCCAGAAATACACACTAGAACATCAAATGTAGATTAATCTGCTGCTGAATATTGTTCTTAACAAATGCATTATTGAGGAACATTAACTAAAAACTACAGTTGTCCTCATTTCCAACAATGTTGAGAGAGCAGATACTGTCAAAATAATCACACTTTAAAAACAAACAGTAGACATGAGCATAGTTCATTTAAATGATAATTAAGATTCAGTGGATTTATGTCTTCAGGAGGATCCAGAAAGAAAATATCTGGAGACTCACACCTTGTTGGTTTTGTTTTTTCCATGGGATTTGTTGACAATAAGGTAAATATAGAAAACCACCAAACTCACACTTTAAGTCTTGTTTTAAGACAAGAGTTTAAAATGAACTTTACTGTCTTTACCACAGTTTGTTACTGTCATATCGGTGCAGCACCTTAACCTGAAATAAAGACCAACTCTCTGTGACATTAACATTCAAAGGGAAGAAACACACAACGAATGGCATTTATTTGTGTGTGACAATTACAAGTACATCCTCTGACTGGCTTATCTCCTCCACCAAACAATTTCCTCAGGCACTTTTAAATAAATTTTATTCAACTGTCAGAGTTCTCATCACTGCAGCTGAGTCTCTGTCTTTAATATTAAAACTGGTTTGTTCAGCTTTATTGTGATTATAAATTACAGAGTGATTTGTAATTTTAACCTCTCCATGCTACACACCACTGAAACCACGTCAGTATGACAAAAAACAATTAGAGAAAAAACTGGAATCAGTAAGATAGAACAAGGAAGAATAAGAAAGATGGATTATTATTATTTTATTTGAAAGAATGCTTTTACATTTCCCATGATGCCTGAGTGGAACATGTACAGATCTGTATGAACATGATAAATGCAGGTATATGCATTATCAGCACAGTGTATTTGCTATTGCAAGTAGCCTAGTTTCCCATGAAGTAGGGCACAAACTGTGTGAGATGACTTGTGATTGATAATATAGAGTGAACAGGCTTCAGTGCAGCAGGGGTCTTCATCTGACCTAGTTGAGCTGCTGTGGGCGAGATGCACATGAAGACATAGAAAAAAACCCCTGACAGATCAAAACCATGTGTCCACCACACTGACAGACAGGAATCTTTTTCTTCTGACAGCTGAGGGAAAGATTTTCACACTGGAGGATGAATTCTTTATTTAATCACAGTGTTTGACATTCAGATATCAAACATGTGGAGTCCAGTTTGTTGCTGCATCTTATCAAGTGAGTTTTAGTCTTATTAAAGACTGGAAATCAGCTGGTGTATCCCGAAATAAACTATTATTTTACCAACAGGTTGTTTATTGTCGGACAGGAGCCTCTTCATGGTCAGATGCCTCCCTTTATCAGTAAACGTTAACATCCACATGTAACCAGCAGGTCTCTGCAGTGGTCTGACCACTGGCTGCTGGTGGTACCTTAGTCCAGGCTAAGGACTAAAGGTGACTGTACTTTTGAGGTTGTTCTTTGGACCTAAGATCTGTGAAGAAGCTTTAGTGTTTGTGGTTGTAGGATATTTGTTCTCTTCTCTACCAGATGATGCTGTCACACCGTGTCAGTCACTTTCACTGTGATTTGTTCATCTCTGCCTCAGACTCTTTACCCAGAGGGATGTAATGGTCGTAAGCTGCAGTTCGAATCTTGCTGCCAATTATCTGAGGCTGTTTTCTGAGTGTTTGACATTCCTGGAAAACTTCACTCAGCCTCTCTGTGGAAAATGCAACCAATCAGAGACACAGCATGGCTCATTACTGCTCCCTGATTGGCTACAGATGACTGAGGGTGAGGGTGACAGGGTGAAGGAGAGGAAGAGGTGCCTGCTGGGAAATAGATTATACCAGGAGGGGGATGATGAATTCCTTGCTGAATTTAGCTGAGCTGGCCAAGTGTCTGTTAACAATATGTTTCAAAAGATTTTTCTGTTTTTCTGAATGAGTCTGTTTGTCAGATGTTTCCTGTTTGTGTGTGTGTGCATCAGGATGTTTGTGTCATTTTGACTGTGTGTTAAACATGCTGAAACACACTTTTAAAACCTGTTGGTGGTGAATGAGGACCATCATGATGAGTGTATGTAAAACCTCCTTGGGAACACATTTTCTCCTGAGCAAGCTGTGCTGTTTAACTGTTGATTTTATATTGTTGGCATATTGTCAGGTTTATTGATAAAACACTGGACATAAAGCAATGACAGCAACGCATAAAACAAACATATAAAATAATATAGTCCTTAATGTAGACCTGCTGCTCCTGCTTTTAATGAAGTGGACTTGGCAGGCTGCAGATTTCCATATTTACTTTTATAAGCTGTGTTTTAAATGGAGCAACAGTGAGTGGCTCTCCTCAAATCATTTCCTCAAGGTTAAAAGCAAACCCACAGTGACGGATGGTTCAGTAACTCTGAGGTTTTTGGTTTATTCTGAAGTGGCTGCTGTAAATAAGAACGTGTTCTCGGCAGGCGTGTAAACGTGTGACCTCTGTCCGTCGACATCGTGGTCGGCCGGCTGCAGAATTCATCAGATGCATTAACCATTTAATGTTGGATGGTTGGAAATCTTCCAATGCCTGCCCAGTCCTCCGCTGACAGATCTGTGGTCGGTGGTCATTTCCAACCACGATGTGGTGGTGTCCTGTCTAAACTGTGAACAGGTGAGGGTAACTACAGCCTAATGAAAAATGGAATCATGGTCACCGTGGTGTAGTTGGTTTATAGCCTAACATTAGCTTTTTACTTCTGGAGATTGGATTTAGGCTTCAAACATCAGAACAGTGGTGTTCATCTGTGAAGATTATCTTGCCGAATAAAACTTTTGTTGATCCCAGGGTTTATTTTCTGCACTAATTGTGGAGGGAACCAGGTTGATGCTAACCTCTGGGTTGGCCTGTAAAAATCTGTTGTCCCTGCATCACTCTATTATGACCAATATATAAACTTAGCAGGACATTTTACAGTTGAAAAATCAACCAATCAGAGCTCTCTAGTGGACTAACTGTATAACAGAGACACTGTTTCTAAATCTCGTTTGGCATTTCTGTGCTGATACTGCAGTAAGCAGTAAGACCTATTGGCCTGGCTGACATATATCAGTCCAGCTCTTAGTCAGTTAACCATCCTGTTGTTAGCAGGGCCTGAATCAATCCCTTTATTCTTATTTTTTCTTAACAAGCTGTACATCCGATACATTGAAATGTAGCCTAAAACAGAGTATGCCTTCATGAAGATCCCTTTAAAACCTAAAACTCTCATCGCTCAGACCTCCATGCACCCAGAGCAGGACTCATCCTGTTAGCAAGGCTCTCATGATTTGATTTCATCAGCTGCTAATTTCATGTTTGTCAAACTACAAAATGAAACGAGTCTCGCTGTTATCTGGTTAATGAGATGGAGTCTGAGCACTCAGTGGAAGATGACTAAAAGACAGAGATTGAAATTTGTCTTTTTGACCAACTCAGTTATGAATCAGCCGACTGTAAACATCAGCTAGAAAGAACTTCTGAATGAGGACTAACAACATTAGTAGACAGCAAACACCACTGATAGGCGAAGGAATAGTTGAAAAGAAAAGTCATTAAATTAGTTGTTGTGAATGTTTGGAGCTAGTTGCCTGTTGCTGTTTTGCTCTGAATTCCCAGAGATCTGCCGTCGGTCCAACAGTTTGGCTGCTGCTGTGATTTTTTTCCTTGGGTTGTGTTTTCAGTGGATTAAATGAGCCGAGTCAGGGATCAGGGAGTTTGGCTGTTTTAATGGGAACAAACCAGAGGCTGCTTATATAGTGAACGTGGTGTTGGCTCTGTGCGCAGCAGATAACTAGTTTAACTTTATCTCAGGGACTTTATCTCAGTGTCCGTCAAAGTGATTGACGGGACTATGAGATGTGGGAGGTTGTATAGGAATTTAATTAAAGTCTTTTTACCTGCTAAATGCCATCAGACGAGGTATTAGAGAAACTTAACTTTGAGCAGCCGTGCAGACGTGACACTGGCTGAATACTTTAAACAGCCAAAGTTTCCCCCTCTCGGTGTGTGTTAGTATGTTTGTTTGTGGGGCTGGAGGTCCGGTCGGTGTGCAGCAGGAACCTGCAGCGTGCAGGGTGGATGTGTGACGTCTGCTGTGAGCTGAGGTGGACCAGTGATCCAGCCAGACCACTGGAGGTCAGCAGCACCATGTGTCTGGGCCTCTGAGCCCAGCTGTGACTTTGTGTGTGTCGAGAGAGAGAGAGAGAGAGAGAGGCCATATGTTGTCATGACTCAGCCAGCTGAGTGAGGTTGTGTGTGTGAGGAGTCTGTCACACTCATGCATCATACACCAGGGAGAAGCTTGGTAAGTACATTTCTGTTGCATGATGGGAGAAGAAATGTAACTGAAAAATAAGATGAAATATAAATTCAAGACAGAATCTCACCAAGACAACCTACAGTTACTGCAGCGCTGGGCCGTCTCTGCTGCTCTCAGTGTGGACTGTGGTAATTACAGCCTCTTCCTCAGACGTGTTGCTTTCCACCGACACTTTTCCCCAAAACAAATTTAAGACAATCACTAATTGGCTAAACAGATGGTGACAAATCTGGCCATCCAGAGGAGTTTGGATGGAGCAGATTGGAAATTAGAGACATGCTGATGCACAGTCATTTCTGACAGAGCATGTGTTGAGTGTAGTCTGGTAATATTTTATATTTTCATAGGTGTTTTTAGGCTGATTTAAGCCTTGGTCACAGACAGCGGAGAGACAACATGGTTGTTGTCTGAAGCTACAGTGGAGCTCAGGATGCTGTTCCAACTGCCAGGTGTTGTACCTCCGAGCCTTAAACATATTCAGAACAGGTTAATAAGCCTCACTGTTACACAGGGTGACATGTTCCTACATCACCATAAACACACACTGTAGTTTATTTTGACTCAGTCCCACACACACACCATCCTACGGTCACAATCCGCCGCTGAAAATAGTCCCCAACAAATGAGCTATTTCCTCTGTAGCTTTGGTTAAAAACCACAGTGAGCAGCTGTTTTAGAAAATGACAGTGAGACTGTCGTGGTCGGTCTTTTCACAGGACTGACAGTAAGGAAATGCAGAAGGACACCAACATTATTCTTTGAAGAGGTTGTAGGTAGAAAAGATTTTGGAGTTTATTATTGTTCATTTCTTAAGTTAATTATAAATCATTTTAATTCTAAACACCTTTCAAGACACCCAAGGACACTCTACAGCCAGTAAGACATTCAACACATGAAACAAGATAAAAACAGCAACAATGAGATGAATCCAGATAAAAGAATGAATTCATAGTTTAAACTTTAGGAAGGCCGATCTAAACAGGTGACTTTTGAAAGAAGCAACAGATTCTCAGCATTAGAAAGAGGTGGTTTCTATGTTTTCTATTAGAAACAACTCATCAGTCTGCGGGGCTGGATCCTGCTGTCTGTCCTCTTGGTCTGACCGTCATTCAGCCTCAGTCCTACATCAGCAGGTCTTTCTAAATTAGCCTGCTAACGCCAGACGATATTTTACCTCACCTCCACCCCAGAACAGGCTGATCGATGGTGGGTTGAGTCAAAGCCATGATTTGTTTAGCTGTAATGAAGCGGCATAATTCATCAGCAGCTCCCGGGCTGACACTGTTTGGCTGCGTTACAAGCACCGTTTTACACAGATTGGATCACTGACATTATAGATGAGCTGAGGCTGAACACAGGTACACTGCCTCTGTCTCTGGGGGATAGAGACAGAAGTTTACTTCATTTAAATCAGATTTGAAATGTATTTGTTTACACTTTATTCAAACAGTTTCCTGCAGTAAAATTGCTGTGAATTTCTAACCCCTGGAAATAAGGACGTAGTGTAAGCACAAAGAGGAATGAGAGTGAAGGTGGAAGCTGATTTTCAGGTGTGTCTTCTTACTGTACATTCTTAAAGCTCTGATCAGTGAATCTGAAGGAGAGCAGGAAGACCTTTCTCCCACTTGGCTTCAACAGAGACAGTTATTTGCAGGCTAGCAGAGCACACAGTGGATCAGAGTGACAGTGCAGTTTCTCTGTTGGAGTATAAGGCTCAGCCTCAGTGAATTTTAAATTCAGGCCGCTCATTATGGATTGAATTGAGTGAGAACACTGACTGACAGCTGCTCAGAGTTTGCTTCATTTCTTCAAATTAAAACGAGTGATATTGTAGATTTTCTCTGGGTTTATTAAAGTCATGTTGAAGCAGCCTGAGGATCATATTGATCATGTTTAGACTCTGTGTGTTATTCAGATGGATAATGGTGACATGTTGTGATGAACCACTGGTTACAGCTTTAACTGTGACAGTGATTTAACTCCTCTCTCTCAGACGCACACAGCGACACAGCTCCCCTCCATAATAACGCCCTTGTCATTCATGTGACAGAGCGACTACACTGGCCCAGAGTCAGATCGGCACAGATTCTTCATGTCCGACGTCAAAACTGCGTCGAGGCTGTGGCGCTCTGCCAGCTCTCTTTATGCTGGTGTTAAATTCTTCTCTGACAAATGGATTTTCATACAGCACCACACTGGAGGACAGCTGTCACACACACACACACACACACAGAGAGAGAGAGAGGGAGAGAGAGAGAGAGAGAGAGAGTCTAAACAAATGTAGTCATGCATCAGGAAAACTCCTTTTAAAGACATGTTGAATCTGGTTTAATGAATAAGTCTGTTTATTTATATTTCTGAACCTGGGCCTCATTTTATAAATGACTGAAGAACAGTGTACCCGTCCCTGGCTAACAGCTGCTGCAGTGTAAACCAATGGGAAATAGTCCATGTCCACTAAATTTCTTGTTGTCACTGACGCAGGCTTAGATTGTTTTAAGTGTCTGACAGCATTATGATAGGATGTATTATTGTTTGACTCTTAAAGGTGGAAGAAGTAATCAGATACTTTGCATAAGTAAAAGTACCACACAGCAACACAAACACACTAACAGATGGAGGCAGTGGTATTCCAGCAGCTCCCAGTCTGGTATTGATATATAGAGATGTTTCTGGTTAAACTAAAAGGATCTTCCTCTTTGATAAAAAGCTCTGTCTCTGTAGGAATCCTATCATCATGTTGTCAGACACTTAGAATAACAAATAAATCACTACTGAGAAATGAGTTTTACTGTAAACGATTGATTATTGGTAGCATGATTGGCTGCCTCTGTTGATCTCTACACTAGCAGTGGTGGTTGTTAAAGCCTCTACATGTACATTACATGTTTTCCTGTGGTGACTCCCACTCGTGCAGTAATAGGTATTGACTGGGCTTGACATGCTCAGATACAGCATGTATTGTTTGAACCCAATGAAATCACTGTCATAACAAATCAAACAGTGATGGCTGAGGGCTGGACATTGGCAGCTCCGTCCTAAAAAAATAAACTGTAGTGCATTTGTGTTTGAGCCACAGAGATCAGGCAGATTAGACTGAGACTTGTTTTTGTGGGGCTGTTGTGTGAATGGATGTTGGCTCTGAATCGGTGCATTTTTTCTGTGTTGTTCTTGTCTGGTGGTCGAACACAGGAGTACAAGTTTATGAGCTGTAATATGTTACTGTGCAGCATGTTAACACCTCCAGTGTAGAAAGTCGTATCCTTACAAACATCTGAGTACAGAGCCACTTTACTTTTTCTCCTCTGTGTACGTTGGCACCAGCAGCAGTCCTTCATCTGAAGCTTATCGTTTTACACTGATGAATGATATTAAATGGAATAGGAAGTAGCAAAATCACCGGCATAAAAAGCTAATTACACACATGACAGACAGAAAAGAGGTGCAGCAGAGTGGGAAATGCCACCAAAGACCCTCTAATCTCAGTAAATAACAGCCTGAAAGGTTATTATGGCCATTTTCACCAGTTACAAACAGCTGAGTGCTGTTTTCTTCACAGTAATGGACAGAAATAACAGAGGACCTGCAGAAACACAGCCTGCTTACCATAAGAATTATTCATTAAAAACAATCACATCACATCTCTAAAGTCATATCATGTTGGATAACCTGCCTGCAGTCATTGTGGTGAGATGTTACTGCTTATAGGTGTTTTAATGGGACCAGACTAATTCAGGTTCAGTCTAGCCAGGATTATCGTGTGATCGATCAGATCGATCCGTCACCTGCTGAGCTCAGGAACACTGGAGTGGAGCTGCAGCGACCAGTAAACTGATCAGTCGATTGATATGAAGTGAATGGAACACTCTCTGGTGTTGGCTCCTCGAGTCTCTGAAGTCTTTGTGTTTTGAACTGTTGTTCAGACTCTTTCTTCCTGTTTCCTGACATTTTATAGACTGATGAATCAATTACTTGAGAAGATGGTCTGACCACAGAGGACGTTAATGAACAGTGACAGGTGGTGATTGAACAAATGAGTAGAGGAACTGTGGACAGTGCAGAGTCAGAAGATCCAAAAGGAGGATTTGCTGTTGTTTAATGAAGCAGGAGTAAAACCTCAGTACCTGTAATGACCACCAGAGGGCTGGAGCATGGTGGAGGGAGGAGGGTTACATCGTCTGTGCTGTCAAAGCCTTCTGTGTTGCAGTTCATTGTCTGTGAACAGCCAAAGTGAATGTTGCACTGTCTGGGTGTAATAGTACAAAGCAGGTCTTTGTCACTGGCTGACTGGCTGACTGGCTGCTGCAGTAGCTGTGGACCTGCTGGCTGTGTCTCTGCACTGACTGGTTAACTGCCTCAGTGACTCTTCCATACGACGACATGGCTGCATGTGTGTCGCTCTGGTGTTTTTTAGGAAACACTGAGTGGTGCAGGCCTCGGAGGCTCCCCACCGCTCTGCTCTGTGAAACGGGACATTGTTCTGTTGATGCTGAGCAGGACAGTGACACTGAGCTGTGACTCAAACACTGAACATGAGGTGGAAACACAGGACTTAAACCAGGCTCAGTGCAGAGGACAGAGGAACGAGGACGGTCGCCTGGTAACAGACTCCACCTCATGACAAACCTGAGCTGAAAAGAAGAGTTTGTTTTTCTCTTCTTGGTTGAAGTTTCACTTAAAAGAAGAGAAAAGTCACAATCTGACACTTCAGTTCTCATTGTTTGATATGTTCCATCCACAAGTATAGAACTAATTCAAGGTGTGGTTTAATCTTTGGCTTTTTGCTTTTATTAGTGTGGAGAAATGGGTACAGCAAAAGTTAAGTTAAATGTTATTTATATAACCCAGTATCACAAATCACAAAGCAGATTGATTGTACTGAGATTTCTGTATGAACACACATGAACCCTGTGGATTATAATTCAGATTATGGCAGCATTTAATTTAGCTGTCCATTTGTTTTTCAGCGAGCTGATGAGGGTTTTAGTTTATAAAGTGTGGGAAACACGTGACGTCTTCACATATCGTGTTTTGTTGGAGCAACAAACTCCAGAATATTCAGTTGACGGTGATATCAAACAGCAGCAGATCCTCACACTGAAGAAGCTGCAGCTACAGAGGGAGTTTCTGTTTGATAAATGACTTTAATGATTCGTTAATTGTTTGAGTTGCTCTAAATAATCACCTCACTCCTTTAACATGTGGTCTTTGCTGATGAAGATGTGATAAAGCTCCTCTGATCTTTCTTCCGTAAAGGTTAATGTTGTGTTTCATTATAAATATCTGTATTATCGCAGCTCTTCTCTCCTGGTGAGGCACAAATCTGGTTTGATCCATGTCCACTGTTGTTGTAAAACCCTGTTGGCTGTACTTGCCAGACGTGCTGATTTACTACTGGAAGTTTTTATTTTTCCACGAGGAACCATCAGAGGAACCATCGATAATTTATAGTGGAGGAGGAGTGTGTGTGTGTGAATTTGTTCCCGTTGGCTTCGCCCTTTTCAGTTTCCATAAATGTCCTCACTCTCAGATAGAGGTCTTCACAGGTCCAAACATTTATGCCTGAACCCATAAACCCAGAACTGTTCTACCAGGGACTGAACCGGTCTAGTCTAATTAGCTGAAAACTGGGACCTGGATCCATGTAAAACTGAGAAATGCTGGATCCGGACTCGCCCGAGAGAGCCAGACCTGATCAGCTCGGATTTCACAGCTGATTGTTTTTAACGAGTTAATGTCAATTTACAGGTTTTCAGAACCAAACTTTGTGTCAGACCTGGTAACGTCAGGCTTTCTGCTGCTGCTCAGGTCGTCTGTGAGGAAGGTTTAAGGCTTTGTATCCTGTGAAGAGAAGGATCTGTCCACAGAACTAATTGACAGATGGGGGATTGTGGGAGTTGAAGTTCTAACAGAGTCTTCTCAGTACGATCAGGCCTGTCCTGGCTCTGGTGGAAAATCTCTTTGACCTTCCTCCTGGTCTGCTGTGTTTTTGTGTTTGATCTGTAGCCGAGGAGGAGAAAACATCCGCGGCTTGTCAACGAGCTGCTTTGTTCTGAAAGATTCATCAGGACCTTGTGTAACGAGTCTTCCATACGACTCGGCCAGACGTCTGAGGGAGGACCGGACTTTACTGAGCAGTAAAAAGATGTCTAATCCTCGTCACCTTTCATCTCTCCTCCTCACCTCTCTCCCCCCTCCTCCTGTCCTCCCCTGCAGGTCGGCTGTATGCTATGCAGACGGGCATGAAGCTGGACAGTAAAACACCAGAGTGCCGAAAGTTCCTGGTCAAACTCATGGACCAGCTGGAGACGGTGAGTTCGACCTACTTTAGTCCAGTTCCCTCTTGTAGGGGAGGGTGTGAAGGGGAAACAGTACAGGTATGTTCATGACAGTGCTCCACTGTAACTTTGTTCAGTTGAATTGTAGAAGTTCAGATTTCCAGCCAGGAAACTGACGCACACGTCAACAACTAGAAACAGAGTTTGGTGTGTTTGTTACAGCCACAGCACTTCCTGCTCCTGAAGCCGGGGATCATGGGTAATTTGCACTGGACTATACAGTCACTGATAGACTTTGTTTTCTCTAACCGCTCAGACTCAACAGGATTAATTACCACCTGTGGCTGTAGGGGGCGCTGCTGCTCAGCCTCTCACCCACGTTTGATTTAAAGAAAGTTCATTTTCGACTCTGGAAACAGCCCTTGTTAAAACAGTCTCATTGGAGCTTTGGATCGAAACAATCAGATGAAATAAGCAGATGTGACTGTTTGTTTTTGGCCAATCCAGTCGATTAAAAACCTAACAAATCAAGACACTTCATCACACTGATGCAAAAGTCCTGTAACACTGCCCAAGATGACCTAATGCAACCAGAGAGCTTTCAGGGAGCGATGCTCAGTCCAGCACGACGACCACAGTCAGCTGCTGAGGGAGGGAGAGAATCACTTTCAATAAAATGCTGCAGGCTGAAGGTAAATTCAGATGATATTGTAAATGAATTGTGCATAATCTGAATCTGCAAAGGAGGCGACAGAGTGTCCAGTGAAACTGCCTGTAAACTGAGTTCAGAGTGAACATGTGGAGAGAACTGACTGAAGGGTTCATATTCATTCATATGCATTAGACCAGGTGTCAGGTGACATGTCATGAAGAATGCTGTGCTGCTGTGGGGCGTGTGTTCAGCTCACACCTTATTACAGCTGTTATCAGGACACATCAGGATCCAGTGCTGCGTCTGCTAGAGAAGGAAAATGCTGCAGGAGCAGAGCTGCTGGCTGCCTGTAATGTCACCTCTACCACTGGACCACATGATGAATGGCTCTTTTCTTACACAACACACTGCACAGCTCTGATGCCGGGTCCACTGTAACCAATACACACACACAGACACACACTCTAAAAGGCTTGACATTTGCCTGTTGTTCTTCAGTGGCTGGGCTGGTCGCACTGGGTCTTCTCAGAGGTTTGAGGTTTCCCTCCTTAGAGACGTGAACTACACCACAGTTACCAGCACCTGCCAGGGGACGGTGTCTGTAAAGGTGTGCAGAGCGCCCCCTAGAGGTTGGATGTACAACAGCCTCTAAATGATGCTTGTTCCCAGTCAAACAGGACAGATGTAGATAAATGAGCTGTAACATTCTGCTGCTATCGTCCTGATTTCTCTCTTTTTTCACTT
Organism: Lates japonicus; assembly: GCA_033238685.1. Taxonomy (NCBI): domain Eukaryota; kingdom Metazoa; phylum Chordata; class Actinopteri; family Centropomidae; genus Lates; species Lates japonicus. Next base: position 903,567 of record BRZM01000028.1, on the reverse strand, counting down.
TTCTCGTCCGCCTGTATCTCTCTTATCTGCACACACACTGAACTAAAAATCAGCATGAGTCAGACTGTGTGAGTTGTGAGAGTTTTTATCGTTGCAGAGTTTTCTAACAGCACAAAGATTATTACAGCTCAGGAAGCAGCGAGTAACGGAGCTGTGTTGTCACCTGTCAGTGTTATCACATGATGAAAACAAGCTCACAACTGGACCTGTGTGTGGTTTCATGTTTATTGTTTTCTGATAAAGCATGAAAACATGAATTCAGGTTCATTGTCACATGGGAAACACGTCTCTGATAATCTCGCTGAATATTTCTGCTCATCATAATTATCAGGCACAAACACAACAGGGACATGTCAGCTAATATTACACGTTTGTCTCATCCAATGCAAATGACAGTGGGAACAATAAAATGAGCCTCAGTTTGTTTCCATTAGTTGTCTCCAACCTTATACGTACATACAGTCTGGTTAAAGCTGGGTGGAGGCCTGAGCTTTCATTCGACACATTTACGTAAAGGAGGCAGCTCTCTGGATTGTCAACAGGGGCCGCACTAATTAGATTTTATAGGGTTGTTATGACGAGGTGAGGAAGGAGGGAGGAGGTAAGATGAGACGAGAGGAGGTGGATGGGCTCGGAGCATCCCGATGGGGGTCAAACAAATGAGCGTTTTCATCTGGAAGGCTGCAGCTCGCAGATCTGTTCCTCTGCTGCCATAATCTCAGACTGACGTGAACAGAAACCGTTGGTTTGTACTGACAGAGCAGCTTCAACAGGCGTCTAAGATTTAAGATTTTGAAATACTGAGTGAAGAAGTGTTTCAGGAAATGCTCCACCTGTGTGTGGTCAGAGCAGCAGTTTAACAAACCGGTCACACAGTGGTGAGGAGAGGAGCTAAGAGGAGGTGAATGAGAGCAGCTCCTGGTCTTTATAGTTTTTCGTGAGAGGCTGAGGAGGTGGGAAGTCCTGCAGAGAAGCTGCACTCACTTTATTGATCGCTCTGAGCCAATTAGAGGTCACAGTGGACAGAGAAGAAAACACACACACACACATACACAGCCCCCTTGAGCCTGGTTTTTACTGAGGCTCCAGGGATCTTCATTACTGTCACACACTCTCCCAACAGGACTCACATCCGCTGCTTTGATGTGTGTGTGTGTGTGTGTGTGTGTGTGTGAGTGTGTTCTTGTTAGCCAGTACTTGTGTTAGTATTAGTTTGCACCCGCTGCAATGTGTGTTACACTCACACAGTTCACACCGACCATTGTTATTTAGTTATTGGGTTATTAAAGGAGTCTGTTCATGATTTGAATTAGTTGAGTTTTTGTTGAAACAGAGGAGTTGAACTGTGATGGTTTTGGAGGCTGCAGTTTGTGGTGCTTTTGAATGGCATTGCGTTATACTTGGAGGTGTTTCTAATATTTATTCTAACCTTGTTGGTAAAATATTCAAAGCATCGGTGACTCAGTCTGTCCTGGTGACTCACAGAGCCTCCATCTGTTCATTTCCCTCCACCTCTCTGGACCTGGGTCAACTAAAGAAGCTGAGCAAGGACCAGAGAAGAAATGGTTGGTACAACATGTTATTCAACCACACCAGAGATAAAAGGTGTTTATACAGAGTGAGTGAAAAGCCACCGTCACAGAGAGGATAATGGTGCACATTTTCAGTGGCAGATTACAGCATGTGCAAATACCAGCTTTTCAGTCCACGTAGGATTTGAAACCCCTTGAGTGTGATCAGGGTCTGCCCTGTGGTCTCCTCCTGATCCTGAATCATCTCACCATGAAGGAGCTGAGGTTGTGGTCTGAACTCTGTCTGGCTCTCCGGACGAGGTGAGAAGCTCCCACACCGACACAGGGAAACTTATCTTGGGCTCCTGTTTCTGCGATCTCATTCTGTCGGACATTAAATAAAAAGTTCATGAGCGGAGGGATGAGGCGAGCTGCCTCGTCTGTATCAGGGATACGGGGGCCTCATTGTGGAGTAAGGCCTGGAGGGGAAACGCCTGGTGGCTGGGCTTACGGCCATGCAGCCTGCTTATCCTGAAGGACTGGCATGGGTGTGGGTCCACTGCTTCGGTCGTACATCGTATTTACAGAGTGTACAGAGTGCCGCTATTTTCTTCTCTTTGTTCAGTCAGACATGAAATTGGTTTGATACCTTCTAAACAAAATGTTCAATTTACTGAATCCAGACTTTTCTCTAAACAAATTGTTACATTTCATAATCCCGTCTCTCACACAGAGAGAAGCCTGATTATTTATTCAGGACGTTTCGATACGATTTCGACGGAGCAAACAGCTGTAAAACATTTAATCCTCTGAAAAGTCTTGCCTCTTTTCTTCTCTCTGAAACATGGGGATACCCTGAGGGTTTTTTGTATGTTCCACTTCTTTATGAACTGTTGCCGGTAGACTCATTTCTACAGAGCAAACGAACATCAGGACACAAACCACAGCAGCTCCTCTCTCTCTCTTTCCCCCGGTGACCTGGCTCGTGCGTACAATACATGTTGGACTCATTAACTCTATTTTCCACCATCATCGCCGGCTCAACTCTCCGAGGCTTTGCTCTCACTGGGATGGTGGAAAATCACTTGTTTAAAAATCAGTTTCACATGTTGCAGGGTGGGAAATCAGCAGCAGCAGCAGCTTCCAGTCAGATGCTGCTAAATTTAGTTTATAAGTTACAGTCTAAAAATACACCGACTTATCATTATTCAATAAGCCCTCTGCTACATGCTAATTGACTGCTGTGCGCTCTCTTTATATTTGGTTTATTAAGGAAAACATACAGAAGGATGTGATCCACAGGACAGTCTGTCACCTTCCTGCCACTTTAGTGTCATTTATACTTTGTCTTAACTGTGAGGTAGTAGTAACAGGACTGCAGAATGAAGCTCTGTAGAGACACTGATCTGTCACTCAGTCTGTCTGACCTGCATGAAGTAAACAGAGTGAAAACCTTGATAAAAACCGTGAGGATGTTTTAATGAGTTCTGAGTGAAAGTTACACGGCTGAATAAAACTCTGATTAAAACTCTGATAAATGTTGATTGGTTTGAAACAAACACATGACTTCACCTTTTGGCAGCTCCACCCACTTCAAACCAGTAAGGAGAGCGAGGCAATCACTAAAACTGCTCTGGATCTGGCAGGAAGTCATGGCGTGTTCATGCTGCTCTTCACTGAGACTTTGGCAGAATGGAGGTTTTTGGAGAAAGTTGAAGAAGATAACAAGACACTGGCTATACTGTGGGCGGCATGACAAAGACACAGAAAGAAGAGAGTGATGCATTCATGCTCTGCTCACACCTCCATGATGTCAATTGACTCTTTACTTTTTAATTTATGTCCTCCATCTCTGACACTGGACTTGTAACCACCAAAACCTTTTTCAGCTGCTGCGTGTTAAAGCCCTGCCATGCAAGAATAGTTTTTTTGTGACTGAGCACTGCTACACTCACAGTGCAGTTACCCTTTCATACCACTGTCAGTAACTTTAAATAATCACTTTAAATAACAGCTTTCCTCAAAATGGGCCGACCTGGCTTATGATCAAATGCTAGAGAGTCAACAACGACTAAAAGCCAGTCAGAGATTTAGTCTGGTCCAGGCCTCTTGCTCGGTCACTCTCTTGTTTGTGGCGTCCTGCTGTAAAGCGTCAGGTACTGGGAGATCATACCGTTCTCCCTGCTACAAGTCAGTGTGCCATCAAAATGATTGTGAAGAGTTACATAATGTTGCTTCTTTGTGCAATTTTCTCACATTTTAAAAGTTGCTAAAAGTTGCACAGTTTCCTTAAACGTTGGTTCCCGCTCAGATGGAGCAGGTTGGATCCTGAGTGCAGTGAGTCCCTCGATCCCAGATTCTTTGTGTTCCCGACCAGTTGTCTTTCCTTCAGTCTACGCTCAGCCCAGTGGTTTTACATTCCTCTGCTCTGCTACACACACACACACACACTACACACACAGATTGATTAAGGCAGTGAACAGTGTATCTATTCAGTCAGGTCAGGGTCCACCTGCTGGAAGAAACCAGCGTGTTTGCTTCAGTGACTTTACAAGAAACCTGAAGCTCTGCTGGACGCCGTAATGGAGCGACAGAAACAGAGAGGGAGAGAGAGCGCAGAGGAACTACAGGTGGAGAAAACGTATGCTGAGAGAATGTGTGTGAAAGACAGACTTCAGCTCTTCCAAGATAAAACATGATCCACAGATTTTTCTGTCCATTTTCAGATCAGTGAAAATCTTCTGTTGTTCAGCAGATAACTCTGAACCTGATGTATTTATGACAGAATCCTCTTTGTGTAACCAGAAACATCTCTATATATCACTACCAGACTCCATTGACAAAAACAGGGATTTTACTGGGAGCTGCTGGAATACCACTGCCTCCATCTGTTAGTGTGTTTGTGTGTGTACAGCAGCAGCATGTTGTTGTAGTGTCTCACAGAGGAGGCTGAGGTGGTTGGATGAGTGTACTTTACATCCTTTCTACCACCAACAGTCAGTTTCTTATAAGCAGGGTAAGGTAAGTAAGGAGTTTTACTTTGGTCCATCTGTCAGGAGCAAAAGTGGAAGTATTGTGATGAAGTTATATCACTGACAAACTCTAGAGGAAGTTGGGAGACAGTAGATTGCTGTTGTTTTTAATGTAAACGTAGCAGATCAGTAATCTTTACTGTAATGGTCACGATCAGACACTTTGACAAATAGTCTGTGGCAGGTGAATGGGGTCACGTTGGTAGACTGAAAACCAGTATGTTTTGTGTTGTAATTTGTGGGGTTTGCTTCATGTGTGTGCCAGCAGCAGTGACTCAACCGCTCCTCCCCTCTCCTCAAACCACCGTCGTTTCATCTCTGTCCGTGTACGCCACACTTTCCATCCACACTGGAGCTCTGGCTTCACACTGATTCAACAGAGGTTATTGGTATTATTATTTCACCCTATTATGTATGATACCAGCACCCGTAACCTACTTTAACAACACTGAGAAATCTCAACAGTGGTATTTAGTTTCAATTAACTTCAGCTCACTGGTCTTTCTAACTGTTATTTTCCTTCTGTTTCTATCACTTTTTTCCTTCTTCTGGAGTTAGCATGCTAACCAGCTAGCCCCAGCCTGTCCTGTCCTGTTAACGGCGTTCCAGTTGGGAAGTCGGACAAACATGGACGCTCACAGAGCCTTTGTAGTTGCTCTCTCGGCGTACAGACAACTCCAAAACAAATCTGCTCCACCTGAAGAACACCTCAGGTGTTAACATTAGATTTTAATGTAAACACTTCAGAATGCTCTTAAAACGCTGTTCAAATTTACCAGTTAGAGAAAAGAGAAACATTAAGCCCTGAACTGGAACTGTCTGTATCCCAGACTAACCATTGTCATTGTCAACCATTGTTAGCAACAGCAGCTGAACAACGCTCTACAAACAAAAGCGTAGCAACATGTCCACAAATTAAAACATTAGCAGAGTGTTCACTACTATTGATATGAGTAGCAGCCATCTTGAATTCTCTTGAATTTTCTAATGCTGGAAATCTGTTCACCCACATTTTCCCAGACAGACCAGGGAACTAAACAGTGCTTCTCTAATTTCTCAGGTCAAGTCAAGAATATTTTATTTACATGGCTCAAGATCACATATTTTGTCTGACTGGCTCCAGGCAGTTAGCGGGGCAAACAGTCGTTTTTCCTTCCGTGGAAGTAAAACATTTGGCTTCATCTGTGAAGCTGGTGCTTATGTGGGTCAGGAAACCACCACAGACAGTGTGTTTGGTAACCTGTTGAACTGGAGTGTGTGTTTGTGTGTGTTTACGTGGGAGAAACTGTCGTCAAAAAGTTTATGATAAGAGTGTTTTGACAGGAATTAGCTGAAGGTCAGGGTGTTTTCCCTTGTTGACTGGTGGTGTTTGAATCATGTTAAGGTTAAATTTTTAACCTTTTGAAGTGCTAATAGTTTTCTCCTTGATCAGCACCTTCCTTTCCACTGAACCTGGTGATATCATGGAGGGGGAGGGTCAAGGAGATACCAGGGGCAGGGGAGGTAAAAAGAGATGTAGTTGCCAAGTTGGCCTGCTTTTTGCTGTGTGAAAGATAAAACCAGCCAGAAGATTGTTGATGTGTAGGCCCAATAATCCATCAGTTCTTGTTTTTCAAATATTTCAGCTTCTCTGACCTGTGAACAGGAGATGTAAAGAAGTAGTTTCAAAGCTTTTTAATTTGATGAATGTTAATAAATCCATCAGTGACTCTCCAACAGATTATATGAATCATCACATTAAAGAGTCAGGGCCACAAGAAACCAGGTTTAGATAACTTGACAGACTGAATGAAAGAATCAGTTTCCCTGGATGATTTATGAGGCTTAAATTTTCCTCTTCAGCTCATTCTTCTTATCATCTGGGATACGATAAGTGGAATTCTTATGGCATCTTTTCCTGACAGGAAACATCTGGGAATTAAATCAATCCTTTTAGGAGAAAGAATTTTTATATCTATTTCACATGGCAACACTGCATCCTCCAAGAGGGATCCTTTGTTGCTCTTCCTGAGGTTTTTCCAGGAAGGGTTGAATCGAGGGCAGAGACAGTCGTTTACACTCGGCCTCAGGTGACTCCTGAGACTGTCGTTACACCGGCCAGGAGAACGAACGAACCAAGTGACACCAATGACCTCGATAACAACTCCACGGAGGTTAAATACCTGTGTCTTCTGCTGGTCAGTCAGGACTGAAGAAGCCTCCTGGATGAGTCCTGAAAGTATCTACAGCCAAGTCCAGCTGCCCTTGATCCAGCTCCTCTTGGAGAACCATGACCTGGATGACTGAGAATCTCCACAGACCTCCTGAGCTTTCTCCTTTCCTGTGTCTCAAATCAGATACTTCAGCTTTCTTGTTTGTGCGCCCTGTTTCACATGACATTGAAAATTCACAGATGACATCCTCCTTCCTTCATTGCCATTTTAACAAGTTTGAAAGTACGTTGGTGGTTCTCCCCAATTCTGCCTTGTAGCCAAGATGGTGACTGTTCCACACTCAACTTTTTGACCTGTTTTGAGTCACTGTCCTGAGCACGGCATGTTTCCATACCTGTCAGTGTGAATGCACTTACACACTTAAGTATGTACTTCCAACCTTATGTGACCATGGAAGTGTGCGAATTGAGACACAGCACTTGTCTTTCTTTTTTTTTAGTCAGGTTTTTGATTTTTGGCTTTTGATAACAGGAAAATATAAGAATTGATTTAACCACTTGTTTCACATGTTCAGTAATACTGAAATCGAATTTAGGCAAACTGTATAGGAAAGAAAAATAAGACTCAAAAAGCTCTGTAGTGGAGAAGTTCAGAAAAAAGTTAGGACCAAAAATCAGCAACATCTATTCAATAGGAAAACATAGGAAACAGTTTGAAATATAAGATTAACGTAAAATTAAAAATGTGGAGTAATGTTTTATGGTTCTTGGAGTTCCATGGTACAAATACAGTTTCTGCTCCTTCAACTCTGCAAGTGACACAGTAAACTTTCTTCTGGGATAAACAGGGAACCACAACAGGAAGGTTAGTTTCCCTCCCTGTCAGTTAGGTGTGAGCAGCTTGTGGCAGGTTGTGGAGGATGAATGGATGCAGGTGACAGGTTCTCTGGGCTTGTTTGCGGTGTAAATAACCATTCAGAGGCTCTCTGTTTCCAGCAGGTATATTAAGCAGGATTGGGTAATATTTCTGTTCCGCTGAAGGGGGGACCACAAACAGGGCTGCGGTTTTACGAGAAGCAGCGGTCTACGCTAACAGGACCCAGGCCTCAGCGGTGTGTTATATCACCCCTGGACACACACACACTGATAGTAAATATAGTCATATGCAAATAGAAAACAGGCACACTTATGTACATGTAGAGATATATATACACAGGCATAAATACTTCTACATATATAAATAACACACACACATGTTGAGGCACAGAGGTGAATGTTTATGGGAAACTTTGGTGGAATAAGAAACTTCCTCCAACATGTTGAGGCCACTGCTCAGTAGCTCACACACTGCACTACAAGGAACCCATTCATATTCCTTCCTTTAACTGTGAGTGTGTGTGTGTGTGTGCGTGCCATGATGGGAAATCACCCCTAACCGAGTGCCGGTAAATCTGGGCTGCGGCTACTTTGTTTGTCTACTTTAAAACCCAGAAAATCTCAGGCTGGTGTCTATAACTCCAATATTTAAACTAATTTACTGACTCACTTCACATTTATTCACGCAGCTGTAATGTGTTGTTAAAGGGTAGAACTATCAGTATAATTGGAAATTGATTTAATCAAATATGATGTGATAATTGGTTATGGTAATCTCTTTTCCAGTAATTGCGTCAATCCAACTTTTTCTCTCCTGATACCGACTCCGACTAAACGCACTGACAAAGACTTAGTGAGGTCAGTATCTGTGTTGTATCCCCGTCTGCCTGCTCCTTAAGGTTGTGTTACAGTGAAACGATCAATAAGATGAACAGTCAGTCATCTTGTTTGGTCATCAATCCTCTTTACGGTGAGCTCCTATTGAGATATTTGAGTTTGTTAGTATCATGTTTCTTTGCTGGACAGGTTTTAACATGGAGTTGTGACAGAACATTCTAGTTTACAGTCACCATCACCCAGGAGAATATGTTGACGATGATGCTCATCTCAACGCACCATGTCTAATGAGGTAGTCTGCTTGTACGTCAGTAAGCGAGCCTGAAGTCACGGGGCGTAGTCAACAGCAGTCATCGTGTCATCTGTCACATCCAGCCTGGATCGCCACTTTGATCTCATGTTAATGAGATTAGTGAATCCAAAGCCAAAACTCCCTGTAGCACTGGAAACTCGACAGCTCAGTCAGGTGTTTGACGGTGCGGGCAGATCTGAGGAGATCACAGTAATCACCCAGTCAGACTTTCTCATTACTTGGTAGGTTAACATGCATGATGGGAAATTTAGCTTCTTTCACCACATATACGACTGCACTCAAGGTGCTGTATCTTAGTATTTGCTTTTGCTGCATGGCCAGCGTTAGCATTAACAGCTGTTTACTCAGTCTAGAAGAAATGTTCAGCATCGAAGTTGGCAAAGAAAAACTTAACGACAGGCCACATCTCATGGTCGTCATCTGAGTATGGAGTTTGCTCACATGATCTGATCTCCATAACAACTGAGTCAGTCAAGGAAGTGACAAAAGAGTGTGAGACGCCGTAAATAGTAAGTAAATGGACACAGGGTTAAGCTTCTCAGACTAAGGATGAAATCTGAACGTTTTCTCTCGTGGAATACAGGGCGTTATGTGAGGAGTCAGTCAAATCCTTTGTACTGTATATCTGCACTGCAGCAGTTTTTATTAATGGACTCTGCCAATTTGGTATTTCACTAGCAAACAGTGGTTTTATTGGAAATTGGAAAAGGCAGGAACTTGGTCAAAAAGGTAAACTCATGTTTCTCCACAGTTCTGACATATTATTGCATCATACCTCAAAGAAACTGATCTAAAACTTTTGTATGTTTGTTTTTCCTTCTCTCTCCTTCTTCTCTCACTCTTTCCCTTCTTATATTCCTCTTCATTTCTAAACCCTCCTCCCCTCTATCTGTCCTCCTCCTCCTCCTCTCTTTCCCCAGGAACATGATCAAGTCTTTCTACACGTCCAGTCTGCTGCTGGACGTCTTGTCTGTGTTTGGGGAGCTGTCAGAGGAGGTAAGATAAAGATCCTGTGGGGAATCACAGCTTTGATCTCTGTGAACTCCCTTTAACATGATCAACGAATCCACAGACGAGACCAAAACCAGTGAAACATTAATCCTGTTAAAGAGATTCGTCTGTGTTTTCAGAGACTGATTAAAACGATTCTGCATCTGTGCCTTTCAACTGAAACTAAAAACACAAAGATCAGCCAAACATAATACACATCTGTTCATTACACTGCAGGAAAGTCTTTCATGGAGCATTCAGGTGCTTTTCATCAACTTGTACAAGTGGGCAAGTATTGAGTGACCATTCAGATGGTCACTGATCACTTAATCTAGGCCACACACAGGCATCAACTCAGCTGTTTGTTGTTAGTCGCCCAAATGTAGTTTAGTCACAGACTGTCACTGAAAAATGGAAAAATGGATTTGCAGTTATTCACCAACCCACTGTCAGTCACCACACACCTGATGTTTAAACCCACAGCTGCTGATCATGTAGGGCTGAATCTTGGGAAGTACGTTTAATTTGACACACAAACATGTAAAATATTTCCATTGAATGGAAAGATGCAGCCACAACAAAACATGTAAATATCAGAGAGAAGAAGCTGATACAGAATACACAAATACACCAGACTCCTCCTGAATAGGATTTAAAATATAAGATAAAAAAATAAGCTAAAGTATAATACGACAGATTAAACAGCAGAATAAAAATGACAGAAACGGTCCCAAATTAAATTAAATTAAATGTAGCAACAAACTGAAAGCATTTTATTATGTCAGAAGTTGTAACGCACACATTCCTACACACACCCACACACACACACACCCACACCCATCACCATATGAATGTGGAACAAGCAGCAGGTTAGTCTTCCTCTACGTTGTGTTCAACTCACCCAGAAACCATTAAAACATCAACAGGACACTTACAGTCCAGTTAGCTGCTGCACTGAGTGAGGCCTGATGGACACACACACACACACACACACACACACACTGAGTCTGCCATCAGACAATGAGTCCTCAGACCGGCCGGTGGTGAGTGCTCTGCAGACTGACAGTCAGGAGTGATTGAGTTTCAGGCAGTAAAAAGAGGTTTTCAGCAGCTTCCCGCCTGAACTGAGTGGAGTCAGTGAGCAGGTGAGTTGGCACAGTGTCGTGCAACGCTGTCGTCCATCAGGAGCACAAAGTGACAGCTTTCCTTCTGGACTGCAGTGTGGCACAGTGAGGAGAGAGGAGTAGAAACCAGGTTCAGACCCTCATGTTGGCCAGAGTTCACTTTACAGAGGCGTCTCTGAGCAAGAAACTGAATCCCTGCCTACCCTACTTTGTGTAGCCGACCTCTGACTTTCCTGTGAATCCTGTTAATCTTGTTATTATCAACACTATCCAGATACGCTGTAGCCAGTCCTGAAAGCACTCAGATGTAAAAGGAAACAGTCAAAAAACAGGAGAAATAAATCTTGTGTAAAAACAAAACTGTAGTGATAAATTTGATCTCTGATCACCTCAGAGATATAACCAGCAGCCAAACCAAGGTGATTCATCCTCCGATCCACTCTAAAGTCTGTAGGTTACTGCTGTAAAGATGGGATAGTGTGATCAGCCCTCCTCTCATGAGAGGCCTTGAGTTGTACCTGGTATAAATATGGTCCTTTGCTTGTTCAAGTTCCTCTCTGAATTATAAAAGGACTGTTAACCCTGTGTGGGTTCAGGCTTTACAGAGGAGCGCTGCAACATGTTATCAGCACTGTGTTTCAGCAGAAAGCTGTCTCAGTATAGGCTAACACAGCACTGAATCACTACAGACAAAGGCAGAGGTGACCATCTGTGTCACAGCTGCGATTATCTCTCTCCACCCTGAGTCAGCAGCAGGGTATACCTTCTACATTCACAAGGTTATTGTCCGTTCACGCTACAGAGAATGTCTGTTGGTGTTCAACTTGGCTTGTGGCTCTTTCCAGGAGCCTGGAGGCAACCTGAGGAAGGCCTGATAGTAAACAGCATGTGGCTGAAAAGATTTAGATCTAGCAGCCGCTTTGGAAACCAGCTGATCATCATCTGCAGTCTTGAAGCTCAGAGCTAAACTGTCTGGATTGCTGCGAATGTGTGCAAAGATTGTGGGTTGAACACTTGAATCAGTTTTTTAAACTGCACTTACCAAAAGGATGTTATGTCTAGCTGGTAGCATTACTGACCCCACAGGTTTTATATGTGGTGGCCTGGTAGTTGGGCCACGTTCATTTGTTCACTGTATGTGTTTATGTTAAAGGAAGTATTACTGGCTGATAACAGTTCTATAGCTTCAATAATTCAATATTGACCCCAGTCAGGCTGTAGTATAAACCATCAAGGACAGGAATGAGTTTGAGCCAACAGGCAGTTGAGTTTCTCAGTGGGATGTTCAGTTTTAATCTTTTTTCTTGAGGTAGTTTTCTTATATTTTGTACATTGTACTTTATAACTCAGAGGACTATAACCCTACTATTCTGTTTTATTGTTTTATTGTTTATGTCCTGCAGTGTGAATGGTAAATCCTTCATCCACACTTTGGTAAACCAATACTTTCCTGTCCTGTCAGAGGTCATTTTTTATCCTGCCTTTTCATTGAATGACTTCACACTGAGTCATCTTTCTCATGAAATTTTAACGTGGTGGTCAGTTCCTGACTTCCTAGTGTTATGTTACTGATTAGAAATGACTGTCTTTCGCCACTTTTTTAAAAGTAAGATTGAGGTTAAACAAACAGAGATATCAGCGCTGCAGTATGCCATTGTTTCTGAGCTGCTGCTGGAAACAAGGCACTTATCTGGTAGAAGCAGGAATTTCTCCATTCGTCCTTATCAGCATCATGTCAGTGTAAATCCCCTGCCCTCGCCCCTCTTTGCCTCCTCAGCTATTCCTCCCCCATTTTCATGTATTGCCTTTACCCCAATTAACCCACTTCTATCTCGACTCACTGCCCACTCCTACAACCCTCACCCACTTATTCTGCTCCTCACACCCAAACATTTTGTCTTTTCAACCCCTGTCCCTGAACCTTTAATGTCCTAACACCATTGCCCTAACAACTAATGCTTCTTTTAATGCCCCAACAATTAAAATGTGTATTTAATCTCTGCCCCAAATGATTTATCCAATCTGAATGTCCTCAACAAGAGGCACTGACCTTTTCACTAAGTGTCCCAAATAATTACTCCACTTTTAATGTCCTCCACCACTAGTTCTAACTTTTTCAAGCACTGACCCCAACAGTTGTTCCACTTCTTGTATCCTCAACTAATTTCTCCTCTTTTCTTCTACCCCAAATGCTTTTCTCCCTTCTCCTCCTTATTTTCCATGTTTCTGGGTGTAAATGATTGATAGAGACAAAAATCTGTGGAATCGGTGTTGATCAAGAACAGCTGCTGCAATGTAACCAAGACCACCAGCTGCCTCTTACTGTCTGTGTTTAGCCTTAACTGTGCCCATCTACACACCAGCTTAGCAATCACAACCCATTACCAAATCACCTTTTACAACCCTACATATTGTCCCACCAACTATCACCCACATTTTATTTCCTCTACCCCCTTAGAACATCTAATAACCCACTTTGATATCCCTCTCTCCCATTATTTGACCCTCCCCAGAACATCCAGCACAGGAAGTACGCCCGCTGGAAGGCTACCTACATCCACAACTGCCTGAAGAGCGGGGAGGCGCCTCAGCCTGGGCCCATCGCCATGGAGGGGGAGGGGGAAGCAGGTGGGACACCCTGATATGGCAAAGAAAGACACACATACATGAACACACACATCTCTGCTGCTCTCTGTTACACAACAACCCTCCGCCTTCTCTCCTCAGCTTGCTCTTTAAAGAACGTTCCTTTGTTTACATTGTTTTGTCTTTGTGTGTGCGTGAAGCTTGGTTCTGTATTGTGTGCCTTATCAGTTCTGGGACTGTTGCAGGAAAGCCCTGTGGTAGAAACCGGAGACTTAGAGATTAGAAGTGTGCAGGAGGTAGATTAGTCATGTAATGTAATGTGTTCCTACATTCGTTTTAAGTTTGTGCTTGGTGATGATCTTTATGTATCCTTAATGTTCTAAGTCTGTTCTGGGCCTCCATGTGTGTTTATGTGCGTAAGTTGTCCTGATATTTGTTTTATTATTCTCTGTTCCCCTCATATCAGCATGGATCAACTCTGAGTCTCTGACCTTTGTCACACTGAAAATGGCCTCACGATGCCAGGCTCACACTATAACCCAACCTAGGAGAAAGAAGCATAGGAAACACCACTGGATCCCAAGAGTTGGCTAGATTAGTCAGAAAACAAAATGGCCCATTTCAGCCTTTAAAGTTCATGGTGCAGAGAGGCATATGGTGAACACGACAGGAAACTAATCTTTTGTTTGGCTGCCACAGGTGAGTGGTTCTTCCTTAAATTCACATTTGGCAGCCGACAGAATTTGCAATGAATTAGAACTTGAATGATGGCTCTCTGTTTGAGTAGTCTAATTTACAGGCCATCCTCAAGGATTTACCAGCATTTGTTTTTGGCAGGTGTGATAATACAGTTTGATGTCTGCCTTGGGTTAAATCGATAAAACCCACACTGAAATGGTCTCAGCTATGTTTTTCATTTCTTCGTCTCTAAGTCACTAACACCTCTCATCTGACTACCATGTCTTTACATTTATTCTGTTATTATTAATAAACAGATGTGTAAGTGCACCATTAAAGAACACACTCGTTTTCACAGATAAAACCAGGCTTGATTTCAATCTTACTTGTTGTGGATTGAGTGACAGCCCCATTTATTTCATATGTATTTAGTAGTTATTATTAAATACATTCCAGTGAGTTGGGTATCAGTGGTAATACTGTGAATGGAGTATTGACAGCTGCCATTAGCGTTGGGGATGACTGGTGTTCTTGGACCAAATGTTTCTTCTAAATCATAAATACTGAGACAATGCCCACTCACTTTATTTAGTTAGAAGTCAAGCTGTTATTCACTTATTCAGTTTAGTATCAGTGTGGGCGTTGCTTTAAACGAAACTTTGATCATTTAAACTTTATCTTTGTTGAACATTTTACCACTGATGCAATGGGGCGTTTAGCAAAACGGGTTTCTGGAAAAATATTTCTAATCCTCAAATTGAAAGTGGCTGACTGACTTTTTAGAGTTTGTCTTCAAGTTTAATTAAGTGATGATGCTGTGCTTTTGTGGGGTACAGCGGTTAAAGAGCCCTGGATGTAAATTATGATTGATGGGTTCCCCAGGAAGATATGATGTGACGTGATTACCGCAGTTCCCAGAGAGCGAGATAAAGAGAATCAGATGATTTTCACCTCTGAGACAAGTAAAGGAGGTAGATATTGCAGAAGAGACTTGTCAACATCACAACTGAAAACAAGCGCAGCAGTTTGTTCAGTGAAGGATGTAGTGATTCTGATAATTCCACGGACTCTAGTGACTTTGGCTTAAGTAGACTTTATTCTGGGTACACAGGGACTCATGGACTCATTTTCAGATTGCACTTTTAGAGCTAGAAGTTGCGTCAAAGTCTTGGGAAGACAACAAGACCAAACTGGAATTTATTTTGACATGAACACCTGTAGACACTTTACGCTCCCCCTCCTGTGGGGAAACTGAACATATTTTCATGTCAGTGAACCCGATGTTGATAATTCGCTGAAATAAAGGCCATCTGTAAATCACATTACTCACTCCACATACATGTGGTGTTTGACAAACATAGCCCTTGACATCCTACTCAAACCAAACCTCAGCTGCTGGCCATGTACAGTCAACACACACACACACACACACACACACACACACACACACACACACACACTGTAGCTACATGTAACTACAGTTTCTTCTGTCTTCTCTCTCACACACTTTCACACCCTGTATTCCCTGACACCCCCCCCAACACACACACACACACACACACACACACACACACACACACACACACACCTCTCTCCCAGAGTGCATTAGGGTCTCTGTGTCAGTGATGACATCATGATAGCTTATTCCCACTGATGGATAGCACCGCCAGCACTCAGCTGATATCATCCACCCAGCATGTGTGTGTGTGTCCTGCTCCCTGGTGTTTCTTTCTCTTTGTTTCCAGCAGGAGTTTATCAGCGTCTAGTATCTAAGAGTAAGAGTGTGTGTTTCTGTCATAGGCTGCTTGTGGGGACAAATTTCAGAATAAAAGACCTGTTAGGTGGGGACGACTTGTCCAATCTGCCGTCAAAAACTCTGTACTTAATTGGGAAAAATCGGACTTTTGGGTCTCGAGGAAGTGGAAGCCAGTCCAAGTAATGTCCCCAAAAGTGACAGTTTGTGTGTGTGTTTGTCTTTCTGTTGTTTCTTCCAGACACATCAGCAGCGCAGATGTTTGTTTGTTTTGTTTGTGCATGTGACAGAAAGAGAGAGAGAGAGAGCGAACACATCTGTCCCTCCGTTAGAAGACATTCCTTTCAGACAGGATCATTGTAGACTGATTGTTGTTGTTTCATCCTGTAGACGCAGCATGATTCTGATAGGTAGAGGTCATTTTTGTGGTCAAACAGTCTACTTAAAGTGGTGGAAAGAGGGTTCAGATAGTCGGTTCCAGTTTGAATCCAAGTCCAACTTGGTAAAGTACCAAATCCCTTATTGAATCTGTCACTCATGTTCTCTGTTTAGTCTCTTCTGTCTCTCTCTCAGACACTACAGGTGTTGGCAAAGTAGAAAAACAGACTGATGACATATTCAAACATGTGACAACTTAGCAATGCTGTTTTTAACAACAAACATGGCCGACCAGCTTCAGCATAAAGTTATTGAAGCAACTGCACAGTGAAATATATGTGGACGTATACAAACATATGAGGGGGAGTATTTTGTTTAAATATCTCCCATGTTTCATGCTAAAGTAAGAACTTCAGAACTTCAGAACTTCTTTAAAGTAACAACAGATTTGCCGTCAGGTGACTTTAACTGCATTGCGCAAAGCATCAGCATTCAGAATGTCCATGGTTTAGGTTCGATAGTTAATGAATTAATAGTTTCTATTAGTGTCCGTGTCAGGGTTGTCTGGTCCCTAAATCTATGTATAAACTGTTTTACTGCACTGAGTAAAAACAGTCCTAAAGATTCAAAAAGAGATTCAGGTTCGATAAGCAGGTTTGCAGCTGGATTCAGAGTTGATAAAAAGTGAACCCCATCCCTGTTTCTAGGCCACAGTGTGGTCCAGAGCTACACCCATCCACATGCTGCTCAGATCAGGTGTAAAAATAGATTCTTGTTTAATAATTGGGTCATCCTGCTGCTCTGTGCTCCGACTTTCTTCGACAGTCTTCTGGCTCTCCACGGGTCAAAAGTACATCTTTAGGGTTTTTTGTCAGCACCACGCTGTTCTGTTGGACAGGCCTCCGTCGGCTGGTTGCTGCTGTGTAACAGCAGGCGCTGGACACTGCAGTGATATGAACCAGTTTAAGTAGGTTAATTAACCTCTGGAGAGTAGTGCGACACACTCACTCTCTCCCACACAGACACACATATAGTCTCACACGTACCAACACACACAAATACACCAGCGGTAGTTACAGAAAGACCATTGTCTCCCAGCAGCTCTGCTCTGACTTTCCATTGGCTGGGAGGGGGACGTGTTTAGCAAGAGGAAAGGAATGGTTGGAGGGGGAGGTGGAGGCTGGGGGGCCAGAGAGAGAAAACAACTTCCAATGCTTAGCTGTAAAAACATAAAGGATGTGCTCTGTGACGCAGTTGTCAGAGGGAAATGTAAATTCCCTGAAATTCCTCCAATGTTACAGTTAGACCCAGTGAGACACATGGAGACAATGAGAACAGAGACGGTGATGGAGCTGGGTCTGAAGTCTTTTGGCTAGTTCAGTCATCGTAAAGCTTGTTGATGAATTCTGATTGACCGGCTAATAATTGATGTAATGACTGACTTAATGATTCAGTGTGGAAAATGTTTGGGAACTAACCTGTTTTTAGCAAATGTGCAAAGGCTCCCAGACAGACACAAACGGGGGGCGCTGGGGTTCGTGGTCGGCACTTGACTGAAGGAACGTACGTAGGAGTGAAACTAAATTCAGAGAGACGCTCGCAGCTTTCTGTCTGGTCTCCAGCACAAACAAACAGGTTGGCTTCAGTTGGCACTGATACCAAACAGGATAGTGATAATGGATAAGACAGTGTGTCATGGTGCAATTAATGCACCATAAACCAGATACATAGACAATGGCAGTGTTTTCTAGCTAACACCATGTTGAAAGATAACTCCAGAATTTTTGAACCTGTTATTTTCCCATGTTTTTGGGTGTAAATGATTGATAAGGACAGAAATCCTTGGAATCGGTGCAGTATTGATCAAGAATAGTGTACCCGACCGAAGTATGTCCACTAAAGTTCTTGTTTTTGCCAATGAGTGGATCAGATTGTGTAAAGATACCAAAGATTTTTGTCCCTATCAATGATTTACACTCAAAAACATTGTAAAATAAGGCCCAGGTTCAGTGTAACTGTAGTTAGCCTTTAAGAGCAGAGATGGATCTCCATTGGCAGAGCTCCTGACAGGAGTGTACTGTCTGACTGACTGAAAGAACAGAACTATGCAGAACCTCAGGAACCATTGTTTAAAAGTGCCCCATGACAAGACATTCAGCCGCTAATGGTCCCAGAGGAACAGTTGTACTGTGAATCATCCTTTCTGCCGCTGTAAACAGTACTTTTTTTTTTTAGTCCAAACTGGCCACATTGTCTGTTTATTCCCTAAATTCACAGGCCACTTTCAGTATCACACCAACCAGATCCGGAATGGTTGGTACACCAACATATCATCCAGCCAGAATCTACGACCAGCACTCATCAGTTGGCTGCTGGTAGTTTCTCTGGTCTGAATTAAATTGTCTAAAACTAAAGAGGGTTTAGAGTAATGTGAGAGTGAGATGCTCTGATTTTTCTCTGGTAGAAATCTATGCTAGAGCCCACTGTAATGAGGTGGTAGGGAGTCTCAGATGGCAGGTAGTCATTATTCTGTGTGTTTGTACTTATTATGTGTAATTTCATGTTGGTAAAAGTGACCCAAAGAAGGCAAAAAGGGACGAGTGAGCTTTTGGAACATTTCAGAAGTTCTGTTTTCCTTTTTTTGTGTTGTCTCTCAATTGTAACAAGGTGAGAGATTTTAAGGGGAAATCAGTACATGCACCAACAAATTCTTACACAGACACAGATCAGATCTGTGAAGCAAATAAATCTGATTATCTCTTAATGTCTGTGCCTGTCCATTCTCATGCAGTATGATCATTGCTCTTTGATTTCACAATACGTACAGTCCAACATAGAGTTTGCTAATGACCTCCTCCTGTCGTTCCACCAACACTTCAGCAGTTAAAGGATGAAGTCGTGACCAGATGTGAGAACAGAGAAGGTGAAGCTGAAAAAGAGAACGAATGCTCACTTAACTTTCTCTGGATAAACAAAGTTTAACAACTTAATGAAAGACAAAATATTCTGGCGAACGTTTGTTAAGTGTCAGATCTCCTCCTAATGCCTGTCTGCCTTCCTGCCTGTAATGCAGTAATGACAGAGGTTGGGGTTTAACATGGTGTCAAATACAGCCTGTGTCTGCAAATCCACTCTAACAGTTTTAATCTGTCAAAATATCTTTGGCTGTCAAGAGATGTTTTCTTTGTGTTAGGTGTGGTTGCTGAAAGAGGCAAAGTCTCCAGTGTTGGGCTCATGTTCAGAGGATGAAAACACCACAGGCTGTAACTTTTTTAAGCATCTTCCTGTAAACATCTCTCTGTCCTTGCTTTTGATCCGTTGTTGGGTTTTGAAGGATTATTACTTGGTTTTGAAGCACGGCTTTCTCTCTTAACTCAAGCATAACTGTGATTCCTTGCCAAACTCTAATCTTTAATATGAGTATAGATACTGTAGGTGTACAGGTATATAGAGGTGGCGAACAGCTGCTGTAATGTAATCCAATGGACAATCGTCTATGTCAAAGTCCGTCCACTAATTTTCTTGTTTTTACCACTGACAGACTCAGATTGTTCTTCTCAGTGTCTGACAACATGATGATAGGATTCCTACAGAGACAGAGCTTTTTATTAAAGAGGAAGATCATTTAAAATGAAAATGAAAATGGCAAATGGTGATGAGGTCAAGAACAGATGTGATGTGTGTCACAAACAAGTAACAAACATGTTCTAATGCCCAGAATCCAGGAATATTGCTGACAAATGCAGAAGCATAATAATAAAGGTATATAAAGTCATACAGGACTGATCTAAAGTGTTGAGAGAGCCCCTGCTTCATGTCCCATTCCTCATTCAAAACCAATTTCTGATCTAATATCTATGAATGTGATTTGCACATTTCCCAGCTCTGCAGTTTAATCTTATTCTTATGAATTCTAATCATTTCACCCAAACTCATTTTTGAACCCTATGTGCTTTTGACGAAGAAACAATTTTTGCTGTGTGATTGAAACCAAGTGAGGCTAAGCTCCTCCATTCACCACCAATCTGGTGAACGCTTCTGCTGCAGCAAAACCTCATTTCTAGAGCTCAGTGTTTCATTTCTTTTCAGGCACTGATACCTCTGCGTAAGCTGAGGCTGAGGGTCAACAATTAGATGAACATGTCAGGAATTAGCGATGAATGGTTTTGGGTGCTGCCATAATTGTGTGGCTTATCTGAGAAATGTGAGTTGAATAGTTGAATCTTTGACATAATATCACTCGATATTTAATTTCCTCCTGTCCTTTTCTTACTTAGCTAATTTCTACATGTCAGAACATTGTTTCCTGCACATGCACTTAATGTTCCTATCCATAATGGCAGAACAATCAGAATACTGCACTGATTCCAAAGCCTTGAAAATACCTTTAAGAAAGTCAGCATCATCATCCTGCATAACCAGCTTGTTACCAAACTACAGGCATGAAAATAGTGACAGAAATATAGCCACAAAAAAGGCGAAAAGTGTGGATGAGATTGACACAGCTGTCCAGGTTGACATAAAGAAATAACTCTTTTGATATTTTCTTACAAAACAAAAAAGTTAACTGGTCCCAGCAGCCACCTCCTCCACGTTCATATTGATTCTGCAGGATGGACACATTACTAGTTATTGGTTAAATAAAACCAACCACACCCCGAACAAGAAGTGAAGGAGTGAAACATGCAGATCAGACTTATTCAGGCTTAATCCCATCTTCAAGGCTTTGATCGACTCATTTGTTTGTCCAACTGGGTCATCAGCTGTCAGTGAACACACACCCAGAACTGAAAAAAAACAAACTGAGATATGAGAAACGACTCAGCGATCTGGACCCGGGCCACAGCAATGTGACTTTCCATAAACGATAGTTAGAAAATTCAGCCAGCAGTTTTCATTGGAACTGAAGAAATACTCTGGAGTATTTCAAAGAGCATTTAATGAATAATGTTTTGAACTGTTTTGACTTTGGCTTTGTGAAACCGCTCACTGTACATAGCCAGAATAACATGCTCATGACATAGTCAGCAAGTCGCAGAAAAGAAAGTGAGAGGTGCTACAATCTCAACGGTCTCCTTGTCTTTCTTTTCTCTCTGTGATAGATGAGTTTAGATTAGATTAGATAAACTTTATTGTCCACCTATGTGGAAATTTGTCTTTGGTTTCTCCTCCAACAGAATGAAAAATTGTCTTTCTTTTCTCTTTGTGATAGACGAGTTTGGAGTTGAAGGTTTCTCAGGGGCCGGCCCCTCCTACGGGGGATCCTTCAGGGGAGCTCCTCCTTCCCAGTCCGAAGAGGACCAGCACAAGAGTTTGGATCCAGGTCCCGCCCCGGGGATCGGGTTTACTCCGAGTCCAGGACCGGGGCCGTCGGGTCCCCCCACCACCAACTACAACAACATCCACATCCCACCAGGGGCCCACGCACCGGCCAACACTCCCGCCGAGCTGCCTCCACCCACAGGTGCGAAGCAGAGACACCGTCTGGGTCTATATGATCACTGCTGTGATCAGTCTCAGTGTCGCATCAGTTCGATCCAAAGTGAAATACCATGACAACTATTGGATCACCATGAGATTTGGTTCAGATAACTGGTGATCTGACTTTTGTCTAGTGCCATCATCAGGTTAAAAGTTTAATTTTATTATACACCTGCAGATCTAATGATGTTCCCATGAGCCTCAGATATGTTTGGTTTAGTGGTTAGCATTTAGCTTTGTCATTGTGTGTTAGTGTTACATAGTTAATGAGTGATACATTACAGCTGTATCAGTGTTGTGAACATTTTAATTCTAATTCATTTAGAAAGAGTGAAGCTGAAATGAGTCTTTTAGAAACATCCCAAAGGTTTTTATTCAGTTGTCAAGAAATGAACAACTTCTCTGTGTGGTTTCCAAGTAAATATAGTTCATTTTTAATTTAATTCAAACCAACTTTTGACTACTGTCAAGAGGGGCGGGACATGCGTCATACAGTCACCAACAAACAATATAACATCATCGTTTCTTCAGTTTTTCTGATTGTATCAGCCCTGAACCTTGTTGTCCATAAGCTCTAGATTATTGTGGGACATCGTTAAACGAGGTGAGTCCATGGACGAGCTGAGGGGTCGTGGTTAGTTCACGTCTGTAGTTCAGAGAGGACTGAGCGCTGCTGGAGTTTTTAGACAGCAGAGGTTTTGACACTGTTGGTGGATATTATGAACAACGCTGAGTTCTCACAATGATGCAAGAAGCTGCGCTGTCACACTGCTAAATATTAATGAGAGCTGTAGACCTCAGGAACAGGTTTCAGTTTCTCAGAAAGGCCGATGAGAGAAATGCTAAGCTGCTCTTATTCAATGGAAGTAAACCTGCTGAGTTCTTCAGTGAAGGGAGCCAAACTGCTCCAGGTCCAGCTGTGATTCACTTACTGGATTTAATCTGAAAGTCCCTGGAAAAAGTAATAAGTAATAGACAAAGTATTGTTGTGACACAGTCAATGATGCAAAATAATTAGAATTCCCATTATTCTCTGATTATTTTTTGTCTGACGTGGATTACATGATGTGTCTTTTCCTTCTTATCACCTTAATCCCTGTGTTTTACTAATTTCCCCTGATAACACTGAGTACGTGATGGCCTTACAATTCTCTGGCACTGTTTTCAATAACACACCTCCTTGAGACAGCACCTCACACACTCTTCAGCAAGTGCGGTGAGTGTGTGTGTTTATATTCGGGCTTTTGCACTTGTACAAATGTTTGCAGATGTTCTCTTGAGGATTTAAAGATGAGTGAGGATGCTGGGATCTTATCTGTGGTCGGTGGAGTTCGTGTAAAGTTTAGCAGTAATTGTAATTATTGGGATGTTGACATAAAGATATTGAGTAATGCAAAGTGTGTGTCTCTGCCTGTGCACACTCTTAATTGTCCCCCTGTGGCAAATCAGTGTGTAAAGACGAAGGCTTATATAACACAGCGTTTTGCCTCCTGCTGAAATCATGTGCATGGGTGAGAGCAAATTTGGACCTGGTTTCCCATGTCGATGGCAGAGTGTGGTGGTGATTATGGATCACACGAGCTTCTGAACAAAGAGCTGGCAACAGAAAAACACTGCTTCCCGCTCACATGTTGTTGTTTTCTGGCTGGCATTTTAATCACATGCGGCTGCTGTGAGGAAGAAGTGATTAAACCAACGGAGCGACAGAGGTTGACCTTGGTGCTTGTCCAGTCAGAAAAATGTTGCTGACGGACGAGGTGTGTGTTCACTCCCTGCGAGTGCTGCTGATAGTGAAGGACTTTTACCGATCACAGGAGAGCTGCAGGATGTGTGTTGGCTTCAGTGTGTGGGAAAGAGAGACAGGATGTGTATGTGAAGGAATGTGGTGGATTCCAACATAAACTTTAATAACTTCATTTTAATTTTAAAAAATCTGGAAAGCGATTGATTTCCATTCTGTCCACGAGTGGTAACATATTCTGAAGTTTTGTCGCTGTAAGAGGAGCTCAGTTATAGTTTCTCCTGGAGCAGAAAAATTTAACAAGCTCTGCATAAGTTGTGCACAAGTTTGAAAATGACACCCCCGACATAAACAGCTGTGGCTCTGCAGTCGTGATCCTGGTCTAGTCTGAAAGAATCTACAGTGACTGATACTGAACCTAATTTAAAAAAGGCTATATTTTACATTTGACTGTTGTTACAAACGTTACAACGTTGTTAAAGACGTTTTGTTGACTCATCCATCCACCCCGAGTCTACAGGTCTTTGTCAGCTGAATGTGGACAGTGGGATGAAGGAAATCAGTAAATATCCAAATATGTGTTTTACAAGTGACCATGGAGATCCATTATGTAGCTGTTGACATTTCTTATTCAGTATTTCTTAAAGTATTTATCATAATGTGAAGTGTTTCTGTTGACCAGCAGAAGGAGTTAAACCAGTGCCTATGCCCCGATCAGTGCCCACTGTTGACCCCACACTGCTCAACGCCCAGCAGCAGGGTAAGAACACACACACTCCTATACATAATCAATATACACTGAATACAGATAATGCACAGAGACGCTACAGACGCTGTGTTTTCTTGTTTTATTCCCCCGAACCCTGATCAGACAGCCACAGCTCTGAACTCAGCCGCTGGTGTTTTAACACAGACTGAGAAAAGATGAAGATATTCAGCAGCTGTAGATCTGGTGTTTCTGTGTAGCCCTCGGTGCTCATGTGAGACGTGTCTGTTCTTATAGTAAAAACAGAAAAATGTCAAGCTGTGCATAGTTGGAACAGATTCCTGAGACTGAGCCCAAACTCTGACAGACTTTAAATCCAGATTAAACACCTGTATCTTCCCTCTTGGCCTTCATTAAACCTTCACTTCTTTTCTTTTTCTTCTTTTAATGATTTAATTTGTCTTTGTCAGTTTCATTTTATCACCCTGTTTTACATTTTACACTGTCAGACTAAATCCACTCTCTGTACATTGTCTCTCTCTCCATGTCTGTCTTCATCTGCTGGAATCACACTGTGTGTTCATCTGATGACGGATGAATATACAGCGTATGAGTTATCTGCATTATTTTATCATTATGTTTTAAGGTTGTCCGTCTCTCTGTTTCTTCCATTCTCTTGAACACGATAGGTCGGTAAGGCCTCGAGGGAATTTCTTCAAATTTGGTACAAATTCACTTGGACTCGAGGATGAACTGATTACATTTGGGTGGTCAAAGGTCAAAGGTCAAAGTCGCTGCGACCTCACTAAACACGTTTCTGGCCTCGTGAACGAAACGTCTCACAAACGCCTCAAGGGAAATTCTTCAAATTTGGCCCAAACTTTCACCTGGATTCAAAGATGAACTGATCAATTTGATGGTTAAAGGTCAAAGGTCAAGGTCACTGTGACCGCACAAAACATGTTTTTGGCCATAACTGAAGAATTCACACACTAATCAACTGCAGCTGGACTGGTTGGTGGAGGCATACAACTGTGAGGTGGTGATACTAGTAAACATTGGCAGTGATGCCTTTTAATTTCTTCTAAATGAGGCGTTTACTGTCCAGAGAGAAGGTAGGATATACAGATTTTTTTTGTCTCTCCTGAAATGTTTGCAGTGGTTTGCAGGTTTTTAACTCTCATTTCTCCATCATTAACTGGATTATGAAATACTGGAACAAACTCCACTACATTTATGAGTCAGAAACTAAAACTCAGTTGACTTTAGCTGAAGATGCAACCATCTTTTTCATGCAGAGTTTGTGTATTCTGAATTTCACAACATCAAACTGGTTTTGACAGATTTAATGAGACTGTCAGGTGTTTAGGATGGTTGGTAGAAGAGACACATCCGGTCCGTCCTGAATGGTTTTTGAAGTCCACTTTGAAGCCATGATAGTATTCTGGGGTCACCTGTGTGCTTAACTCTCTGATGTGTTCACAGCAGAGTCCGTTAGTAAGTTAGTTCTGTAGGAGTTATCCTTTAAAGCAGCTGGTCTTCCACAGTGAGTCTGAGAAAAAGATGGAAAAGATAGTTTCCGATACAAAGCTCCACAGCGCAGCAGGAGTCTTGATAAAAATATCCCTCTCATCTCCTCCTCTGAACACCACAAGATGTAGAATAACCGGTGTGTGACCGCTGAAGAAGTTACAGAGCAGGAGACGGTGGTGACGGTGACCATCGCTGTGTGACTGGTCCCTGCACCAGTCGTCTGTCTGCCATCGAACCTATCATTACAACCACACCACCGCCACTTTGCCGCTGTCTAGACTATCATTAGCCGTCGGTGGTTAGCCGCAGAGAGAGTGAGAACGAGAGGGAGAGAGAGAGCAAATGGTCGGAGCTGAACATGAAGCTCCATCCTTTCCCCACAGTTCCACCTCAACACATTGACATCAGCCTTATTTACATTAGTTTTAGTTTCACTTTTGGTCAGTTTGAACTGCAGCAATATGAGAAATGATATTTTCCTTCGTCCCACTGCTGCTCCTGTGAAGTTTCTGCATGGCCAAGTATAACTTCTCTAGCAGAAAGGGTTAGATGAGGGTTTGTTACATCTTCATACACCAGCTTTTCTCCAGTCAAAGTTACTGGATATGTTAAGATAAAAAGACCTTGCGTGATCACACACTCAACTGTTTTTGGCCACGTGGCTTTAAAAAAAGTTATTCAAGGAAAGCAGGTTTCTCACGCACATGTTTTGTTTTTAGGAAATTGGGTGACTGATTTGAAAAGTGTAGTTCAGCTCCATTAATCGTAGAGTTTGTGGTTCGATTCCCGTTTCCTCCTGTCTGCTTATCAACGTGTCCTTGAGCCACTGCTGTGTCTGTGCACTTTAATCCATTTACTGTTAATATATGTAACTATGTAAGGGTAAATTATAAAGTTTTTATATAAAGACTTTGTCAGCCGTTTCTGGATAAATGATGGAAGAGTCATATTGCAGTTCTTTAGCTGAATACTGTCCATACAGGGAGGATTTGAGATCCATGTGGCACAGTTTATTTTTCTCTAAAGATTAGTGTGCACACTCAGCAGAACCTTTAACTGGATAAATAGGTGAAATGAATAATTCAACCTCTTTCCAAGATTTGATTCAAACTTAACTGCAAAGTCAATGAAAGAGGAAAAGCAGCTTTCTCCTTTCAACTCTGCACTTTTTTCCTTCACAGGGTGAATTCAGGCGTGCCCGATAAACTGTGTGAGACTCGGCCAATTACACATTTGTCTGATAGCAAATTAAAATGAAAAGGCCTGTTTGAGGAATACATTAAGCCTCAGTCCGTGCAGATAAATGGAAAAAAAATGTTGCTCGCAGCACTCCATTAATAACATGTCAAAGAGCCTGAAAAGAAAAAGGCGTATTAACCAGTAAGCATGTGTTTTCTGTTGAACAGCTCTGAGTGTCTCTGCATTTTCTATTCATGAGAGGAGATGAGAAACTTAACTCATTTGCTCAGCAGTCCTCTCACAGCCACTCTCTGTCTTTGTTTCTTTTTCTTTGTATCCACACGAGACGTAATACAGAGCAGCACAAATGAAAATACTTAAACTTTGATCAGCCATTAATCTTTAACCCTTTACCACCTAAAGTAAACAACTGATGGTTAAACTCCTGAGATGGATGTGGACATGAAGCATTTATGACTATGTTGGACGGCCAGACCTCTTTGAAGGAAGTAAGACACCTGGATTATTTTTACAGCATGTTGTTCTTTGTTGAAAGTACAATAATGTCAGTTTTCGTAGCACTTATCCGTTCCACACAGCTCTGCAGCGAGCTGAACACACTTCCAGTAAAGGTTGATGGTTTGAGTTTGCCAGAAAGATACTTGCCTTTAACCAAGCACATGAGTGCATCATCAGTTGTGCACGTCCTGAGAAATAACTTGCACAGAAACGACGTGAGCAGTGTGGGGATGTGACAGGGTAGGGCAGCAACAACAATGGTGGAGAGTTTTGGACATAGTTGTTGTTGTGTTGCCATGACGTGTAGTTACATTTGTAGGTTACGACATACAGTTTAGTGTGCATGCCGATGTAGTACCTACGGTGTCAGATCAACACAGAGGTATAAACTGGTCTTTAGTCTTTGAGGTTTTAGAAAAGAAAATGGAGCAAAACTGAAAAGTTCTAGAAACGACTTAGCACCACAGTAGCTGCAGTTTAACAGTTTTTGTCAATAAAATTGGTCTGGACTGAATATCTTCTGGTTGTAAAGACTCTGGGAAGTTAGAATCTGCACTTTTCACTACTTTCTGACGTTTTATAAACTAAACAACTTCGATTAATCACAGAAATGGTTGTAAGATGAATCGATAAATAAAAATAATGGTCAGTTGCAGCTGTAGTTATTGTTGTACGTTCATTCTGTTTACTGACAGAGCCTGCTGAGACTGCACGACTGAAATTAGATTTCTCTTTAGGAAAGCTGATTGTCAAATAGGTTCTTTTATTTTTCTTATCTCAGATGATGATGTGGTCATTTTTTATTATTACCACCTTTTTGAATGCCGTGTCTCTCCAAATCTCCCTCCTTGTCGAGCGCTGTGGTTTCTGGCCGTCTCCCATCCCTCTGCTGACTTTCTCACTTCATTTTTCCGCTGTTTTCCCCCCTCCTCCTCTTAAACTCTTCCCATCCTTGGGAGTATGCAGTCAGCATATTCACAAGTCTTTTCCAGCTTTCTGGAGGAGAGGAGAAATCAGCCAAGGGATTAGGGGCTTATGGTGCAACATTATTCAATCATTTTTTTCCTGTTCTTCTCCAGGACATTTTTAAGAGCAGAGGACCGTGTTTTATGAGCGTTACTAAGCCAAGAGAGACATTATCTGTTGCTCTGTTCCCTCTGCCTGCTCTGATTCTCAAAGAGGGGTCCAGGGACCTTCACAGGTCCTTTATGGGGTCTCAATTTATTAACATTAAAATAAAAGAATAATTTGGTGCCGTTATTATTTCATGTGCCAGACATTAACTCTGTGAGAGATGCGTTGGCTGTGTGCATCTTTAGATTTATCCTCTCTGCTTAAAGTCAAGTTTTTAAACACTGCCTGTTGCGGTTGCTGCAGCTCAAAATACACCAGTGACTTCAGCATTTTAACCAGTGAAGAAACACACAATCAGGATTCAAGTGATCATTTGGTGGTAGCTACCAATTACACCAGGAGTCTCTCTGCTTCAGTTTACAAGTCCGTTTTCAGTTTTGATACAGAATTCCCAAAGGTTTTCATGTCAACTTAACAAATGAATCCCAGTGTTTAATCCTTTAACACCGCTGTGTTTGTATTTGTGAAACTTTAGTCTATCAAAGTTCTGATCCTGCAGGTGAAAGTGGTTAATTTGGGTGATTCTCCTAGTTCTGGTCTCAGTTTGTTTCCATCATTCTGGTCTGACTCCTCTGATCTGAAAGACCTTTTCCTCTCCGAACACTGATCACTGGACGTTTTTGCTTTGTTCTCAGCAAACCTTTGAAACTGATGCGTGTGAATGATTTATGTTGAAAGACAGCCGTGAGGTGCTAGAATAATTATGCTGTACTCAAAGTCAGTAAGGTTACTGGGTTTGGGCAGGTAGAGCCACATTATCAAGGTCCTGCTGATACACTGCAGTCACAGCTGTCAGTCAGGACGTTACACTTACTTTTTAAAACATCACATAACAAAATAAATCCAAACTCCTTTTTTGGGAACATATACACAGTCATTAGTTTTTGCCCGTTCCAACACTGACCAATGCCAGAAATACTGGTCTGATTTGTACTACACCACAGTCAGGTGATGGTTGCCTTGTGTGAGTGGATAGTTTCTTAATCATCATAAGAAATCATCATCCCTCACTTACAACTGTTGCTGTTGAGCCATGCAGATGGTTTTTGTTTGACTAGGACAAGGGCTTTGAGATATCAGTGGTGCTAAACATCCACAGAATAGTTTTTATTGGTTCTAGTTCAGATGTAGAAAGTAGTTCCAATGAAAACTGTTCAAAGCGAGGTCTGTGGATCATCCTGAGTAACTGAGACACCGTTTCTGGGAACACCCCTTCAAATGAAGTTTTGAGATACTGGGTAGATGGAATCTTTAGACTCTGATGCACAGTATGGATGTTGTTGGGGGTAGAAATCAGTGTCTAGGCTCAGAGCCTCTACAACATAAAGGATCTACTGAAGAGTTGTTGAGTATTATTCTTGAAAACGCTGTCATTTGTTTTGAGTTTGTGCCGCCCGTCATTTCATGGCTCAGAAAGGTGCAGCAGTGATCTGCAGCTGTATAAATGAATGTGTTTGATATGGAGATCGTGTCCTGTCCTGGACCGAGTCTCATGTTCTGTTTGCAGAGCACGGCGTGTGCTCCGTGGGATGGGAGGGCCGCGGATGCATGGTTCGAGTTAAAGAGGGTCCCTCTGGGGAGGGAAGACTGGATCGAGGGAGGGAAAGAGACGGGGTAGGAAGAATTAAAGGAGGAAAGAAAGGACTTAAGATGTAGGGGAGGAAAGAAATAAAAGATAAAGGAGAGAGGGAGGGACTGAAAAAACAGAGATAAATGAGTATCAGTGTTGATACAGAAAAACATGAGAGAGAAACAAAGATGTGTTCAACGAGGAGTAGGAGTAGACAGTGAACATGTCATTCAGACGACAGTGAGAATGAAGTTCATTTCATTTTTCTTCATCTTAAATACCAGAGGGGCACCGTTTAAGAAATGATCAAATATCCACCACATACATTTTGGCTTCTTTTCAATTAAAAACTCGTATTAATTCCAGCAGAGGAACAGGCAGCACATCTTTTAGCACTTGTTATCACTTTACCACTGGAAAAATGTGCATATTACCAATAAAGCATCCAGTATATGGAATGAAATTAAATTTAGAAGTGAGTATGGGCTGAGGAAGACAAGTGTGTGACAAGAAAGAGAAATCAAGGGAAGACTGAGAACGGAGAAGGAACGAGAGGAATATGTAGAGAAAGAAATGAAGCAGGACAGAGACATTTATAAAAACAGAGAGAGGTGCTCTTATTCTTTACTCAGGAGCTCTGATGTTCTTCAGTGACTTGATGTGAAACCAGAATGGCTCTCAGTAGAGCACATACCTCCACCAAGGCCAAATCTGAACCCTTAGCCTGATCCACACCAAACCTTAACAGGTTCCTCCCTGGCTCATGCTCCATCCCTCCGTTAGGCTTAGTGCAAATTGGCTCAGTACTTTTTGTGTAATCTTTGTGACAAACAAACGTTGGTGTGGATCTGGTTAAGGGGGTTATATCAGTTATAGCTGCAGATGTTTTGCAGTTATGTTATGGCTGCACTGCTCGAGTTTCCACGTACTCACCATGTAGTGAGCACACAAGAGACGTGTGAGGAGGTGCAGAACAACAAAGCTGGAAGAGACGCAGCATGGTCCAATAGATTTTCAGAGTCCAAAGAGTCCTTAGAGAGGACACCAGAGAGGAGAGGGATGACGGAGGGATGAGAGAAATAAGAAATGAAAAGTCAGAGCAGACATCTTCTACAGGATGGTTCTTTGAGGGTTTATGAGGGGTTTTCTGGGCTTTACAGCAGCGAGCCCTGCATTCCTCTGGTATACACTGGAGTCCTGGATGTGAAGGAGGGTGTATTTGTTCTATAGTGTTCAACCCACCGTTAGATGTTGTGTTTCCTGCAGGCTCAGCTCCAGTCCTCCAGAGACTCTGATGGGTGGAGGGCTGTGAGTCTAATAAGCTGCAGAAACAACGAGTTATTTCTTAGGTTACAGTTGGTTTATTTACACAGATCCTTTATTTGGAGGTTGTTGCCTGGGACATTACAAAGAAAGAAAACCCTTCCTACCAGGAGTAAATCAATAATAAATCACACAAACAATATGATGTAATACAGTGTACGATGATGTAAAACACTGGAAGGCAAAACAGAACAGAGGACAGAACGTGTTCAATTAGGTTCAGTGTCTGGCATGTCCTCCTGTTTTCATTTTAATGTAGTGTACAGTCTGTTCTCTGGCAGCGTGAGACGGCTTTTCTCTGAACTGTGAGATTTGAAATAGGTGAAGACACACACTGTGAGTGTTGTTTGCATCATGAACTTATAGAGAATGATCACGGCCGCTTCGCTTCACTGCAGGACGTCCTTCAGAGTCGAGGCTCCAGCTTCACGATTCACAGTTTTAGTTGAGTTTTCTCTTCTGTTGTGGATCAGCTCCCGTCCATCCATTATCTATACCGCTTATCCTCAGGGGTCGCCTCAGTCGCCTTCTGGGCCACTTTCTTTCTGGGCCAAACGTCGATATAAACTAAGACCCAGACAACAAACCTCCCTGAGGCTCTGGAGGGAAAAACCTGTTTTTTAAAACATTATATTCTCTTTTTCCAAAACAAAAGCACAGTCCTAACGCAAAAGAGCAAATAATTAAATGAGGAATGAAAGAAAAGCAGCAGTGAAATGGGAACAGCTCCTGTCCCAGTTTCAGAAAACTTCATCTGCCTCACGTAACACGACAGGTTATTGTTGTTAGACAATACAAGTAAAACTGCTTTATCTGCATTTAAGACAAACCACATCTGTCCCAGACTGAACCTAACGAGACCTGAAGCCTGGTCTCCTGTATCAGTGTCTGGGGCACGTGGTGAGCTGACAGGGAGGTTTGTCTCAGAGGGACGCTGAGAGGTGAGAGGACGACTCTCTTTATTAAATACTGTAGTAATACGAGTTGATCAAAGGGAAGCTGCACACACACACACACACACACAGTCGAGTCTTTCTTCAGACCGTTCACATCACTCTGACCTCTGACTGTGCAGCAGGTCGTCCTCCGTCATAAATTACCCACAATCCCCTCGGTGCTGACAGGTGATTATGGTTCGGTGGTGCCGACTTTCCGTGACGCACAAGTCACAAGAGTTTTCATGGAAAAATCACTTCAGTGTTTCCATAAAATCCCATTTTTCAATCACCATCATCAGCATCGCTCCCGACGTCCCTGCGTCTCAGAGCCTCTGAGCCAGGCACTTGACACCACCCGCTGCCGAGCTCAGGTCAGAGGCAGTGTTGGAGAGAGACGAGCTGAAATCACCGTTTTCAGATACAGAGAAGGTTTCCTGTTTTAATCCAGACGAGCTGCTGCACTTTAACTCTCTGAGTTTCTGGCTGGTTTGGTTTGTTGGTCAGATATTCAGTGGCAGGTTGATGATTTATTTCAGTCTGTCTCTGTTGACAGCCTCTCCTTGGAGCTGATCTCTCTGACCTCCTCCTCTTTCCCCTCCTCCTTTCTCCTCTTCTTCTTATCTTCTAACCTCCCTCTTTTTCTCTCCTCTCTCCTCACCCTCCCTCCCTCCTTCCCTCCCTCCAGGCGGTGTTCACCTCAGCCCGGAGGACTTCACCAAGGCCCAGAAGTACTGTAAGTACGCCGGCAGCGCCCTGCAGTATGAGGACGTCGGCACGGCCGTCCAGAACCTCCAGAAAGCCCTGAAACTCCTGACCACCGGCAAAGAATGAAGCCTTTGTCCTCCTCCTCCTCCTCCTCCTCCTCCTCCTCCGATCTCATCCCTCCATCCCTCCCTCCTTCCTTCCATCCCCCTCTTTCCTCCCCAGCAGCGCCGCTCTATCTGTCACACTGATCTGGCCCACAGCGAGCTGAGGACGCAACACACACACACACTCACACACTCACACACTCACACACACACACACACACATACACACTCTCACACACTCACACACACACACACACTCACACACTCACACACACACACACACACATACACACTCTCACACACTCACACACACACACACACCACACAC
This sequence comes from Lates japonicus, assembly GCA_033238685.1. Classification (NCBI taxonomy): domain Eukaryota; kingdom Metazoa; phylum Chordata; class Actinopteri; family Centropomidae; genus Lates; species Lates japonicus. The sequence continues at coordinate 870,076 of BRZM01000028.1, read as the reverse complement.
CCACACACTCGCCACACATCACACACACACACACACACATACACACTTCACACACCACACTCACACAATACGGTCATTGACCACACACACACACACTCAATAATAATACCGAAAGGTCGTGATAGAGTTGTTGAACTCGCCGCCAGAGGAGTATTACGATGGAACGGTCAAAACAATGTCGCCTGTGTTCGACCGACTGACTTTAATGACTGACCGACTGCCTGACTGACTGACTGACTGACTGACTCAACTACTCCCTGACTGACTGACTGACTGACTGACCGACCGACTGACCGACCGACAGACTGGAGGATGAGACAGACAGAACCGTTCAACACTAAAGGTTTAAATCTCTGATTAGCACTGAGTACTGACTGATTTACAGGCTGAACAGGCTGTTGACCAGGTCGTCCTCTGTTCTGTTCTGATGAGTTTCTTCATCCACAATCACCTTCAAGTAAAAACTGCTCCTGATCTTTTCTGATCTGTAGAATCCCGTTGAGAATGTACTCGACCGTCGTGGCTCGGATTAAACTCAGAGCTTTGGCTTGTAGAGTTTCTGATTTTTGAGTTGCTGTAACTACGTTTGCTGTTTTAGAAGTTGAAGCTGTTTCCTGTTTGTGATTAAAGAACAACACGAGGAGGAACCAGTGGACTGAACTGTGTCAGCAGGGGGCGCTACTTCACTGTCCTCATCTCTCAGTTGGTTTTTTGGAGGTTTTTGTGTCGATGTATCTCTTCCTCTGTATATGCTTGATGATTCCTGAGGCGGTGGTGTGTTTTTGTTTTTTTTTTCTGGTTGTTACTTAACATTTAAGTTTCTCAGAATTTATTTTAGTGGGACTTTTCACAGCGTCGCAGGATCTTGGTCACCCTGTCCAAATCAGAGCTGTTTGAATAAAATATTTGAAACGATGGTGTGGTGTCGACTCACTGGGATGTAGAGGGATAGATTCAGTTCACTCCTTCACTTTTCTCCTCTGATCAGTTTGAATCGAGGCTCATCTCAACAAAGAGGTATTGATCCTGGTGCCACAGCAGCTCTGTGACCAGCTTCAGCCAGTCTTGGTGGTTTTTAACTTTATATTTTAACCAGATGAAGGATTTTAGTCGTCAGCATCTGGACCTGAAGTTAACGTGAGCTACCGTCAGCTCAGCCCTGCAGAACACCATCAGAGACCAGGAGAAGCTGAGGGCGACGGTGGTGAAGACAGCAACTCCCATGATCCCACACTTCTACTACTACAAGGTCATTAAACTATGTCTGTCGTTGTTTTGATTGAGATTTGAAAATGAAGTCATCAGAGGAAGTGAGCGCTGACGTGGTTTGAGTTTCTGAGGGACTGGAGGTCTCAGCCGGCAGCACTGAGACCAGGGGGAGAGGAAGCTACAAACCTGGAGTTCAAAGTGTCTCAACTCGTCTTTAAACCCATCAACACGAGCTCAGAGTCCTCACCTCCTCGCTCCGGCACTGCTCCGTAAAAAAACCACCTGACGCAGCAGACGTCTGTCCAAAGATAGATGGGACGCAGGACGTTGAAATGTCCCACACACTGTGAAGGTTCAGAGGACTGAGACCAGATGTGGGACTGTCTGCCCAGAGGATCTCATACAAGGAACACATGTTGAATATTTTTATCTTTATTGGTCCCTGATGGGAAACGAGCCTCAGTCATCTTCACGTAACGTGATCCTCAGATCAGTCCTCAGAGAGCAGGATCAGCTCGGACACGTTTCGTTTAATTAGAGTTTCTGTTTAAAGGACAAATCTGGTGTTTTCTCCTGTTTTCAGGTGTGAATGATTCATAGAGACAAAACTCTTTTTGTTCTTTTTTGGCACTTTGAGTCAAGTCCTGAACGTTTTCAGGCGCCAGCGTCACCTTCGTGCCTCGTGTGATCAGGACTTGTTTTTTTCTTTACTCTTTGAAAAGTGAGATAAAGTCAGATTTGTTTTTCTTCACCAAACTAATGTGAGCTGAAACGCCAAGAACAATAAACATGTCGGGGGGTTTCCTGCTCATGTTGGTGAAGTCAGACCAACGCTGGTTTTTACAGGCTGATACAGACACTGTTTCTTTTTTTTGTTTTTAAGAAAACAGTTCAGATTCAAACACACAGTTATTCTTAAAGCATTAAAAAGACATGAATGTGAAACAGCTTTATTCAGGAGAACCAGCTGTCTGTCTGTCTGTCTGTCTGTCTGTCTGTCTGTCCTGTTTTGTTTTCTCAGCCAGGTGTTTACCTTCACTACCTGTTGGACTGTTTGCACTCTGCTCTCTGTACAGTCTGTTCACTGCTCACACTCATAAAACTGCTTTTATTTCATGACTGAATCTGCCAGGGACACAAAGTTTTCTTTTTTATTCATATTACATCACCCTCTTCCTCTTCTTCTTTTTTCCTTCTTTATCCTCCTCTCCCTTCATTTTTTGTAGTGTGTGTGTGTGTGTGTGTGTGTGTTTTGAGCTCAGAAAATGGCACCGTGTGTTCAAGCTGTTCATGAAACAGGAAGTGACGCAGCAAACGTCTTCGTTACGTGGTCATGTGGTCTGTGACGACCCCCCCACCTGACCCACCTGACCCAGGTCGTGATGATTCACCTTGATAGAAATCTCGGCCTCCTCTGAAGCCTTTATCAGGCAGGAACATCGACCTGTGTGACGCTCAGAAGCAAATGAGAGGAAACTCTTTGTTCCTGCTCACTCTCCATGTTTATCACAGTGGATCCATCACCGCTGACCTGGAGTCAGTTTGAACCATCATGCCTCAGCTGGGAGTTTAATCTCACTCTAATGATTCTCAACAGATCATCTCTTCATCTCTCTCATCTCTCTTCATCTCTACTAACAACTACTTCTATACTTGTATCCTAGTTTGATTAAAGTGAACTTTAAATCACTTGTTTTGAACGGCACCTGTACTGTGACCTGTAAACCACCTACAGTTAAACAACCTGTAGATGTAGTGAAGCTTAAAAACCAAGTACACCTGAGGACAAGTACAAGTTTACTTCTCTGTACACTCGGTATGAGCCACGTTTCATGATGTGTAGCGTTTTATTTTATTTCATGTTCAGGTTAAAGGAACAAGTTCAGTTTCTCCGAACCCGAAATGTCCGACTACGTCACCAGGTGTAAACGGGACACTCCCCGGAACTACGAAACATCGCGTGTACACGTCACACTCCCGCGGAGTTTAAACCAGGAAACAGTGTTCACCTGTGGTAAGTTCAAGTCAGTCAGTCATTTAATGAAAGTTTAACTGATTGTTTGTTTGTTTGTTTCTCCTCTGCACAAACAACAAGTGTGTGTGTGTGTGTGTCAGTATTGATCAGTAATGACAGAGTTAATGAGCGGAGCTGATTGGTTCTCAGGTGACTCTCTGTTCCATTTTAATCAAAGAAGAATCAGTTCAAGTTTAAACAGCTGCGTCACTTCCGCTTCAGGTCTCTAAAATATTTGATTGGTTTTATTAGTAAGAGACCACGTGACAGATAAATGTCTGGTTTACTGTGGATCTGTTGTAGACTCAAGTCTCAGCTCCGCTTTACCTTCATTTGGAAAGTTACTCCCGGGAGCTGTCCGGCGACATTTATTTTGACAACCTGACCGGAAGTGTCTTCTATTGTCTATCTCATCCGGCTTGACGTCACTGCGCCTCCAAAAACCGAACGCTCCAACTCTCCGCATCTTCTCTCTCCGCCGCCGCCGGGGAGTCCGGGTCAGTAAAGCGAAGTCATCCGGTCCGAGGAGCCGCTCCCTCTCTCCTCCCTCCTCCTCTCCCTCTCTCCCTCTCTCCCTCTCTCTCTCTCTCTCTCTCTCTCCAAACTTTGGAGAGTCTTGCGCGGCGGACAGGCGCAGTGAGGATCTGTGGAGACCTGGTCTCTGAGTCTGAGAAAAGTTTGGAGCAAAGAGAAGAGAAAGTTTCCTGAGAGTTTGAGGAGCGGGAGAATGACCGTGCGGGGGGAGCAGCTGCCGCTGCACTGAGAACATGTGAGTCCGCAGATCTCTGCGCATTAATCCGCTGTGTGATGTTCCAGTCAGGTTCAGTGATGTAAATATCAGGTGTTTGATTCCCGCCGTGTCTCATGTGATTCTCTCTGATGTCCAGCTCTCAGACAGATGTTTCTGTGGCTGAGGTGACACATGTTTTTCAGCAGCACAGTTGATCTCAGTGTTTTCCATGATGCTGCCTACAGTTCCATATGTTCAGAATCTGGGATCAGGGATCCTCCTGAGTGATCGTCAGGGTTTTAGAAACACTGAGGGGCCTCAGCACCCGGCAGAACTAAAGAAGAAATGTTTCTTTGTCACATTAACTTGTGTTACTGTAAGTGTTAAAACAAAGGTTCCAGTTTCTTCACAGTCAGGAGTGAAAATCAGAGTTTCTGTCGTTATTTGTGTCTGTGTCGCCTCTAACCCTGAGCTCCACTTTATTTCTATATATTTATACATTTCTATATTTCTGCTGTATTCTTCTCCATGCAGTCTGGTCTGTGGAGTGGACAGACTGTTGGGTCAGAGAGCTGGGTCATTCGTCCGTCCACCTCCTCTGTGATTAAACTGTAGAGCTTGATTCAGTCAGAAAACATGTCGCCTCTGTGGTGACAAAACGACGTTAAATTGGTCTCAGTGACAGAAGGTGAACACGTGTTTGAACAAATGACTCAAAGACTTTGAATTCAGATAGTTTCAGTCAGGTGCAGAAACACCTGTTGAGCCTTCAGGTATCAACAGTTTGAATGTGTTTAGTCCAGAGAAACAGGAACCGTCTGCCTGTAGCAGTGTTCAGATGTGACAGTTGTTGTTGGTGCTGAAACAATAAGAAGACTGAAGGTGCAGCTGCTGCAGCCTTACATCTGTTTCCTCTGTAATCTGACTGTTTGAAGACAGAAAAGTCAGAACAGGTTTTATATGAAAAGTGATGAAAGATGATGAGGAGCAGCTGTCTGTAACTAATGCAGTTTAATTAACCTTTGCTGTTTCTAATATTTTGTCCACTCTCATTTGTATTAACGTGGTGTCAAGGATTCAGGATTTCCCATGATTCCTCCTTCTCCCCGGTCTGAGCGGCTTTAGTGAACCTACAGTGAAAATTCATCTAAAAGTCTCTGAATTGTTGTTACATGTTATTTATGGTGTAAAATGTAGAAATGGGTCAAATTTAAGCAGTGAAGTGTGAAGTTTTGGAGATGCTACAGAGGATTTAAACGTGAGAGAAAAACTTTCCTGATAAAACAAATGATAATGTTTCAAACCCTCACAGAATAAACTGTGTAAGAGTTAAAAGTGTCCGTCATGATTCTCAGGGTTGGACTTTATCGAGCTCTGACTTTATCAAAGAAAGTGTTGTTGAAGGTGGACTCTGTCGGTGCCAGCTGTTACACAACCTGTGAAGGCGATCCGCCCAGAAAACATGAAGTGTGTCCCAGAAGATGACGCTGAACAATCTGTCTTTAAAAAGAGGGGGGGTGACGTCAGATAGCATCCTGTTGACAGGAAGTGTGGGCAGGGTGGGGGGGTAGTTACCTGTTCTGTTCCCCAGGTGTGTGGTTTACAGGTGTAGGTTTGGCTGATTAGAAACAAAGATGAGGAGTAAGTGCAGATGGAGGTCTGAGCGTCAGGTGGAGCAGAGAGGAATGTGCTTTCATTAAGATTTGATCTCTCCACATGACTGACATGACTCTGAGGATGAACTGCCTGAGCTGTGTGAGGTGAGATGTCGGAGAAACCCTCTCTTGTTTTTGTGGAGCTGAAATGGAGCCGACTGCTCCGTCCTAACACAAACATGCAGATGTGAGCTGTTGATGCAGTCCTGAACGCTCTGTTTACACTCTGCTACCTGCTTCTAATAAAGTGTGTTTTGTAGGAAATATAAGTGCTGCTTGGATTCTGTTCCCTGCCAACTTTTTTTTAATGAGCGCAGAGAGTTTACAGGATGATGGCTGGATGGAGGTTCAGAGATCAGAGGCGAGGGTTTGAGTTCTGCCTGTTGATTCAAGATGTTTCCTTATGAAGCTGAAAAACAGGATCCAGAGCTGTCGACCACCTCTCCTGGTCGTCATCAGCACTTTGGTTAATGTTGATGGTGCAGACACGTCTCTTTGTGAACTTATTGTTTGGTTTGTGACGGACTTGTAACTGGCGAAGATGACCAGCGCTTCGATTCATCACCACTCTGTGTCTCCAGGATGTAGACATAAAGATGTTAGCCCTAACACTTTATAAGGTGCAGCTCCTCTGCCCTCTAGTGGTCAGTCATCAACGAATGCAGCTTTAAAGTTTCCTCTCGTCCTCACTGCGACTGTATTTATTGTATCAGTGTAAAATAAGAGGAGAGAGTGCAGACAGCACTGAGACACTGAGTCTTAACGCTCATTATTCTGCTCAGATGTTTTCTGGGAGGGGACGGGTTTATGTAAATACACTCATAATGTAATTCGGCAGAGAGCACAGATTTACAGCCACATGTCTGACAGGACCTTGGCTGATATCAGAAGGCCGAGTGTGGAGCTCAGACCTCCACCAACGCTGGGAGATTCTTAAAATTGCAACTCTTGAGACACAGGGGTGCTGGTGGAAATTTAAAAGCCGCTGTACTTCGCCCTCCTCCCCCAGATTAGATTAGAATAGAAAACAGGCTGTTTAGAAAACTAATTAGACATACCAGATGTGGCGATTACTCCACCACGCCAACGCAGGGTAATGAATATGGATGACAACTTTAAATCATGTAGAAGCCAGATTAAGATCACCGAAATCAGATAAAAAGCTCCAAGAGCCAAAGAATTCATCACAGTCTTTTGAGGCATCATACTCAGGATTAAACAAACTGTGGTACGAGTGTGTTGGCAGAAACGACAGCCATATTATTCAGGGAAGGATACGTAGGAGGAGGATGATTGACTTGTCTATTTGAGGTTGATATCAATATAAATATTTCAAAAATCTGCTAATTGGTTTCATGCATTTATAAACGACTGTAAACGTGTCTGAAATTTCATGCTGCTCATCGACGATTACACTGATACAGATATGATTGTAAAGAGCTAATGACTTGGTCCAGTCTCATACAGGACCGACTGTTCACAGGTCTGAGACGAGTCATACTCTCATGATGTAGAGTGGTTCAGACGGTGGAGCAGCGGTCTTCCTCCTCCTCCTTCAGGATGTTGTGGTACTGTAGATTGTACAGCTGATTCTGTAAAACCCAGGGTTTCATTCTGTGTGTGTTTTAGTTCTTTGTAAATGTGTGAACAGCTGCAGGGTTCAGTATATGGTTAAGATCAGGGAGAAGTCATGGTGATGGCAGATAAAGTATGACTGAGGTATCGTATGTGTTGGGCAACTAAAGAGACAGATACACTCGCGTACATTTAAACCAACCTGCTCATACAACATGTGGTCAGAACGTCTAAAGGTAAAAGTCTTTATGCAGAGGTAGTTGTTCTTTCTTGTTCTTTCTCACCTCCACACAGTTGAACAACCAACAGTGTGGGATGGTATTTCTGAAGCCATTCGTCCGTCCATAAAGCTCTTTGTATCTTCGATGTCGCAGTAAAGCCTTGTGTCAGCAGTCTTCATGTTCTGGATGATTTCATCAGTTAACATTATTTGAATCTACAGGATGAGTTGAGAGGCATTAAAGTTTCTCTTCTTTTAAAGATGGACATCACAGGAAAAGTTTGAGAGCCACTGCTGTAAACCTCTGCGTCCCAGTTGTTTTTCTTCATGTTAAGGTGGATTTCTCCGTTGTAATGGTGTGAAAGCCTGAACCTAGCTGTGTGATCCAGGACTTCTGGGCCACAAAATGTCTGACTCGAGGCGGAGGGTTTGCAGGCTGCCGTCCAGCCCTCCAGACACATGAATCACTCTCTTTATGTGGTTGTGTCCGCGGCCTTGTTCGCTGACCTCGCTCCACTTGTCATTCACTCCCATTTCCATACTGGAGATGGAGGCGGGAGGAGGGGAAACAAGGAAACAAGACGCATGACTTGACAAAGAAGCGAGTTTTCTTTAATGTCAGGAGCTGCATGAATTTGCAGCGCTGGACACCACAAAGCTGCACGATGAAATTAAATCGAGTTCTGTGCCCTCAGTTTTAAATATTTATGATGCACCCAACTATCAGAAGGGATGGGTTCACGTCAAATAAAGAGAAAATTAAAAAAACAAAAAAACAACAACTTTAAATTAAAAGTTCAGTAAGTCTCCACCTTTCACTACTTTACTTTCAGTGTAGCATGTGTTTAATAATTCATCAGTTTGATCAGGCAAAGACAGAGTAAATGTACAGCTGCCACTTAAAGTTGTTTAAACACGTTGTTCTGGAGACAAAGACAGAGGACGTCCTTTCTGTCTAAGGTTTTATGATTTTAAGATCAACCAGACAAGCGCTGAGAAAACTTTGATTTGTGAATGAAAGTCTCTGTGTTTTACTCCGGCTTCCACTTTGTCAGATCAACACTCGTCATAAAATCTGCTGGTGGATGGACTAAGGCCAGTGGACGCCACTGAGCATCAAATTACAGCTCATTTATGTGCATTAAACTCAAAGTACATCCGAGGCTGATGGGATTTGTCAGTTACTACAGTTAATGAATGTCTGAACCGATATTAGTGGAAATCATCCAGTAACTGTGGATATATTTCAATCTGGACTGGGGTGGTGGACGAACTGAACAACATCACTGTGGGCATGGCTAAAAAAAGTTAATTTGGAGAAGGTCTGGTGTCTCACAAGTAGTTCAAAAATATTGGCAGAACCAAAAGTGGTTAAAAAAGATTGAAAACCACCTTTTTGTTGAACAAATCAGTCAACAGACTGATCGTCTCAGCACTGCAGTGGTTAAAGTGTTGGATAAACTCAAGCAAAGAGAAAAATGGAAACCGCCAGCTAAATGGAAGTCACTGATATTTTCAAAACATAATAAAAATTCATTAATTGCTCTCCAACCCTTTAAGCCCCATTTATGTGTAATTTACAGTGTGGTATGACTTGATGCTGTAACTCTGAATCTAAAGGAGGAGGTGAGTTTATGTTCTCACTCTGCTGACTCTGATTGCTGCCAGTCTGTTTTTACGGCTCTGACATTACACAGCTGTCAGTTCTCTGTGTTTTACAGTCTGTTGACAGCAGTGACAGCTAAATATGTTAAAGTCAACGCAGCCAACTAAACAACGGGGCCAACTAAAATACCAAATACAATGTTTAGATTTGGTTTGCTGTGGGTCTGAATGTTGGTGGTTTGGGTAGAAATCTGTCAAAGCAGAGGAGATTGTACACGGATGATGTCATTTTCCCTGCTCAGAAATAACCTTATTTTCATGTTGTCTGGACAATGTGACCTCTGGCCCTTGGCCCTCTAACTGATAGTGTGTTTTGTTGAAGCCACATCTGTTGTTACAAATGTCAAAATGGAAATGCTACTGGACTTAAAGTATCTTACTTGCCTTTTTTCCCAGGCTAGTGTCGCTAAAAACGCATCAGACATCTCAACCTCCTCTGGACAGACTGCTAAACCATTTTGTATTAATAAGGTTATTTTTACAGCATTTGTGTACAGAATTTTTCAAGAGAAATAGAACTGTACAACTGTCTTGACTTGAGCATCAAAGTAAGATCAGTCAAACAGGACTCCCAAATTCCAGACAGGTTTAATGCTGATGGACAGACTGCCAGGGTTAATGCAGTGGTTGTAGTTGGGAAGGCTGAAGAATGTGATCTCTGATTTATTGTTGTGAAGCTTCAGGTGACTGTTGGACATCCATCAGGGCAGTTAATGAGAGCCCAGGCTGCTCTTATCGCAGGGTGTTTTGGGTTCATACAGTTGGGTGTCATCAGTCACTCTGTGAGGCTGTGCTTTGACAAAGTGATTTTAGCAAAATACTGATATAATGACAATGCTAACATTCTAATGTTTGCCTTGTTCACCATCTTAGTTTAGCGTGTTAGCATACAAACATTTGCTAATCAGCTACAGAAGGACTAATGTGGCTAATGAGAATGTCGTTAGTTTTGCAGGTACTTTGTGTTTAGCAGAAACTCCGTCAAATTCATATTAAATCTCTGATATTAATATTGATATTGTCTCTAATAATTCACACTGACCTGTGGTGTCTGACTGTGTAACATTCAGGTAACTTTAACACCTGCAAATAATATGAAATGAGCTCTCAAACCAGACCACAGAGACCAGGCTGCTGACGCTCAGTGACTTTCACTTGTTTAAAATTCCAGAGTTATCCTTTAAGTTCCTGCAGTTAAAAGAGCTGGTCAGGGCCAAACAAGGACAGTGTTTTTATCACAGCCGAAATGGGCCACATCTCCCCCTGATCTTTCATTTGAAAGTGTTTGTGCCAGAAGTTTTGTTCTTTGTGCACCTTGAGCCAAATCCTTTAAAAGCCGCCTTCGTGCCTCATGTGGTCAGGAAAAGTGAGATAAAGTCAGATTTGTTTTTCTTCACCAAACTAATGTGAGCTGAAACACCAAGAACAATAAACATGTCGGGGGGTTTCCTGCTCATGTTGGTGAAGTCAGACCAACGCTGGTTTTTACAGGCTGATACAGACACTGTTTCTGACTGAGCCTGTTGACAGCTGATATTTCAATATTATATTAATTCTTAATATCTTTACATTTTGGCATGTTTAGAAGAAAACAGTTTTCCACATTTTCTACCAAAATTGTAAAAAAAGAAAAAAAAAAAAAAGTGTAAAACTTCACAGCTGAATATGAAATTAATACAGAAAATAGAATAAATAACTCAGAGGTAAATCTATGACAAAACCCCAGAAAAACAATCCAGTTTCTTCTGTATAAACACCAACTCACAGCTTCCTCCTCTTTTGAAGTTGTGTATGTTTTTCTGAAGAAATGAGTGTTTGTTTCCCCACAGGCTCGTCTCTCTTCCGTTTTTTAAGCTTTGGATCCTTTTGGTGGTGAACCATCATGAACTATAGATGACGAGCTTCCTCCACCTTTTGTTTTAATCTCTGGCGAGCAGATAAGAGCGTCCCGACCTCACCTCCGTCACAACAAGAGACGAGCTCCGGTGTCAGACGGCTGACAGCCAGTGTCGCACTCAGGTGTCAGGCTTTTGATAAAGTGTGTGTGTGTGTGTGTGTGTGTGTGTGTGTGTGTGTGTGTGTGTGAGATAGATGTGCAGAATCCAAACAAACTGATGTGTGAATAAAATATGAAGCAGAGGTGGAGAACAGTGTGACCCTGCTCCGCCTGCTGTGCTCAAGCATCAGACTTAAACTGAGGTGTGTTATTTAATGTTGCTTAAAGTGCAGGGACACTGTGAACAGTTACTGTCATTATTGATTAATGAGTTAAGATGATTTTTATGCTGAACTGATCAAATATTTCATTTCTAACACGTCAGATTTCAGCTCAGGATCGTGTCGTCAAACGTCTCGTAAAGAGTAAAACTGAAACTGAAGCTGCAGCCTCAGACTGTTTGACACAAACTTTAATTTGGCCACAACTCAAGATTGAATTTGTTTATTACGACAAGTTTTAACACAAATGTCAAAAAGGATAAAATGATGATTTTATACCACAAAGGTCAAAGGTTATGACATTACAAAGGAACAGGACAGTTCCTTTGGCAGTAGTTGTAGTTGTGTATTAAACCAGACCAGGATCTTTCTCTACACAGAACCAGAAAACAGGTTAATAAAGCTGGAGTCACTGTCAGTGGATCAGATGTGAACGGTTTACTGATCAACACATGAAAATCTAATCCTGTCGCCATGTTTCCTACTAGGTTAGCTGTGTATAAAGGTTGATTCCTGTGCGTTTCTGACTTTATACGTAGAAAAGAAAAGTGTTAATGCCTTTAACAAGAGAACATACTGATGGAAACTTTAACAGTTTGATAATATTCCTTTTGGTGCCAATCACAGAACAGCAACAAGAACAAATGCTACAAATACACAGACGTTTCCTGACTAATGACTGGTCTCATTAGCAGACTGAGGGTCATGTGTCTGTTACCTTCTAACAGCATCATCGTTGCTTCATGGAGCACTTTAATTGGCTGTTGTGGGGCTGTTATCCTCAGTGCTCAGCAAACATACACATTATGGAAGCGGAGGTGGAGCGCAGCGTGATCCCTGCTCACCTGTTTAATCAAATCAATTAGGAGCTTCCAGCATCAGGAAACTACAGTCAAACACAGGAGCTAAAAATACACTGTTCTCTGCTCACTGAAGGGGTGGTGAGATTTGATCCTCTGCTCATGTTGATTTTTATGCACTGAAGGTAGTGACTTGAATGTCAGCCTGTGTCCTGTGGTGCAGGCTACGTCACACACTTGTTCTGAATATGAAAAGTCTGTCAGCTCAGACTGTTCTGTGCTGTTTGATTCACGTCCTCCTCCCTCTGTTTCCTCAGGGAGTCCAGTACAGGAGGAAGGTGGAGGCTCCGTCACATCGTCCCAGTCCTGCTGCTGTGGATGACTCTGCACAGACACGGTAGGATCCCGGCCCCCCCACCATGTTGTTTTTCATTTGAAGTGAACAGGAAATGTGAGGCCGGGGGTAGTTAGTCTTTAACTGACCGTTGAATGTGCAGAGATGAAACCTGAGTTGCTCTCACAGCTGTCAAAGAGTCGATACATCAGGGCAGATCTTTATCACATCGACATCTTCAGCTTCATCACACATGAAATGACTCAAAGAGACATAAACTAACTGAAGCTTTCAGTGCTGAGACAATTACAGCTAATTAAAGCAGAACTAAGTCAAAGTTTAGACAGAAACATGGAGACTTTAGAGGAGTTTAGTTTGTGATGAAACTGACTTCAGGTCAGATCATCACTCCAAAAGCTGCTGTTAGATTCAGACAGAGGCAGCTTCATCTGTCTGTCTGCTTATTTCTCTGTTTATTCTTTACAACAAGAAATAATCCAGAAGGATCTCAGTACAGTGGAGTGTGTGTGTGTGTGTGTGTGTGTGTGTGTGTGTCAGTGTGTCGATTTCCTTGTGAGGACAAATTTGGGTGTTAGATCTTAAGAGGGAAGGTGAAGATACTTTATGAATGTGAACAGTAGTTATTAAACCCTTCATTCCAATGGACATAACTGTTCTAGGATGTCTAAATCTATGTTTATTGTCAACTGACTCCACCCACATGCACAAACTTTGATTGATTTGATTGGATGTCTGTGAGCCAATCAGCACCAGTCCTACTCTTCAACCAATCGATTGATCTGCGTGTTATCTCTGCTCTCTCTGGTTGCTTTATCAGCCAAAATTAATCATGAATAAATAAATAAAAACTTGTTTAAATATTAAATAAATCATTCAACACTCAAAGTTAGACTGCAGTAAAGCCACATCCCCTTTTTCCAACCGTGAGACGAGGAGGAAGTGTGAGGCACATTTTAATCTGGTAACCTGTCATTTTTAACACCAGGTGGTTTGTTGAATTCTTCAGTTGGAATGAACAGAAAAAAATTACACGAATGAAGTATTTGAATCATTTTTTCTTGCTGATGATTAATGAGTGCATTTAGAGTGGAACTCCACCGTTACAATAGTGTTTTTGTGGTCGGAATGTAATTGGGTTCTGACGGACAAAGTGAGGACAGTTTTGGAAAATGGGGACATTTTTAGAGTCTGGATGTTTTTAAAAAGCAAAGATATTTGTGGAGCGTGAGGACACGTCGTCCAGTCCTCCTGTGTCTTCTTCTGCTCATAGTTATGACGACCAATCAGAGTTTTCACTTTGAACATAATGGCTTTTTTTGGAAACAGTGAACATTTTCATTTAATAGTATTTTTGAAAAGTCAGAACTTTTTTTTAAAGTGGTGGCATTTTCAATGAAACCAGGACTTTTTAAGGATGTAAGGACGTCGTTTATTATATCCATAGCTTTAATGTTCTTGAGAAAGTTGAGACATTTCTAGGAAGTGTAGGCATTTATTGGAAAGATTTTGTTAAAGCTTGGACAGTTTTGGAAAGAGAATTTTAAAAAGCAGGATATTTTTGAAAGTTTTAGAAAATGATGACATTCACTTATCAGTCCTGAGGAGCTGGACATGCAGGGACTCAGGAGTGTTGTATGTCAGTGAGGGTCCTCACAAGTGTCGTGTATGAATGTGTGTTTTGTGCGTGTGTGTGTGTGTCGTGTAGCAAGAGGCGGGAAACAGGATGCACAACACACACTCTTCTCAGCTCCATTAATCATCATTAAACAGTCAGACAGACACACAAATGAAACAACCACCACACAGATCAGTCTCACTTTGTGTTGATATTTCCTACAACATAAACAGCTGTGAGAGCAACGGACCAAAAAAACCCAAACCTCGCTGTAATGTCACAGGCTCGTCTGCAGCTACGCTGTAAAAGAATTATGAATCATTAAGTGTAATGATTTTAGTGTCCGTGGTGAATTTCATTTCAACAGACTCATTATCTGGAGACGTTTAATCTTTGAATGTGAATGAGTGTTTTTCTTTATTTAAAGTGACCGTGAGGCTCCACAGGCTCCTGATAACAGAGCTCTGTTATTCTATATCTCAGGTCCAGATGTGTCTTTAATGACTAAATATTCAATTAAAAGTAATTTTCCACTTTATAGCAAAGTCATTTCACAGAATGACTGGATGATATAAAATGATCTGAACGCAGCGCAGGACGTTTGTTAGACGCTTCATGCCTTTTTCCTTCATTGCATTTTTTTCATGTTTCCATGTTGTGTATTTTCTGCTGTCGGTGAAAATGTTGCATTTCTTTCTTGAAGAGGAAGTGAAGGATTTTTTTTTTTATTGTGGTTTTCTCATGAAAAATCCATTGGCAACATGAAAACCTGCTAAAAAGCCCTTTGTGTACTTTTCAAGACACATCTGAAAAAAGAAGCGTTCCTCAGAGATGCAGCGTTTTCATCTGACAGCTATGATTTATATGATTTCCATCTTTCATTTGTGTCTTTTCTTCTTCCCATGTTTCCACCTTCCATTCGCTTGTTTCCCTTTCGCTTCATCCCACTTTACTTTTCCTCATATTTTCCATCTCTGCGCCCGAGCACGCCTCGTTTTCTTCATGCCTCCATTAACAAAACCACTTGTCATGTTGCAGAAAAAGTCACAACTCTCAACACTTCATGAAACCTGCAGTCAGACATCATTTCCATCTGGTTTCTTCCTTTAATCATTAAGTGCTTTTATTTTGGAGCCACGCTGAAACATTCACAGCTCATCGCAGGAATCGCTTCAGTTCATTCAGACGTTTCATCCTTTCACTGACTCCGACCTGCAGGTCTCTGCTCACAGCTGTTTCTGGTTTAAAGAGAAGTCCTCAGATGTTGGTCAGTGGTGTGGAGGGCTTTTATTCTGAAGGTCTGACTGTGTAGTTTCTGGGTCAAGTGTCAGAATCATGATCACTGATCATCAGCTGATTGATCAATCACTCCTTTTTCGTTCCTTTCATCATCATCATTTATTCCTCAGTTTGTTCATGTGTCTCATTGACCTCGATCATCAGGATCATTCATTCATTCAGTCCGTTTGTTTGATTGATCTGTTGATCATTGATTCATTTGTCTGTTTATTGATTTGCAGTCGTTCATTTCATCCTTTGTTCATTTCTGATTTTAATCACTCGATCATTTGTTTGTTTGTTTGTTTGTGTTCATGAAATAGTTTGGTCTTTCATATGTTGAGATGATCAGTTGTTGATGCAATTGATCTGTCTTTTGTTTGATTGATCAGTTGATTGGTGATTTATTTGTACGTTTGCTGAACCGGTTTTCATTGTTCAGAGCTGAGACTTTAGGCACCAGTGTGTGTGTGTGTGTGTGCGTAGCTGGGTGATGATGTCATGGCGATGTCAGTGTGTCAGTGGGTCTGAAAGAAGTGCAGAAAGTTGTGATTTAAATTCAGAGTTTGGTCACACACACACACACACACACACACACACAGACAGTAACTTAATATTTAGAGTTTCATTAAGTGTTTCATTAAACTGTATTTTTAAGCCAGCTGACTCTCTCTCTGTTTTTGCCAAAAGTATGTGGACACCCAAACATTCCAGTCATATGCACCATGTTCATGAAAGTGCTGCTCTAACATCCTCCACTCATCTGCTTCCACTCTTTCCACCAGACTTTTAACTTTCCTCATGCACGAGTGCACGACGGTCCACGAGGGTGATGTACGTTTCACATGCTCCTCTGAGGGGAGTAGAAAGGAGTAGAGTAAGTTTCTGTTCATGTGCTCGTTCACAAAGGAACTGAGGCGATCGGGTCACTGTTCAAGTTCATCAGGTCAGGACTCTGTGGCCACAAGGAGCTGATGGTGTCCACATACTTTTGGCCACATATTGTGTTTTCAGTTAATAGCCGTGCTATGAAAAGAGACGAAGGTGGAGAGAGTAGAGCGGGAAGAGGAGAGAGACAGAAGGCAGAGAGAAATCTTGGCTGTCAGGATTTTCCACATTTCTGCCAATAACACTCGTTAAAGAGAAAAATTAAAACGGGGGGGGAGGGTGAAGAGGGGAGGGGGGGTGAAGAGGGAGGGGGGTGAAGAGGGAGAAAAGAGAGGGAGTGTGTGTGTGTGTGTCTAATGTATTTTCCATACCCTACCAGCAGCCTCAGGCCAAACCGAGCAGTTCACACACACTCGTAAAGTTCCCAACAGTACTAAACCACAACACACACACACACACACACAGAGGTTGGTGAGTACGATTTGTTTCTGGTGACAAGAACACGACCCGTGTGTGTGTGTGTGTGTGTGTGTGTGTGTGTGTGTGTGTGTGTGCGTGCTGCTGACCAGTAGATAAACTGAAGGTTTGACCAGGAAGGTGTAAATGTTTCAGAGCGATGAAGGACGAGAGAGAGAGAGAGAGAGACATAGAGTTTGACTGTGGTCTGAGCTCTTTTCCACTCTCTCTCTGATGGGATTTTGTTCGTCCATGTTGACGGACCACATGATGTGTCCAAAGTATGAATGAACCAAACCTCATATCTGTGTCTTTGACGTCGTCATAGTGATGCAGTGCGACTGTTGTTGCAGGTATCAGCACAGAAATGCTTGAGGTCTCCTTTATTATCCATACATACACTCATATCTCCGTCACTGCTTCTTAATGAACACATTTCTCTGCAGCCATGAGTGGTCATTAACTGAGTCCGAGCGGTTACAGAAAACTCTATCAATCTGTTGACTGGATTTGTCTCAGAATCTGTTTCAGACCAGCACAGACGGACGCCATGTTTCGTTGGACCAGTACAGCTGTTTTCTCCTGCTGTCCCAAAACTGAACAAAACCTTGAAGTGACCTGATGTAACTGAAGTATTGTCATCGGTTTGTGACTAATGTCATTCTCAGTGAGCTGCAGTTATTGGTTCAGAACTCTGACCATCACAGTAATGACATTCTTGTGGTAAATGTCTGATTAGTTGTAATTTGTTTTCTTGTTTTGGGCACGGCTCCGTCTGAGAGTGAATATCATCGACTACTGGGAACTATAACTCATAAGTTGTTGACACCAACTTTTCAACAAGTTGAATCTTAATTACAGCTGACTCCATGTAGACCAGGAGGAATTACTGCAAGCCTTAACAATTTTCCATATGTGGTTATTAATCGTCAGTGTAACGCAGCCGATACAACGTGAGAAAAAAGACCTGTGTGTCCAGATACGTCACTGCACTCTGTTTAAACGTCCAATACTGAGGCTGGTTTAGGACAGAGAGAGAGAGACTGTGTGAGACTGTTGTCATCAGCTAATGATTAAAATCTCATCTGCAGCGCCACATTTTCATGATGAAGTGACATTTAATGTGTAGTGGAATCAACAGAAACTGTCCCATCCTCCTCCCTAACATCACTCCTCCTGAGAGAGGGTGAGAGACCTGCTGTAGACAGAGACAGAGAGAGGGCAGAGGACGGTCTGTCCATACATATTTCATAACATTATGTGGGCGTGTGCTGGAGCTTATCAGCCAGACTGCCCTCCTCCCCTCATCTCTCATTTTCTTGTCACTTTTCTGCCTTTTTTTTCCTTCAGTTTTCTTTTCCTGAGTTTTCTCCTCGTGTCCTCTTCCACTGCTCTTTAATCTGCTGTCCTGGTTCCTCTTCTCGTCTTTGGTCATCATCTCTCAGCAAACCCTCGGCCCACTTATGGTTGGATCACCCAGGACTCTCTCTTCATGTACGTCTTTCAGCTTTCATCTAGGACAATATGTATCAGAGCTTTAGCTCATTCCCTCTCCTTTTATTTTCTCTGCTGCCTGCTCACCTCCTCTCTCTTCTCTTCCCCTTGATCAATCCTCTCCTCCCCTCTTCAGTCTTTCACCTCCTCCCCCCTTGGATGCCACTCTCAATTATCTCCTAGTGAAAGACAGGAGGATGAGGAGAGGGAGGAGTATGAACACCTGGGAGAGTGAGTCAGCGTTCACCTGGAGAAAGACAGAGAGAGGGAGAATTCAGTTCCTCCCTCTGGTTCGCTCAGTAACAAACACTGCACACCACCATGTTTTAACCTGTGATTACTCTGCAGCGTTGTGTTCAGGGTGAAGGCAGGTTCTGTCTTTTTCCTCCCAACAGAGAGGGTGAGAGTGTGGGTGAGACAGAGGGTGATGCTGCAGCCATAGGTGTGGTTGTAATTTGTTAAGATGCTCCTGTCCAGAGGGAGACAGACAGATGGTTCCAGGTTAACTGAAATGAGATGATTGATGAACCACCTCTTCACGTTGAACTGTGCTCTGTGTTCCTGTGGGTCAGCATCATTGATCACACTGACATACTTGTGTTTTTGTTGGGATGTGCACGCCTGATGCTCATTTACATTCCTGACACTCAGATCATTGAAGAGTTTCTGATGTCAGAATCAGGGAAAGATCGATCCGATATTGGGGACTTTCCATGAACACTTCTGTCTTCAGGCGTTGTTGGAGGACAGGTTGTATGAACTAGTTTTGAGCTTTTATTGGGTTTATGTTGTGGAGTCTGATCCTGCTGAGTCGTGTTATCCAGATGAAACGTGCTTGATACTGAAACGATGGAGTAAAAACCTGTGGCTAAGTGAGCATTTATCAGAGTTGGATATTGTGTCTCTGGAGAGAAAATCCCTGAAGAAACTGTTTCAGTTTGTTAAGAAAACCTTCAAAGAGCTCTTTGAGGTTTTGTCTTGTTTGTAATCTGAAGATCCTTAACCAGCTCCTTAAAGTCGGTTTAATATTCACAAAGCGTCTGATTTCTTTGTCCTGCAGACAGACATCGACCACAGAGACATTCCTACACTTCATCATCAGGCTGCTGCACTTTGATTTGGTAGAAGTCAGCGTACACAGCGTGCGGATAACGCTGTATTCAGCTGGTAGAGGAGGGAGGGAAAGCAAAGGAAGGGATCAAGAAAGAGAGCAGCAGAGAAACAATAAAAGGGCTGAAGGAGAAAGAGGAATGAATGAGGGAGGAGAGAGGAATGCAAGTAAAAGAATGTGAGAGAAACGCTAGAAAGGACGGAGAGGTGAAAACAGAGAAGGGCAGGTTGATGGAAGCTGACTAATCTACAGGATTAGTGTCTGAAAGAGGCAGAGAGGGTATTTTTAGTATCTTTGTGCTGCTGAAGAATATCAGGTAAAGTATCACCGAGCTCCTTGACCCACAGCTGAAATACCAGCAGCACACCGAGAACTGCTCGGTGCCAGATAGGATGGAAAAGAAGGACAAAGTTCAAGTATTTTAAAAACCTTTTTTATGATTCCCTCTCGTGTCTTCTGTCCTGGTGATAGACTTCCTCATTTCAGGGTCACATGAATGATTTCTTTCACATTCTGTTAGAACGTTTTGACCTTTGCATCTTTAAAGGTTTGCTGAATATAATCCCACTGTTGGACTAATTGTGAATTTCTCCTGATAAGAGGGCTCCTAACTTCCATGAAAGCCAGTGTGAAATTTGAATATCAGGCTGTAAAGACTGATGTTGGTTCTCAACAGTAAAATGGGAAATGAGGAACTTCTTAGAAATGTATCAGATATGAAAAAAGACAGATCCCAAAATAAGTGTCTGTACAGGAACAGAAACACTGATTGGTTCTTTATGTTGGATGATGGTTCAAACTTTCAAAGAGAGACTGGGATGGTTTTACTGGAAATATATTTTACTCTTATTATTCTGAAGTTGTGATCTTGTCTCTGCACAGTTTTAGAAAGATTTCAGTTGTGAGAACAACTTAATTAATCTTTTTAAGACGTTCTAACGGAGCTCTTTATGTCTCACAGCGGTGGATTGTGAAGCAGAGCGATGATGAAGATGAGCTCCGAGACAGTCGTGCATTTATTCTCTTTACCAGCTCATTCTGTTCAGGGTTACAGAAGGGCTGAATCTGCAGCCTCAGCAGGCTCTGGGTAGAGTTGGGTAAGACATGTGAGTGTTCATGTCATTGCACAACTTAAGGCGACTGTATGACTGCTGAGTTCATGTGAGGGTGTGGTTGTGGATGTTTGGATCACAGCTTCAGCCTCAGTTTGAGAATCATTATGCTCCTAATATACGATTCTGAACCTCGTGATTTCTGTCCAGTGCTAAGGTCAAGACGTCCAGGTGGTAGTTGGGTGTGCCGCCTGTCTCACTTTCTTGCGGGAGACCAGTTTGTGTAACTTCTCAGACTATTTTTTTTAAGACCGTGTTTCCGAAATGTTAAACCTGAGCTGTACTGACCCTAACCTTACCACAGCGGTTATAGAAAAGGTTTCAGAACAGTCTCACTGATGTTCTTGCCTGACGATAAGATGGAAACCCACCAAGCCAGGTCGGACTCTGCTGTAAATCTGCCTTGAAGGATCGTATCCACACTCCTCTACACCCTGACTGCCTCTTTTTTAAAAAGCCACGGTGCCAGAACTGCAGCAGAGCCAGCCTCCTGTCTCCCACGTCAGCTGGAAAACAAAAGGCTTTTATTTTGGCGTCTCTGTCAGACGGGTAAATGAACAGCAGTTTGGGTTGTCGTCCGGCGCTGCCTCTGACAGAGCAGTGTACCCACATGTCGGGGTTCTCGTCTGGGATGGTTTCAATGTTCTGTGTGGGAACTGCTGCAGGAAACAAACTTATTCATTTCATCAGCGTTTTCAGCCTCGGACGCAGCAGCAGCTGGCTCATCCCAACATTTCATCACTCACTTCTTTTCATTTTAGCAGCTGTCCTGTTGAATAGAGGCTATAGACAGAGGGTGACGGACTAAATGTAGAACCAGAGAGGAGCTGTGTTTGCTCGATGTCTGGTGGCAATCTCCATGTGTAACTGTAGAAGTACAGCTAAGTAGATACACAGCTTTCCAAAAACACCAGGCCATTACATCATTATAAACCTCAGTCAGCCAAATAGTGTTGGACCGGATAAGCAAGTCCTTTCTCTTCTTTGTCAAACTCCTTCACCCTGTTTGAATTGGTCCATATTTTTAAAAAGATGGATGAAAGTACTGAGCAGCTTCTCCAACCCTTTTCAGCTCGTCAGCACTTGACAAGGATCTTTATTGTTCCCTTTGTCATTTGTACATTTTATAAAACCCTTTGTTTTGTCCACCTTATAAACCAGAAGTAATGAATGCACTAACCTATGGCAAATACCCTACATATAAAGTCCACTTGTGTTCCCACACCTGAAGCTTTGGACTGTTCCCCATGACCTTCTTCAGCCAAAGGAACAGTGATTTAGGGAAATTTAAGCGATTTATGTCAGATTCAGGATGTGTACCATGATGTTAGGCATGTGAGAGGAAGCTGTGAGATTTCTGAGGAAATCAGTCCAAAGAGAAGAGAACGAGATGAGCTTTAATGTCTTGTTCACAACTTCAGATACAAAGAGGCAGGAAGTCTGTTGTTTCTCATGAGCCTGAAGCTTGGTGGCATGTTTGTGGTGATTTATCTGAGGTTCAGTTAGACAGTTATTCTCTCATGTGCTGCCACATGACAGCAGTCCATTCATCGTTCCTTCTTTCCTCTCTAGTTCCTGGTATCGTGTTAAATTAATTTTTTAGAGAATTGGGAGAATGCTGACAGCAATGATCCGGTTTTTCCTACATTTAGTATGAAGTTGTTTTGTTATTGAGTGTGGTAGAAAACAGCTCTGTGTCTCTTCATTTTCATGATGGATGTGAAACAACATTGCCATGACTCATGTCTATAGGAGTCTACAGTATCTGTGCAAAACAACATCATCTGTGAATAATATGCTCCCCTCTCCAGCAGCTCCTGTGTTCTGCTCTGTTAAATTCCTGTTTTTGTCAATGGAGTCTGGTAGTGATATATAGAGATGTTTCTGGTTGAACTAAAAGGATCTTCCTCTTTAATAAAAAGCTCTGTCTCTGTAGGAATCCTGTCATCATGTTGTCAGACACTGAATAACAGTCTGAGTCTGTCAGTGGTAAAAACAAGAACTTTAGTGGACGGACTTTGACGTGGACAATCATCCATTGGATTACATTACAGCAGCTGTTCACTGTGGCCTGGTTCACTGTTCCTGATCAATACTGCAGCAGAGTTTTGTCCCTGTCAGTCATTTACACCCAAAAACATGGAAATAAGACCCAGGTTCAAAAATACCAGAGTTATCCATTAAGCAGTTCAAGACATCGTCACCAGTGCTGGTAATAACTTTTGCCAATTTAAAAACCAAACAATCAGCCAGTTAAAAATGATTTATTGTTTGTGAACGTAGTCATTAGTTGCAGCCGTGCTGTTGAGAAACGGTCACAGTAGCCAGTAGTGGAAGCTTGTGGTTCCCCAGCAGGGTGGTTATTACAAAAAGAGCTCAGTCAGCCTTCTGTGAATCAGTGTATCTGCTGCATTCGCTCAGTCAAAGCTTGTTGTGAACATGTCTCACATCCCTCACTGCCTCTGTGGATTCAAATAACCGAGAGCCTCAAAATTCAGATGTAAAACACTGATGTGGTTTCATAACTGTGAGGTGGGATGAAGGCTGCAACTTAGTAAAGTCTGTAATTAGAAAAGGTGAAGAGACACAGTCACACAGTTTCTGTCACACACACACACACACACACACTCTGGTCATTAGCCTCGGCCTCGTTGACGTGTTTCACACATTAAATAAATGTTGATAATTAAAGCGACGTGTTGTTTGTATGAAGCTGGTTGTGTCTCAGGATTTTTTATTTTTAGGTGTCAGGAAATTTTGGAGGGTGACGCAAACACACACACACACACACACACACACACAGGAGCTTATAAAACAGCAGGCCATCCCAGTAGCCTGCGCCCAACCTGATCTCACCTCTCACTTTAAACTAAACAGCCATGCACACACACACACACACTCTGAAGTCTAAGAAGTGAAACAGTGTTTGGTGAGTCATCTGTGCTCAGTAGTTATTTGTCAGTGAGGGAGTTTGGTCAGAAATGGGGCACAGATTACTCACTGATGTTTTGACTCTATAGACGACAGTTATCTACAGTAGAAATGTTTATATCTCTGTAACGTCTGAAGACTTGTCAACATGTTGAAACGTGCTGTTACCCTGTATGTTTTTGTTCTGTACGCTGATATTTATTGTCGACTGATTCAATGTTGCTGCTTTCATTCTTTCTTGTTTATGATTTTTATCTTCAGTCATCTTTGAGTTAAGCAGGGTTCACACTAAAAGATCATCGGCCGAGTTGTAAAACCACAGGAGTGAATCTGACGTTATCTGTCCTCTCATGTTTTCTACAGCGGTTAAGATTTTAAAAATCTGTTAGTGTGAGACAAGATTAAGATTCGAGCTCGTTTAAAATAAAACGTTAAATCGATAAAAACAGTCGACCTCCTCACACTGAGGTCAGACGAAGCTTCAGTCGTGTGAGGAGTCACAGTGTTTGTAGGGAGGAGGTGGATGAGTCAACAAAGTGTGAGTCCACTGTTTGTCTCTGGTTTGTCTCTATACGTTCTGGATTTAACAGCAGATATTCCAGCTGAGTATATTTCAGACTGGAGGAGCTTTTTTCTTCACATCATCTGAAGGTTTGGTGAAGTTTCCACAGCCTGCAGCTGTTTTCCTTCCATCACTCTTTTTTCTCCTGTGCTTCCCTTCATGTTGTGTCCTGTTGCTGATTTCTGCTGCAAAGATTCATTTCACTAAACTGAATCATGTGACATTAGCGAGTAGCATTTCATGTTAAGTGCATGTTTTTCAGCCTGAGATTAAAGGTTGAGCTTCAGCCTCAGGAGACGAAAACCAAGTTCAGAGTCTAAACCTGGTTCGTCTGTCGAAGGAATCACACACACACACACACACACACACATACACACACACACACACACAGAAACCTGCCTGTGTCTCCTTTCTTCCTCTCCTCTCCATCATGTTTCCTTTCCTTTGCCGTCTCATACTTTTCTGTCTTCTTTCCTTCCCTCTTCTTCATTCTCTTCTCCTTTTGTTTTCCTTCCCTCTCATTTCCTGTCCTGTTTTTTTCCTTTCTTCCTTCCTTCCCTCCACCTTAAATTTCTCTTTCTCACTTCCCTCTGTTCTACATTCCTCCCCTTGTTTCCTTTCCTCTCTTTTCTTCCCCTTTGCTCACCTCTCCATCCTTTTCCCTTCCCCTTTTTTCTCTTTCTTATACTCTCCTCTCATATTCTCTCCTTCTCTTTCTGCCTGTTTCCTCTCCTCTCTTCTCCTTTCCTCTTGTTTCTTATCATTCTCCTTGTCTCCTCTCCTTGTCTCCTCTCCTCCTCCTCCTGTGTGTTGTTACCTCTGTAATAAACACACTCAGAGGTGCGTTCAGGTTCACCTCCTCTCTGGCTGTAACTCATCAGAGCCGATATAAAACTTTACGACTTCCCCTTCTCTCTGTGATGAAGAGGATGCTCTGATGGACCAGGAGCTAATGAAGAGAGAGAAACTTCTCTGTTAACGTCTCAGTCTTTTCCTGCAGCAGGAGGAATCATTAATAATGTGTGTGTGTGTGTGTGTGTGTGTAATGACTGCAGATTACTGTTGGCACCAACACACACGTTCACATTTAGGTGGCAGCTCGGTTTTGGCAGCGTGAGGGCGGCAGCTCGTCGCTGAAGACTTCTCCAGCGTTGAGGAATTAATTAGAGATGTTAATATTTCATGGCCCTGACAGTGTGGTGTGTTTAGTGTTTCCTCTGGTATAAATTTCACTTTGTGTGTGTGTGTTAATTGGATTGCAGCAGAAATCAAGGCCAAGTCAAATTGAATGAAATTGAATTTATTTACAGGAGGTGTAATGAAAACTCAGATTATGAGCAGACTGTGCAGAAAAATAAAAGCTGGATAAACTGTTTCTGAACTTTTATTTATTCACAGAGCTGCGTTTAAGTCGACTCTGACACTCCCATCAGCCTCAGCTGTACTTTGGATTTAATGCTAATTAATAAATGAATATGACAGTGAACATTGTACCTGCTAAACACCAGTGTGTTAGCATTGTTAGCATATGAGGAGTGAGGATCCATCAGACAGGAGGAGTTGGTCTCTGTGAAGTTCTGACTCTGATCACTGTGGAACCAGTCTCTCCTGTTATTTCCCACATGTGGTTATCAGTCAGTTGTATTTGCATCAGTGGACTTCCTCTCTGCTGTTATCTCCTTCCTCTTGACACACACACACACACACACACACTCCTCACCTGTCACCTGTCTTTATCTATCAGGTGTTTTTATCAGCTGCTCAGAGAAATGTCAGCACAGTTAGAGAGAGGAGGAAGACTTTTGTGTGTGTGTGTGTGTGTGTGTGTGTGTGTGTGTGTGTGTGTGTGTGTGTGGGACCGACAGTAAAAGAGTGAAACTTATCTTCAGGCCAGAATCAGATTTTAAACTTCAGAGTTTGAGCTCGAAACATATTTGATTTAAAAATTGTTGTTTTTTTGGAGATGTTGTGTCTAAGTTTATACTGACAGACCTTAGTGTGCTGTGTGTCACACAGGGACTCCATGTGTCCTTCCTGCCCTGAGTGTAGTTGTTCTTTCACCCTCCATCGTCTCTCCTCTTTGAACTGCTGCAGGCTGTGATTCTTCCTGAGGAAAACCCTCAGATTTTAATGCCGAACAGAGGAAACTGTCTGTGAAGTGAAGTGATTTGCATTGCAAAGCGTCGATGTGCTTTCACTGTATAATGTCGTAGAAACAGTGTTCTCAGTACAATGGAGGACAGATGAGGGGGGGGCTCTGGCTGTCACTGTGTTCAGTAGTAATGCAGGACAGATGCAGGATAAGTGGGGACACAGGGTGGTGTTCTGGGTCTACAATAGTTCCCACTGTGCCAGGAGCAGCAGGCGGAGCCGTGGAATCAGATTCAGCTGAGGATGTTTGGTTTGCTGACTAAGTGTCGAGTTCACCTGCAGAGAGTCTCTGTGGTGAACAACCACAGAACAGTCAGCGCTGACGGTTGACTCAGGACGGCTTCACCTTCTCCTTTTATACAACTCTAACTGCTTCACGCTGCTTCCTAGGTCAGATCTCTGCTGAAGAGGGAGGAGCTTGAACTTCAGCAGGTCTGTGTGTCTAAATCCACTGAGTTGCTGCCATGTGATTATTACAGTTGGAACAGGTGTACCTGCTGAAGCAGCCGGTGAGCTGTGTGAGGTCTGAGGTGCATGATGGGAAATGTAGTCAGCAGGTTTTAGAAGAAGATGAAATATCTGTTGTGGTTCTCCATCATAAATCAGCAGAGTACTCCCCTGAGTGACCGTTGTTATGGCGGCACAGGTGATGACAGGTGAGGACAGTGTTTCCTCCTGAGGATCAGAGCGTCACCTCTGCTCCTGTTGATCCACCGGGTCAAAGGTTCACAGCTCCACAGCTTCCAGAGCCGGACTGCTGAATGAGAGGATAAAGAGAATCGTGAGGTTGTGCTGCCAGAAACTTGAGAGGCAGCTTTTAGGCTTTTTGGGAGATGGATTGTGTGGCTGCTAAACACACACACACACACAGAGAGAGAGAGAGAGAGAGAGAGAGAGAAACAAAGCTACCTACTCTACAAGCTGAATGAAATCAGTGGATCAGAAGAGATGGAGGGGTAGTCCAAGAGAAGTCAACACTCCCCAAGAGAGAGGTGGAGCACTCCTGTGTCTCATTGTGTGTGTGTGTGTGTGTGGTAAGTTAGTGCTGGGAAAGAGAGAGAGAGAGAGAGCAAGGGAGGGAGGTATGTGAATTATGCGGCTGCTTCTAGTTTTTCCATCAGTGGGACAAAGGAGTTTGCTGCTTTTTGATGTTGCGTCCAAATGTTCCTGAAATTTCATGCTGAGCAACTTTAACGGCAGCTGAGTCTCTCTCTCTCTCTCTCTCTCTCTCACACACACACACACACACTGTACTGCACACTCTCAGAGGCAGTGGAAAAGGATGAGACTTGAATCTACTGTACTGTGTGTGTGTTAAATGAAGCCAGAGCTCAGGAAGCCTCCTGTTTGTTTAGGCTGATCACAGCAGTATCAGTTGAACTGTGGCCTGCTTTCGTCCTGCTTCCTTGCCTCTGTGTCTCTCTGTTCATAAACTCTTTTCAGATTCAAGTAATATGATTCTAAATTACAGCAAGACCCACTGCAAATCTAGAAACGAAGTTTGAAGGAGGCTTTGAAGAGTTTTCCATAGTCATATAAAAAAACTTTTTGGATAAATTAACAAATCCAACCACAGTGTGAGAAGGCAATAGAGCAACCAAACCCAGGGGATCAAGATAACTGATAAATAAAGATTGGAAAGAGGAGATGAAAAACTTATTTCTACTACTCAAGATTTATGACTTTCAAATCTGTTGTTTTTTTGGGGGAGTTTCACATTTCAGGGCTCAAGAAACAATTCAAATCAAATAATCTACTTTGATCAAAATGCTCATCGATCACATTCAACCTGTGGGTCGGTTTGGTTGTTAAAGACCCCTGTGCTGCAGATAAAGTGCTTGTTAGATCATCTAACAGTTGAAACCCCTCACTGTATATCACTTACCAGACTCCATTGACAAAAACAGAATTTTACTATAGAACATGTTCTTATGGAAAGGTTCTGAATCCTTCCACCACTGAAGTCACACAACACAAACAAACCAATTCAGTCGTGGTTATTTTAATGTGAGAGCAGCATTACAAATTGTTCCAAACATGGGGAGGAAGAGCTGAGAAGTACAAACACTGCTTCAAAGTGTAATTTGAAAACCTCATTAGCTTCTGTGTGCATGCCCATGAGTAAGGCACTGAGCCTTCAGTCGCTGCTGAATGTGGATGAAGGTGTTGATAAATGACACTTGTCTCAGCTTTTCTTGGAGGGGTGGCAGTTAAACACACACAGACTCACACACACACACACACACACTGGTGTTTGATCGCTTCCAGTGCGTTGGCTGTGGTTTTGGCTGCATAAGGCCGAGCCTGAGATCGAATCGAGGCCATTGTTACCCCGCGAGCGAGAGACTAACCATTCTTTCCACTTCTCCATTTCAGCTCTGTCTGTTATTATTTTTTCGTGAGGGCAGCCTGCCTTCCAGTTGCTGTTGAGAATGACGAGGGCTAACACGCTATGTTTCAGCGGAAAATCATAAATGGAATCCAACTCGATCAGCGGCAGTGGTTAGTGTCCCTGACAAACCAAGCTATTATGTGTGTTTCTTATGATGCTTGTAGAGACGAAGTTCTTGAGCCGATGAGGCTGCATCATTTTTTCTTTACCCAGAAACCGCTGGTTTGTCACGGTGAGAAAACCTGAACACAGCAACGACAATCTCAACCTTTCAGGCACAATATGGAATCAATACATGAATTTAAAGGGAGGGTAAGGACTGTACATGCAGGCTGATGTACAGAATATACTGGTCTGTACACTCCAGTTTTAGAGGATTAGTTTAGACAGATGAATTTTACCAAACTGCATCTACTGCTACGCTTTTTTCCCCCTAGATTTTCTTTTTTCTCAGTTCTGTACATACATAGGATCTGGACTTGTCAGTTTCTCCCTGTATAAATGTGACTCTTTTTCAAATCTAACTTATCCTGCATGTGTGTGGTTTCTAGTTCTATAGTTGTTTCTTTGTGATGTCAAAACCCTAAATGTGGGAATAGATTCAATTGTTGAATTTGGTAATGCTGCCTTGGTGGAAG
The DNA here is from genome assembly GCA_033238685.1 of Lates japonicus. NCBI lineage: Eukaryota > Metazoa > Chordata > Actinopteri > Centropomidae > Lates > Lates japonicus. The sequence goes on along the minus strand of BRZM01000028.1, from coordinate 841,008 downwards.
TGAACATTTCAGTCCACCTCTTTCAATCCAATCAGTCTGCATTTATTTGACCTACTGATTGATTGATTGATTGATTGACTTTTTCTGCTGCTGAACCTTTTTAAGCTAACCCAATGACTTGTCCTGTCTCGCCTTTGTTCTTTGTCCTGATTCCGAAGTGCAACATTTTAAATGTGATTCCCAAACCATTCTTCCTGTCCTCTGTGATCTTAAGTCCCATTAAAAATAAAAAGGTCTTGGTTTAGTTTCCTGAACTTAAGGTCCCTTGTAACCTTTTTTGGAAATCTTGGTCCTCGTCTCTTCTATCTTTCTTACCTCCATTCTGAGTTATAGACGAGATGTCCTTGCACTCTCAACTGTGTTTGTCCTGAAACCTCCTTCCAGCCTCCTGACCTCAATAGTAGGTGTTTGCCTCCTCATCTATTACCTTGTCTTGTCTCCAACACTTTTTATGGCCCTCGTCCTCTTGTCTTCTTCCGTCCTGTTCTCTTTGTGTCCTCATCTGCCAGCATCTCCTCTTGGAGTGATATTACCCACCTAACATCTTCAGAAGTTAGTAACTTTCTGAAAGCTCATGAATGTGTATCATCCTGGTACCATCACATCCAGTTCTGGGCTGCAGCTCTACAAACTGTAACCTGGTGTTGACGGAGGCCTGGGAAAATCACGCCGCCTGTTACCCCAGAAAATACCCCACCACAGTCCTGGTGAATTATACAGGCCCCCGCTTCGCTCATCATCCAGCTCTCTTTCCTGACTTTGACCTGAGTGAGGCACTGGGCTGCATCTATGACCGGTTGTGGTTACCACAGGCAGCACAGATGTTAAGTTCTGCGGTCTGATCGCCAACGGCTGACGCTTAAACTTAATGTGGGAACGTGATGGAGCTTCGTCTTTTACCTCTGACTTCAGCGTGCAGAAGAAGGGGTTCAGTGTTGGGCTTTTCAATGGTAGGTCCAGGCGAGACCTGCTCTCCAAGTCTGGGATCTGTTCAGACACATATTAACACTGTTATCAGCTTTAACCTGCTCTGATCCTGTTACCTGTTGAGGTGTAGAGCAGGTGAAAGATGAACTTAATGTAGAACATGAATAATTTGAATAGTCCAGTTAACTCTGACCTCTCTGATCTCAATGTTTCAGAAAACAAAGGAAAACAAACTTTTTTCTGACTGACCAGCATGTTTTATTACAGTTTATCTCATGGGGTTTTGGTCCACACATAGAAGCGAATATAATTCCTTTAAAGCTGCACTGATCAATATTTTTCATAACACAACAGATCAAATCCACATCTCTGATAACCCCCCTGTACACTGCCTGCTCAGCAGACACACAGTTAGACAGCAGCTGGTGAACATAGTTGAGGATTTAGCAGCTAAAGAGCCAGATATTTCCCTCAGGAGGTGGTGGAGACCAAACACAGAGCTAAAAGAGAGGGAGTACTGACACAAACACCACTCTGCACGTATGAGCATAATGCTCTGCAACGGCTGGATGTGGAAATTAGCATTTTTAATCCTGAAACATTAGGTATCACAGCTTTAATTGTTTAAATTTAACTTGGAAGTATCCCAAGATGCAGTTGGTGTTGGATATGAACTCTCAACTATAAGTTATAATTTTCATTCCACAG